>JAPXFQ010000194.1:0-315690 GCA_028564705.1 Apricaphanius iberus
TCCATCGTGGTGGCAAAGTGTTTCTTAGGATGTCATCTCCACACATAAAATAACTATCTGCTATTGCCCAAGTTTGTTCACTCAGAAAGTATAGAGGAGGGAGTGTCATAGTCATATTATCACAGGTCTGACTCAGGGTTTCAGGTTTTTCATACCAAACTGGTGTGGTAACAAAAATAGGTGTCACGTTAGCATGTGGAAACCATGATAGAACCCAAGTTACCTTACAGTTGACTGTTGTGTTACCCATCAAGGTTCCTTCACTCTCAGAGAAGCCTCCGCTAGCAAAACATTCATATTCAGCATCATAGTCTACTTTATACGTAGTTGGAGGACCATTTTGTGCTGTTGAAATGTTAAATTCTGCACATTTATCTCCTATTTTGTAACCTCTATGTTCGTCTAAATAATTATGAATTCTTCTCGACCCATAGAGTAGTCTGCATTTAATTCCACACATGGAAAATCTGAAAAATAATGGTGTACCACTTGCATTGTTGAATTCTCCTAATTTACAAGCTTGTTTTTGTACTGAAGCACATTCCTCAAAAGTATATTTTTCTGGAATTGCAATTGGAGGAATTCTTGGTGAGCCAGAACATATAATACATTCTTTGGAAGTCTTTTCTCTTGCTGTATACCATGCCCATAAATACCAGCTATTTTGATTAGCTTCTTCCCAAAGTTTATCTGTTGTTAACTTTGGCCTTTTTGCTCTGGGGATGATCACATTAATTGATTTTGTTCTAATCGGTTTATAGCTAGGATCATTTGTATTTTGATATTGTGATCCCTTAATTGTATCTAGTCCCCCCTGACGACGGTCAGAACTGACCTCGTCACCTGGCTTAATCATACTTTGTTTAACTACATTGGTTGCCTGTTTCATGGAAGGCTTATTATTAGCTACAGGTGGGGTAGGAGCAACTGGCGCTGCTTGATTAGTTGTTGGCTTGTTAATTGCTGTTTGTACAGGTGTTGTCTTTACTATTTCAGGTAGCACAATAGGTGAGAGTTTTTCTGTTACCAGTGTAGGTGAGTCTACTAATATAGTAGGTGCTTCAATAGGTGGGGGTTCTGTTGGTAGCTCCCACACGATCTTAAATCTATCCTCAGGTTTCTGTGCTAGTGTAGGTAGTTTAGCTTCCTTAACATTTTCTGTTTGTCTACGTGTTCGTGAATGAAGTGTGTGTTTTAAACTATTGAATACTGGTGTCCTGGCTGATCTGGTGCGGTGTAGTGACATGTCAGCGTCATACTTAACTTGTGGTGTTGTGTCTTCTTGCTGCCGTCTTCGCGAATGCTCTAGTGACCGGGCGTTGCCTTCTGCTCCTTTGGGAATTGTCTTCACCTCCTCCAGGACTAATTCCTTCATCACCAGCATTCCTGCCACCATCCAAGATATTACAGTTATCAGACCCACAATCTTTTTCATGTTTTTCAGTTTTTTCTTTCTTATTTTCTCGATGGGTACTCTCCTGTTTTGTTTCTCTGACTTTGGTGCAGTGGCTCAGATGATACCACGTTGAGGAACCGTCAACCTGGATTGCCGTGGGGGTTGCCTGAACCACGAGAAATGGTCCCTCGCGCCTTGGTTCATGCCATTTCCTCCGGAAGACCTTAATATAAACCTGATCTCCAGGAGCCACTGGACCTTCGATATCTCTGCTTATGGCAGCCTCTTTTTCTTTTTCCTGGAAATAGATTGCTTTGTGGATACTAGTTAGTTGCCTGACATAGCTTTTGAGATCTTGCTCTGCTTGCTCAAGTGATGGTCCTTTATGGGGACCACAAAACTGTGGGACCGGCATTGGCCTGCCTGTTAGAGCTTCATGTGGAGACAAGTGAGTTACTCTGTTTTCTTGCATGCGGTAAGAAAGCAAAGCAAGCGGCAACGCATCCACCCAGTTTAGTTTGGCACATGCACACACCTTCCTGATCTTAGTTTTCAAGGTCAAGTTTACCCGTTCTATAATTTCCTGGGATTGGGGATGATAGACTGCTCCTAATCTCTGTTTAATCCTCAACTGCTGCAAGACTCCCTTAAATACTTTATGAATGAAAGCTGGGCCATTGTCTGATGAAAGCTCTGTTGGAATTCCAAACCGAGGTATAACCTCTCTGACCAGAAATTTCACAGCAGTTTCTGCGCTCATATCCTTAGAAGGGATTGCTTCAACCCATCGGCTGAATCTGTCAATCACAACCAACGTATCGCTTTCCCTGCACTGTTTTTATCATGTCTGCATAGTCAATGACAAGGTGTCTGAATGGACCTTCAGGTATTGGGATGTGTCCTGTTGGTGTTTTTATGCCTTTTCGAACATTGTTCTGAGCACAAATGCTGCATCTGTTTAGTACTTCTTCCACCATTGCCTTTAAATATGGTGACCAGTAGCCCTGACGTTCGAGTTTTCTTATCACCTCAGATCTGCCACAATGATCGATTCCATGGCCTTCTGATATTAGGATTGTTAAAAGTGAGACTGGTGCTACAACTAGACCTTCGTGTGATCGCCATAAACCATTTTTGTCTTTTGATGCACCTCTCTGATGCCACACATGTTGTTCACTCTGAGTGGCGTTTTCTTGGATATGTATTAATTCTTTAGGCGTTATCACTGGATCAATTGAAATTACCGGGCTTAAAATGGCAATCTCACATTTTGCAACTAGTTTTGCTGCTTCGTCTGCTGCATTGTTACCCTTTATCACGTCTGTGTTGCCTTTTCGGTGAGCTGGGCATTTTATCACAGCCAGTTTTGTAGGAAGCATCATTGCTGTAATTAGTTCGTTTATTTGTTTCCCATGTTGTATGGGAGTTCCATCTGCCTTTTTGAAGCCTCTTTGTTTCCACACATTTCCGAAAAGGTGACATACACCGATTGAATAAGCAGAATCTGAGAAAACGTTTGCGGTTTTGCCCTCTGCTAATTTGCAAGCTTCTGTTAGCGCTTTCAGTTCAGCCAGTTGAGCTGAACAGGGTTGCTCGCATTTTTCTGCTTTGACTGTTTTAAAGCCGTCATTTGTTTTTTCCACCACTGCATAGCCTGCATGATTTCCGAGGTGATCTCTAAAACAAGATCCGTCAACAAAGTAAGTGACATCTGGACTGTCAAAAGGTGTGGACTCTAAGTCTGGTCTTAGTTTTGTGTATGTTGCAGACTCAGCGATGCATTCATGAGGTTCTCCCTCAAACTCAAATGGAACGGCGTTTGCTGGATTGTTTGTTGTGCATCTTTTTATTGTTACATCTGGATATGTTAGCAGAGGCATGTACTGGAGGCATCTTGATTGGTGTACCACAAATCTTCCTTGATTAATGAGTTCAGCGATTTTGTGGTGGGTATAAATGATGACTGGGTAACCCATTGTTATCGCTGAAGCTTTTTCGTATGCAAAGTGTACAGCTGCTAGGCCTTGGTAGCATGGAGGCCAGCCTTGGACTACATTATCAAGTTTCACACTGTAGTATGCAATTGGTTGTTTTTGTCTGCCACTACATGATTCCTGCAATAACACTGCCGAGGCGTACATGTTTTGACGATTGGCTACATAGAGTAGAAATGGCTTTGTGTAGTCTGGTGTTGCAAGGCATGGTGCAGTTTGCATGTCACATTTTATTGCTTCAAAAGCTATTTTAGCCTCAGTTGACCATTTCAGTTGCACTTTCAGAGACTCGGTACCAGCCTCTTTCATTATTGCTCTGAGTGGTGCTGTCTTTTCAGCATAGTTTTCAATCCAGTCAGAGCTGAACCCTGTCAGTCCTAAGAATGTCATAATTTCACCAACGTTTCTCGGTAATGGTGCTTTGCTTATTCCTTCAACATGTTCTTGTGAAATGGAGACTGTTCCATGAGAGATTGTTCTCCCCAGGTATTCTACCTGTGTTTGGCAGTATTGAAGTTTTGCTTGGGAGGCCTTGTGACCTCTTTGAGCCAGTCTGGTTAACACTTTGAGTCCTCATGACAGCTTTCAAGGCTGTTTGATGCGATCACCAGGTCGTCAACGTACTGGAGCAATGTGCCTTTGATTTGGAGCCCTTCCAAGTCTTGTCTAAGGACTTGGTTAAACACATGAGGGCTGTGTTTCAGGCCTTGTGGAACCCTAGTGTATGTGTATTGTTTTCCGCGATATTTGAAAGCAAAGAGATATTGTGATGTCTCTGCCAGAGGGATGCTAAAAAATGCGGAACATAAGTCAATCACTGTGAAATATTTAGCTTCTCGTGGGAGGTTTGTAAGCAAAGTTTGTGGGTTTGGCACTTCTGCTGGCCAGTCTTCGATTATTTCATTGATCGCTCTCAAATCATGCACCAACCGATATTTTGACTTATCTGCTTTTAGGACTGGAAGGATGGGAGTATTGCAAACACTGTATGTTTCCTTCAGTACTCCTGCAGTTAGTAAGCCATAGATTGTGGCACTTATTCCTTCTTCTGCTTCTGGTTTCATTGGGTATTGTGGCCGTCTAGGGAGAAGTGTAACACCTTGTTTCAATTTTATTTCAACAGGACTGGCTGAGTGCCAATCCAACATCCGTGTCATGTTTTGACCACAGTTGTTCTGGAACCTGATTTAGCATCTTTTTCACCAATGCTTCCTGGCATGTTTTAGATTGTGTGAGTTGTTGCTTTTGTTGTTTCTTTGGGACTGACACTACTTGTGGTTTAGCTAGTGCAGATGTTTCACAAAGGATTTTTATCATGGTTGAATCTTTAGTTGTGAGGATTAAAGGGTTGTCTGTTGTTTGCCAAGAGGCCTGTGTGGCTGCCAGCATCATAGGCCCCAAGTCTTTGGATTCAAAGCCTTTGTTGACTAGTAACGTGATATGAGGTGCAGATTCTGGTACACAGTACCATCTCTCGATGAATGGGTTTGTTTTTACATTTAGGGCTGCCCCTTGTTTTCCTATCAAAATGTAACCTATTTCTAGCTCAACCTGTGAGTCTTTAGTTGCTTTGTCCCATTCTTCCTCGAATATCTCACTGCACGATGGATCATAGAACATAGTGCAATGAAAACTACTGAATGGTTTGGTTGAATTAGGGATCTGTGCTTTGATGAATTTTTCCCATTTTCCAAAAATGTCAGTTACTGTTTCAGAAATGTTACCTAGCCAGTAGACTTTTGCCACCTCTGTGTTAACATGCATCTGTAGATCCAATCCAGAGCTGTCAATGTATATCCCTTGTGGTGAACACCAAATTTTTGCATTTAGTTTGCAAAGTGCATCTCTTCCCAAAAGATTTACTGGTGTTTGATTTGACACAAGGATGGGAATCTCAATTTCGCTTTCGTCAATGCTTAATTTTATTGGAGCTGTTACTGGATTTAACTGTGGAATGCCTGAGAATCCTACGGTTTTGATGAACTTATCCGTCAAGGGGAGGTGTTTTGCAAAGCTTGTGTTTACACAAGTGTAACTAGCTCCAGTATCAATTAGCATGTTTGTCGGTTTCCCTTCTAATTTTACTTCAATGAATGGATCACGTTCTACGTTTAGAGAAACTTGAAACTCCCCTACAGGATTCTCATGGCACCCCTAGCGTGAATTTGTAAAGTGGTTCACTGGACCTCTAAAATTGCCTCTCTGTCCTGTACGGCCCCGCCCGTCCCACTCAGGGGCAACAGGTGCATCCTCACAATCTCGGGCCAGATGTCCCGGCCGATTGCACACCCAGCAACAGTCTCCATAAGGCCTTGCGCCTCTGCCTCTTTGCCCTTCACTCCAAGTTCTGCGGTAAAATGGACGTCTTTGGCTCATTCCTCGACCACCCCTTCGATTTGGGAATATATTAATCACAGGAGGGGGGATTGGTGGGGGATTAGGCGGCTGTGGTGTCATAACCATTTGTGTAGTATGTCCTTCAGTCTCTAAAGCAGTTGCTGGTTTCGTTTGCTTTGCTTTAGCTTTATCTTGTAGTTCTGCAATGTGGAGCTGTGTAAGTTTTCGTTGAGCGTTTCTTTCATCTTCTTGGGCTTTCAAAAGCTCCTTTCTGTATATTCCAATAATATGGCACACGTTTTCCCTGAACATGACATGGCTCATGGAGTGAATCCCAACTGTTTTTTCAAGTCTCTCCTTCACTTTTTCTGGGAGAGCAGCCATTAGGGAAGACCGAAACAATGTCAGCATCACGGCATTTTCATTAGGGTCGCTTTCCGTTTCTTCTTGCCATCTTTTGAGCTGTCGTTCTACGTACGCAGCTGGATTCTCCCCTTCTGATATTCCTTCGCCTTTTAAGACGGATGGGTCAACATTTGTGGGGTGTTGTTTCCTCAGTAGGTCCCATACCCTGTTTCTGTAGGGGTTGAAGGTCACCCCATCATTGTCGGAGTCCGTTATAAAACAAAGATCTCCTTCATTTAGCATATTGTTCATGGCAGTCATGCCCATGACTCTTGCTAGTATCGCTTTAATGTCCCCCAGGGCGAGCATCAGTCCGGTAGTCTGTTCCTCGAATGCTCTGACCCACCTTGTTGCCCCGTCGTGGATGTCGGGCAGACGGGCCACCAAGCCATTGAGGTCTAACATTTGCCAGGGAACATAATTTATGTTATTGCCCTTTACCAAAATAGGGCACATTGCCCCATCAGGGAACCTTTGGGGTTTTTTTAATTTTTTCTCTGTCGCGTAAGTCATGCTGCTTTTGTGCATCCACCACAATGTTTGTTGCAGTTTCCGCTGGGTTCTGATGTGTTGGCTGGGCTGTTGAGGTGGTTGGTGTTGGTGAGTAGCAATTGGGACGATAATTAAGGTTAAAGTCCTTTTGTTTTACTTTTGTTTCTTTTTGTTGTCCTTTGTCATCTGATTGTTGTGGTTCTACAAATGTATTGTAACATTTATCAATCTCTTTTTCTAATTCATTTATCATTGTTCGTTTAACTTCCCTGTTGGGATTGAGATCTTTTTGCAGTGTTTGCCAGAACTGATCCTTGACAGTCTCAGGGTTTTGTGTCTTTATTCCTGCATAGCAGTCTCTGAATTCAGGTTTCTTAATGGTAGTACTGCAGTGGACAGGTGATCGTAATTGTTGTGGGGATGGAAGTCCATTCCCTTCTCCGCTTTCTTCTGATAAGCTGGTTCCTGTTAATCTTAGCAGTGGTGCGTATTCTTCCATATCATCTTTCTTTATATCAAAGTTAGCATTTATGTGTAGATCACCTTGCAGGCATGGGTAAGTGCCTTGTGTAGGATCTTGATTTACAAGTGGTTTTGTTTCTGTTTGCTTTTCAGGTAGATTTAACTCTCCCTGTTTTTCAGTCAGGCTTGTCATCATTGCTTTGAGATTTCCTCTGAAATTATCACCTTCAGTTCTGAAAAGTTTTAGAATCTGTAGTTCTTTTTGTCTTTTTTCTTTTCTATTTTTCCTATTTTGTTTGGCTTTTTAGTCAAGAATCCTTTGTTCCATTATTTCATTCAAGAGTAAGTCGAATGATCCTCCTTGTGGCCAGGGGTTTGTAAAGTTTTTGGTTCGTTTATACCATTTCTGAGATATTTTATCGATGTCTTTTGCTAATTCAGGATTTTTTACTGACAGAATGGAGACAGGGTCGGCAGCCATGATGAACTCTAGTGTATTTGTGTTTCAGATTTTTAAAGTGTTTTAGTTTAATCAGAATATTTTATTTATTTAATGGCAATTCCACAAATTATCAGTTGATTATGAGCCTTCTTGCTGTTCTGAAAGAAGGGAGGGGAGGTTAAGTCCTGATCTTTAGATCTGTGTATTTTCTATTAACTTCTGTTTTTGTAAACAGTAAGTTGTTTTATTATTTTGAAAATGTCCTTTAATTAGATCCTTTATAAAAAAGACATCAAGGTTAATGCTTCATCATTGGAACAATTCAACTGTAGCACAAAAAGTCAGGAAAGGATTTTCCCTTATTGTTATCTCAGTATGGGTGAAGCAACTGTGTAAATAATCAATTAGTTTTTAACAATATACTCTCAAAGCTCAAATGATGTTGTCTATTTTATGTTTCATTAATAGGAGTAAGCTTAATAGGCAAAGCAATGTTTAAAATATAGTTTATTTCAATTTCATGAGCACACCACACTGATCAGTTCACAGCTGTGCTTGCTGCTAACTTTTTGACCAAGGGTAAATTTGGAGGGCTGGTCCCTAGGAGGGTCTTCAGGCAGAATTATGCAGTGGAGGAGGAGAAGAGTTGGCTTAAGGGCGACGCCCCTTCTCTCAGTTTGCTTCCGCCCGTTGACCAGAACAGATCCGAGCCCTCTCTTACTTGCTACCCCAGCAATTCAACTTATAGCCTGCAAACTGAGCAATACAGCCCTCTCCGGTAAGTCGTGAATTATCTTTATCTGTACTTAGTTAGGTTGGTTTTAATGCGTATGTGTCTGTGTGTATATGACAATCCTTGTTATAAGCTTGTTGGTGCGATAGTTTTAACACTTATGACATCAATTTAAGCTGTTCACTTTTGTTTTAAAACAGAGATCAAACGGTTTTCTGGCTTATATTTCCTTTGACGTCTGCAGAGGGTTGCGCAAAAATGTGTGTGCGTGTGTGTGTGAGCGTGTGTGTATGTGTGTGTGTGTGTGTGTGCGTTTGAGTGCGCCTTCAATAACAGGAAATGCCTTTCTTCTCTTGCAAGCCAGAGAGTTAAAAAGAAAAAATCAAACCAGATTTTCAACAACAACCCAACAGAGCTCTGTTACTTTCTAAAAGCACAAGCTTTTGTACTTAAACTAAAGCTTTACATAAATATTAGTTATTTAACTGTTTGCTGTTTTACAGATGTTTAAAGCTTCTCGCCAAATGTGAACCATCGACCTCTGGGCCATGGGCCCAGCACGCTTCCGCTGAGAGAGGAAAAAAGACAATCAGCTCCACAGTTTGTGCAACTCGTAAAGTATAATCCACTCTGAATTCTCAGCACAGTGCTAATTACAACATTATCAATCTTCTTCAGCACAACAACGTATTCTAAGTAGCCTCCTTCAGCAAGAATATTCAAAGCAACCTCAACACATCGAAATTGAACTAAAAGTGTAAAATATAACAGTGAACATAGCAATCGGCACACAGCACAAAACTTGTCATTGATTTATATGCAATTTATAAGCAATTGAATCAACAGCATGCAATGTCATTCAGAGCATTTTTTGCAAGCAGTATGCAGCGGCAGTTATACACACAAAATCATTAATATAGCAGATCTGTCAAACCATGCATTTGTCAAAGGTCACGTCAATGTCCGTGTCTATTTACTTTGAAATAAACTTTCCCTATTCTCCCAGTTTGGTCTGTTGTTTTTTATTTGTTTGATTGTTGTACTTTAATGTCCTAAATTTTAAACCTGCAGGGTTTTAAATCCAATCCAAATTAATTTATTTTTTATTTTTTATAATATGTGCACTTTATAGTAGTAATTATTATCATTGATTATTATCATTACTACTCTTTTTACCTTTTTACAGTCGACTGTCTTAATTCTTTAACTCACACAATAGCACACTACTGCTATTTTCTCTTTATGAAGCTTCGATTTAACTCTTTACTCTTTAACTCTTAACTCTTAGCGCTATTTTCTTTAACACAGTTTCACACAGAGTATTCTTTTTCACAAATACTTCTCAAGAGGTTTTTTTGTGTTACTCTAAGGGTTTTTTCCTTTTTTTTTTTTTTCCCAAAAGTTCTTAAAGCAGAACTTTTTATTTATTTATTATTTTCTCATTTATACTATTTTTTTTGTTCTTTCTTAAAACTAAGGCACAGTTTCTTTTACCTCTATTTTCATTTACTCTGTTTTCTTATATTGTCTCTTTTATCTCTTCTTTGTCTCTTCTTTTTCTCTTTACAGCTGTCTCTAAGTCCAATTTTGGGTCTCGTATCTGCTCAGGGTTCTTTTTCCTTTTTAACACTTATAAGCAAATTTTAGACAGCTCTATCTCCCGGGAGATATTTGGCTGCAGCGTATTTCCAGATGAGAAGCTGATAATGCCTAGGAACTTCTTCTGACTTTAGCATCCAGACAAACTCCGACACCAGAGGAGAAAATGTAAAATTATTTTACCTTTAGAAGATTCTATTTTGGCCGGCCTTTCTCCCCTGAAGCCGGGGTGCGTTCGGCTGCTGTCAGACCCTGGCTGGCTCGCCAAATGTTGTCGGTTTTAATTACATGCAAAACATAGATATAGATATATAGCTATAATGAAGACTCAGGACAACACAGCTTCTGTTCTAGAAAGTAGCTTCAGCCGGGTTTTATTGGATCTTGGTTCTCAATACAATGCTACATAGGTCATTGACCTCTATATCTAACATTCTATATCCATTGTCTATTAACAATTGACATACCTTATCTCTGAGCAGACGTCCACGCTGAGATCCCAGCAGACCACCTAAAACCCTCTCCTTTTCTCTAAAAGGAGCCCTATCTTTTATACTTGATCACTGCGTCACTTACGGGAACCATCTGGTGTTCTTGGCCAGCGGCTTGATATTAGTTTATCTTGAAGGCGCCTAATTGTCTGGTTCTGAAGAGGCCAGAAAAGCTGGGAACAAAACATTTCCTAGAATCGCTTAATGACAAGTCTTTCGTGGAAGTACCACGTGCATCTTGTCAGCTTCTGAGAATTGATGCACGTGTTGATTACACGTGCCATGCAGGCCCAAATTTTGGCTTCTACATAACCAATTCAAAAGAAAACTACATAAAGACAAGGTGTTTTTGTTGAAACAAAGAGGAATGTGTTTTGGATGTCTGCAGCGTGGACACATCAGCAGGAATTGTGAAGCACGTTTAATATGTGAGATTTGTAATAAAACCCACCCAACTGTGCTACACATAAAAGGACAAACAACTTCTCCTGAGCGTGGAGTGGGAACACCAGAGCCTACGCCAGTCGCACATGCAACATGTGGGCGTACAGGGGCCGGAAAAAATCATGGTGTGCTATCGGTGCTCCCTGTGAAGGTTAAAGCTGTAAAAGGGCAGTGCATCATCCAAACTTACGCCTTTCTGGATCCAGGTAGCACAGGTACATTTTGCTCTGAACGTCTGATGCATCAACTGAACCTCACTGGAAAACGAACACAAGTTCTGCTTCGAACAATGGGTCAAGCAAAAATGAGTTCAGCATTTTCTCTGTCTGATTTGGAAGTGGCCAGTCTGCAGAGTGAGGAATATTATGTACTTCCTGAAGTCATCACACAGAAACAAATGCCTGTCACTAAGTATGACATGGCAACAGCAGAAGACTTAATAAAGTGGCCATATTTATCAAACGTGCACATGCCATTCATACAAGCGGAGGTAGATCTATTGATTGGTACAAATGCTCCAAAGTTATTGGAACCCTGGGAGGTCATTAACAGTCAAGAAAATGGTCCATACGCTGTCAGAACTGTACTCGGCTGGGTGGTAAATGGGCCATTGGATGGTAATGGCGCTGAAGAAGTCTCATCTATAGCAGTGAACAGAATTTCAGTGAGCAAACTGGAGGAGCTGCTCAGGAACCAGTACAACCAAGACTTTTGTGAGAGCCCAACTGTCAAACATGAAATGTCTAGAGAAGACTTAAAGTTTCTCAACATTATGGAAACTTCTGCAGTAATACAGGACGGAAAATACTGCTTGAACCTGCCCTTCAGAAGGATGGATGTCTGTTTACCAAACAACATTGCTGTGGCTAAACAGAGAATACAAGGTCTTAGGAAAAGATTTAAGTTCAACCAGCATTTTCAACAGGAGTATGTGGAGTACATGAATAACGTCATCTCGTGCAGATATGGTGAGCGGGTACCTGAAGATCTACTACATTGTAACAATGGAAGAATCTGGTATATACCCCACCATGGAGTTTATCATCCTCGAAAGGGATCACTACGTGTGGTGTTTGACTGCGCTGCAACATTTAAAGGAGTGTCCCTTAATAGTGAGTTGCTGCCAGGTCCCAATCTCACTAGCACACTGCTAGGCGTCCTCATGAGGTTCAGACAGGAGCCAATAGCCATCATGGGTGACATTAAAGCCATGTTCTATCAAGTGCGTGTGCCGGAAGAGGATAAGGACTGTCTTCGCTTTCTTTGGTGGCCTGACGGAGACGTTATACAGGAACCAGTGCCTTACAGGATGACAGTACATTTATTTGGAGCCGTTTCATCCCCCAGCTGTGCATCCTATGCTTTGAAGAGAACTGCCCAAGAAAATCAGTCTGACTTTCCAGCAGAAGTCATAGAAACTGTCAGAAGAAATTTTTATGTGGACGATTGCCTAAGGAGTGCAGCCACAGAAGAGGAAGCTATCCAGTTGATTTACCATCTGGTTGTTCTGTGTGAAAAGGGAGGGTTCACCTTGGAAAAGTGGATAAGCAACAGTCGTGTTGTCCTGCAAGCCATCTCAGAAGAACAGCGTGCTAAAGATTGGAAGAGGTTGGATCTGGATATTGACAAGCTTCCAATGGAAAGAGCTCTGGGTCTGCAGTGGTGCGTGGAGTCTGATGCTTTCCAATTCAAGATGGAGCTGAAGCATCAGGCCCTGACCAGGCGTGGAATGCTATCTGTAAATAGTTCTGTTTATGACCCATTGGGATTCCTGGCGCCAGTGACATTACTGGCAAAAATTATGCAGCAGGAACTGTGCAAGAGAGGCTGTAGCTGGGACGATGCATTACCACAGGACATATTACACCAATGGAGAAGGTGGCTGAAGGAACTGACATTATTGTCTGTTTTCAGCGTGGACAGGTGCATAAAGCCTGTTGGATTTGGAACCATAAAGCATGCTCAACTACACAACTTTTCAGATGCCAGTGAATCAGGCTATGGGACTGTTACATACATTCGTGTGGTAAACCATGAAAACATTACACACGTTGCTTTTCTCTTTGGTAAGGCCAGAGTAACACCACTGAAGACGGTAACGATTCCCCGACTTGAACTTTCTGCAGCTGTTCTAGCTGTGAAGATTGATGATATGGTCAAAGCAGAACTGAATATAGACCTAGAAGAATCAGTGTTTTGGACTGATAGCACATCTGTGTTAAAGTACATCAATAATGAAGACCGATGCTTTCACACATTTGTGGCCAACCGAGTTGCAACCATCAGGGATTTTTCTGAGCCCACTCAATGGAAACACATTAGTACAAAGAAAATCCAGCTGATTATGTGTCAAGAGGGTTGAGGGTCTCGGACTTCCTGAGGACTGGAACGTGGCTAGAAGGACCAGAATTCTTGTGGAAAGATGAGGAAAAATGGCCTAAAGGGGTGCTGGATATAACCTTGGATGTGGGAGACAAGGAAGTTAAAAGGGAGGCTACATCCAATACCATCACTGTTGACACTCTTGCACCTACAGACCAGCTTATAGAACACTTTTCGGACTGGAGGGGGCTTAAAAGAGCAGTGGCTTGGTATCTGAGGTTGAAGTGTGCATTGAAGGAGCAATACAGAAAGAGAAAACAGTTGGACCTTTCGGTGGATAAAAACACAGGCGGGCTTAAAATGAGTACAAGAGGATGCCAGAGGACCATTAATGACTCAAAAATAAGCAATTTGTCCTTGGCAGAGATGCAGAGTGCAGAGTTCTTCATCATTTTGTACTGTCAGCAGCAAAAGTTCCAGCAAGAGATTGAGGATCTGTCACAAAACTCTAAAGTGAACCGCCTGAGTCCCATTTACATGTTGGATCCTGTTTTGGTGGATGGACTTTTGAGAGTTGGAGGCAGGCTTCACAGAAGTGCAATGCCAGAGGAAGCTAAACATCCAATAATTCTGGCCAAAGAGCAGCACATTTCTGAGTTAATCCTCAAACACTGTCATCAAACCCTCGGACATTCAGGACGAGCTCACACTCTATCTGCAGTAAGGAGAAAGTTCTGGATCACTAAAGGAAATTCGGCTGTAAGAAAGGTTATCGGAAAGTGCGTCATCTGTAGACGATACAATGGACGACCCATGATGCAGAAAATGGCTGACTTGCCTGCTGCCAGGATTCTCCCAGACCACCCTCCCTTTACTAACACAGGGGTTGATTACTTTGGACCGATTGAAGTTAGAAGAGGAAGAACATTCTGCAAAAGATATGGTGCTATATTTACCTGCCTGGCAAGTCGAGCCATTCATTTGGAGGTTGCAGCTTCGCTTGACACGGATTCCTGCATAAATGCAATCAGACGCTTTATCAGCAGAAGAGGACAAGTGAAGCATTTGTTGTCTGATAATGGCTCTAACTTTGTAGGGGCTGAGAGGGAACTGAAAGAAGCCCTTGTTAAGTTGGACCAGAATGCAATAAAGTCATTCTTGGCGCAAGTGGAAATTACTTGGACTTTTAACCCACCTGCTGCCTCCCATTTTGGTGGCGTTTGGGAGAGAATGATACGCTTGGTGAGAAGAGTACTCAGTTCAGTGTTACGTCAACAGACCCTGGATGATGATGGGCTAAATACAGTGTTGTGTGAAGCAGAAGCCATCCTGAACGATCGCCCTATAACAAAGCTCTCAGATGATCCGAATGACTTGGAGCCACTCACGCCCAACCACCTGCTCCTGCTCAGAGGAAAGCCATCATTTCCTCCAGGGATTTTTAAGTCAGAAGATCAGTATGGAAGGAGGAGATGGAAGCAGGTACAATACTTGGCTGACCTCTTCTGGAAGAGGTGGGTTCGAGAGTATCTACCATTGCTTCAAGAGAGGCAGAAATGGAAGGAGAAAAGGAAAAATCTTGCTGTTGGAGATGTTGTGACCATTATGGATCTCTCTGCACCTCGAGGATCCTGGCCTCTTGGAAAGGTTTTAGAAGTGTTTCCAGATAGTCGTGGCCTCGTGCGATCTGTGAAATTAAAAACCAAGTCCAATATTATTGAAAGGCCGATCTCTAAACTTTGTATGGTACATGAGGTATAGATTGCTGTGTTATGAGCCGTAAAAAGGGCTATGTCACGTTTGTTTTCTTTCTTTATTCTTTTTGGGAGAATTGCCAGTTTGTTTATCATGGCAATTAGGGGCCGGTGTGTAAGAGCCAAAACCTGTCTTTTCTTTTTGAGTTTTTGGTCACTAGATGGTGCTGTGTTCTAGGTGGGTACGAGCATTAAAGCCAGGGGCCAATCCGTAAAGTTCAGGTGTTGAATCCGGAAGGGCAAACAGGTTTGAACGTTTTGGCGGAGTTTGTTCATGTAAATTTCAATCAAAAAAGATGTACAATAAATTGGATCTATGCACCAAGAAGAGCCGATTCTCATTGGATTACATCTAACAACAATACAGGTGCAACATAGCCGCCTGACGCGTCATACCAAGCAGATACGGTACAACATCTCACTAGTGTAGCACCTGCTGGCTAGTATAGATGTCAGTAATTTAAAAATACTGGTTCATGTATTTGAATCACTCATGTTATTTTCTTTCCTGGAGTGACACCTCTGCTGGTATTATTTTCAGCTTGCCAGTCTTCTAGGCCTATGTTAAATTTGTGTGTTTGTTAATATCTCACAATGGAGTCCTTATAACACAGTTGTCTAGTTTGTACAGTATATTGAGCTTTAAGTAATTTTATAGGTGTTAACTGTGAAAATAAATAAAAGCAAAGGAATGCAGTGTATGAAAGTAGAACACTTTTCAGATGTAGTTGAGGCAAGGCAAGGCAATTTTATTTATATAGCACAGTTTCAACACAAGCCAATTCAAGGTGCTTTACATGATTCAGTGATAATGATACCAAATACATGATTACAAAAGCATAATTACAAAAACATATCGGTTTAACACATCGACACAATGAATCAATAAGAAAAGATGATATAAGGAACAAGTTTATGCAATTAATACAGATAAAAAACAGATAAAACACAATTGGTTAAAAAGGAAATTAAAAATAAGAATAAAAATTAAATTAATTGCCTTTATGTAACCCTGCAGATTCAGGTATGAGTCCATTATTACACCTGCTGTAGATTACGGGCCTGATGAGTAGTTTGTAGTTGTATTAGCTAAAGCTGTGTGCTGATGCTGGATTGTTCCTCCTTAGGTCCAAAAATAATTACTTCTGTTTTGTTTCTGTTTAGCTAGAGAAAGTTGAGATCAAAATCAAGCCCCCAAATCAATAATGGATTTGCCAAAAGCTATGAAAGTTGAATATTCAGTAAACTGTGCAATAATAGGATTGCAAAGGCTCATGGATTGGAATGTAAATGACTTGAATGACACCACAGCAAGCCCAATCTTATCGGGCATAAGGCCTGGAGTTTTAAGCTCAGTGGCATTCACCTACCCACAGATATAACTCAGGAAATTGGTGTGGAATTATAAACCTTATTTGGTAATATTATTCTCCTCCTTTTATCACATTTCATGTTTATATTTTCAGCTAAAATGGTGTTTGTCCGTAGGGCTTTTCTTCAGCCACAAACAGAGCACATAGGACAAAAGATTGCAAATCAGGGTTAATTAATTGTTGTGTGGTGCCTCGACATTTGAACTGAAAGAGTATGGTTTTTGTCCTGCAAAGGTCAAATATGAGATAAAGTCTATAGTAATAGCTATTTTGGTTAACATTTAAGATTCATATTCTATCTCAAAGGCTGGAAATAGAGGAAAGCTATAGAAACATAATGAAAAAAACAAACTGCAAAACTGTGGTTATTCTTTTATTCCTTAGAGCTACAAGATCTCTCTATAAAAGACTGAAGTTGATACTTTTGATATAAAACAAAGGAAACGTGTCAACCTGGTTGTAACGTGGGCCTTGTGTAACACCCTATGGCTGTTATATGACAGAAAGAACTGGATCAAATGAACAACAAAATTTTCAGAGTTACCAGTCAACTGAAACATTCATATTTTTTCTCTGCTATAGTCACAATATTTATATACAAATGCTACTGTAGGGTGAATTTAGGTAAACTGGGCCACCTTTTGGGAATATATATATTGGAGGCTCAAACCTTAAGTGACTCATCCTATCTGATGGCCCAATTTATCTGTCAACAACCTTCATCAACCTTGAAATATATGAAAATAACAATCCAGTACCTTTCTACACATCAGATGCTGTGGTATGTGTATTTTGGTCTTGCACCACCATATATGCCCTGCCTAGGACTGCTCAACTCAGTAGCAGAATTTTACACCTTTCCACCCTATGCATTTGAATTATACAAATCAATGGAGGACACATACTACAGACATGATAGGACTTGACAGCTGCATCATATTTACTCATACCTACACCCACCTGAAACACGTTTTAATACGTGCCAACACATTTAGACAGATAAGAAACAATGTAAAAACAGTAGGGGTGACCCCAAATAGTTGAAGATTCGATATGCAGAGCATGATTCGATCACCAATCTCAAAGGTCAAATCTTTGCTGGTGAAACAAGTGTAATTCTGTTTTGGTACTATAAGGATGCTCAGTGTCTAACTATACACAGACTTGCTGGTTTCATACATTTATCTATAGACTGTAAACATGATCAGTCTGCAAAACCTGACCGAACATGCACATAACAAGGAATTTAATTAACATTGTGAACACATCACGCAAATGGGTCACGTCAGAGAGAATTTTAGATCCACTTATTTCATCCTTTGCACTGCGTAACCATTAGGGAGCTGACTGCACTGTAACCATTACTATAGCAGGGAAAGATAGGTAACTTAATAGTCCTGACAGAAAGCTGTCTCCCGTGCACCACCATCTCTAAGATGGTGCACGGTAAAACACCACCAAACACTGACAACAACAGAACTCAAAAAATTCCTAAAGAACACGACTACATTTGGAACACAAACTATAATATGAAACAGAGAACTTTTAAAATAACACAAACTCATTACCCATAAGTCTTTTCAGCGTACAAACGCCCCACGGCGCAACCAGCACACATAAATAATTTGATCATCGGTCGACTATAGAAAGATTTGACCGTTCTGATTCGAATGTGTAAATGCTTAGTTGGCGAAACCTTAAGAAGTTTTACATTTACAGTAAGTTCAATGGCTTAGTATTTTGAACTATTTATTTCTGAGACTCAAAAAATCCCTTTTAATTTGGTTAATTACATTTGATAGTATTTTCACTTTCATTAAAAGATATAGGAGTTAAAGCACAACAAGGTTTCCTTTTTCCAACTTGGAATTACATTATTTCTAAATCAGGGATTCAGACAGACAGACACCAATCTCCTCTTGTACCTTTTAGACCAATCCTGTGGAGCTTTACTGCCTCCTTCTGAGCTGTCTATTACTGTGGATGTGTCCCTGTGCTCATTATTGGAAAGCTCACCCTGGGATGTATAAACTCTGGTCGACCCCATCATTCTTTTACTCTAGAATACAAGACATGCAGAGTCATGTGTGTCGCAAGGAAAAACAAATACAAAATGAAAGAACCGCATCAAACACAAGTAAAGAGAAATAGTTTAAAAAGTTGTATTATGTTGATAAAATCATTACAAATAATGAAATGAGCTGAAAAAGGTAAGGTGTTAACTCTGAATATTCCTTCTGTTTAGGGATTTCTCATTCATCCTTGTAAGGACAGTTTGTCATCTTCTATGTTGAAGACTAAGTGCAGAATCCTTTTTTAATAGCTGATATTTCCCTCAGTCTTACAGGCTTTTCTAATTTTCAAAGTTGGCTTTTTTAATATCTCTGTGGGTACCAATGTGAACAGTCTGTGAAGTATTATATAACTAGAGGCGTTTGCTTCAAAGTAATTAAGTAAAAGGTGGATGGACAGTACTGTCTAATAAGATGATATTGCTGATCCTCAGTTCTTTCCCACTGGTGGACAATGGGTCAGCTCAGCAGAGGTAAGAGTGATTGCCTTACAAGAGAACAGTGCAATATTAGGAATTTGCATGAATAGACAGAAGAACCGTGACATGTGCTGTAACAGCAGAAACAGAGTATGTACTAAAATTATTAAGGGAACAAAATTAGAGTGTCTTTCATTTTATGACAGCCAAGAATTTTTTTTTTTTTTGCCATTAGAATTCTCAATGGCTGTTTTGCTGTTCACATTTTCTCTTTAGAACAAATTTCCCTAAAGTAATGCATGTTGTTTTGCCCTATTTTACTTACCTATTAGAACAGGAAATACTCAACAGACAAAAAATACTTAATTTAACAAAAAAAGGATGGAAACTGTTGAAGAAGTTTGTTTAAATAATGCCTAATTAGGGTCACTGAAAACAGAGCCACAAGGACGAGCTTTAAGTTCACGTTTGTTAACCATCAAATGAAAATCACCTGAACTCTATTAACCTTGTCCTTGGTGTGTTTCTGTTTGCAAGCTTGGGTCTCTCATCACCAACATCGAAATACCTGAGTGCTTAATCTGAGCTGATTGTTTTTTTTTTTTTCATGTTAGACAGTATAGGCATATTTTTTCATTATACTCACCTTTGCAGTTCAAGCTACCATTACTGAAGGACCACTGAAGATCACATAATATAGAGGTTGTATGAATATGAGTCCGGAGGGTCAATTAAACTGTCATGCTTTGTTGGTACAGCAGTACACACAGCAAATGAGAGTCCAGTTTTATGAAAAAAGCAAATCTATATGAATTTACAACTGGAAAATAATGTCATAAATGGGGGGGGGTGTTATGCAAAGTTGACTTTTTAAAATGTAATATCCTGATAACCTGTTATTCCCTGATTAAAAAAATGACTGAAGTGTGGCTTTGACTCATCCACTTATGTCTGACTAATCTTTGAGTCTCTGCTGGTAATCATTGCGGGTGCTGTTTTGCCTGTTTCCACCTATCTCCCCTATTTCCACTTATCCCCTCCTCCAACCTGATATGCGCAGCCAACCTTCCATGCCAGCAGAGCCCTCCTCCCCTCCCCTCCGGTTTAGTAGCAGCTGCTAAGATTAATCTAGGCTAAGTGTTTGAACTTCATCCTTGGAAACAACCCTAGGCCGAAAAGCATGTTATCTGTCCGCAAATATTTCTCAACAAAAGCCTTTTTGATAGTAGATTAATAAGCAGATTTGCCCTAAAAGCAAGGCTACTCCATTGGAACATGCACAGGTCAGAACTGTGACTCACGTCATTTTGTTAGCAGTTGTAACTCTGAACTGAAAAAGTAGCTTATTTAGTGGAATATTTCTGGGCTTTTATTGTTGCAAGGCAAAATGTAGCTTAATATTTGTTTGAATTTATGGTTTCAGTATGATATGTAGCTTCATTTCTCTCTGCATTTGTGATTTCAAAGCAAGATGTAGCTTCATATTTATGTGCTTTTATGATTTCAATGGAAAATGTAGCTTCATAGTGATTAATGTTTATAAAAGGGTGCAAAGGAGGTTAAATATTACAAAGCCGACACGTCTTGTAAAAGCCTCTGAATTCTCGCTGGTTCTTCAAAAACCTCACTTTCAGGGTCGGATATCGGATCATTTGCATGTCATCTTATAATCTTCCGTGTTGCCGTTGTTCACCAGTGTAATGATTCCCCCCCCCCCCCTAAATACTAAAGAGCTAAACACTGAAAACTTCTGTAAACAATATCCGATTCCGACTCCACGCACATGCCGTGATAATGATCGGTATATGACTTACTGAATTGGGAGTTTCTTAAAGGCTAATAGGGTCTTAGAGAGGCACAGATGAATATCAAGGCGTCAAATACATAAGTGGATGAGAAAGCAAATTTCTCAAAGATGGATTTTGATATATGCGGGATTTTCAGACAGATTTAGGATAACGATTTTATTTTATTGAATAGTACTGTATGCCTTGAAGAAGCATAATACTGTACTCCCATTTAATTGAATTAAAAAAAACCATTAAATTTCACTGCCAATAAGTGCATTCGGAAGTCACTTCCTTAGTACACCAGGGTGTGAACTCTTCTGTAGATGCCTGAAATACTTTTTAAAAATGTAAGTGTATAAAAAGTGTCCAGCTACCAATGAACAGAACAGAGAGGTTAGGTTGGGGAGCCTCTTTAGCCAGGGTTTGTTCAGAAACAATACTCCATCCATTCATCCAAGGCAGTTACAGTTCTACGGCATGCCACTGTGGTCATTTAGTCACCCCCTCATTAAAGACACCTGTCTTAAAAAGTCACCTGTTTAAAAGACACCTGTCCAGAATAAATAAATCAAGCAGACTCCAAACTCTCCACCATGGGAAAGACCAAAGAGCTGTCCAAGGATGTCATAGACAAAACTGTAGACCTGCTGGTGCAATTTTTCAAAAATGGAAGGAGCACAAAATGACCATCAATCAACCTCGGTCTGGGGCTCCACGCAAGATGGGTGTCAAGGATTCTGGGAAAGATTAGAATTTTCATTGAACTACATGTCTGAAGTTTGCCAATGAAAGCCTGAATGATTCAGGGAGTGAAAGTGCTGTTGTCAGATGGGACCAAAATTGAGCTCTTTGGGTAAAGTAAAATATTACAGTGGTAAGAAAGTAATTAAACTGCCTTTTCTTCTGTGCAAGCAGGCTGTGTCCCAAAAATCTCCTGGAGCCACAATTCTCCCAAATTTCTCCCGAAATCTGACGGTGTCACTTATCATGTTTACTCCTCGTTTCATTTGTGAGAGGGACGGAGAATAAAAAATGTTTAATTTGCATTTTCCAAGGAAGGTGCTGTGGGGTAGGCTACAGTTTCCTCATTCATTAAATAAAAATCCTTAACGTTGGCAAAATTTGCCTATTTGAAAATAGGGTCACCTATGTGATTTTTAGCCTATATGTCCGATGAGAAAAGCAATCAGCTGGACTAATTAGTGACGAATGCCGCATTCAGCGAGGCACACGTTTTCAGAACAGTCTTTATGTGACTGACAGAAGCTTTAGTTTCAATTAGTTTTTAAGTCCACGTAGTTATGGGTTAAAAAAATGTTTCAACCAACCTCACATCTTTCCTTTTATTTCGGCAGCGCAGTGATAACTTTGGCCGCAGATCGCAGCATTTTTTCCAGCCATGTGAGCCAGAGAGCGCAGCTGGTCATACTTCTTAGTAAATTACCAGTGTCAAAAATAATAGACTCAATACTGCCCTGAGATCAAAGTAATGAAAAATAAGTTCTCACTCTCTCCTGACACAGAGACTCCTGTGAGTTTTTAGAATTTTTAATAAGTGATTATTCCTAAACGCTCAGTACTGGGGGAATGTGAAGCTCACAGAGAGTAATAAAGTAATGAAATAACTAATTACTTTTGATAATAAGTAGTAATTAGTAAAGTAGTGTGATTACTTCTTTGGGGTAGTAATTAGTAATTAGTAATTAATTACTATTTCCAAGTAACTCTACCAACTCTGGTTTGGAGGTAGTAAAATGCTGCCTATGTACCCCAAAACACCGTCCCCACTGTCAAGGATGGAGGTGGAAACATTTTGCTTTGGGGGTCTTTTTCTGCTAAGGGCACTGGACAAGTTCACCGCATCAAAAGGAAAATGGATGGAGCCATGTCTCGTAAAATCCTGAGCAACAACCTCCTTCCTTCTACCAGACTGCTGGTTTCATACCAAACTAAAAATAGGTGGTGGATGGGTGTTCCAGGACGATAATGACCCAAAGCAAACAGCAAAGGCCACAAAGGAGTGGCTTTAAGAAGAAGCACATTAAGGTCATGGAGTGGCCTAGTCAGTCTGGAGGGAGCCGAAGCTCAAAGTTGCACAGAGACAGCCTCCTAAAATGTGTGCAAACTTGGTTATCAATTACAAGAAACATTTGACCTTTGCAAACAATGGTTTTGTCACTAAGTATTAAGTAGTTTTTGTTAGATGGTTCCAATACTTATTTCACTAAATTAAATGCAATTTCAAGTTGTTTTTCAGGTCTCCTTTGGGTGTGCTATCTGTCACTGTTAAAATAAATTTACCATTATAATGATACTGTTCTGAGACTTGTCATTTCTTTGTCATTGGATAAACTTAGAAAATTCAGTGAGGGGTAAAATAATTATTTCCCCCCAATGTAGATCTGCAGAAGGAGAGTAAGTTGTTTTAACAATGTCCTGTTTGAGACAATTCCATGTCTGCTAGTGTGGCAGTCATAGCTCTAAGGTTTTTACAAACATTGGAAAGTACGCAAATATTAGAGGTCATTACTGTATCTATTATTCAAGATACAAGTTTCAAGCATGCAAATACATTGTACTACATTCTGCACAAATGGCAGATGTAAAAGTGAGAGTTTTCTTTAATGCTAGAGTATGGGTGAAGTGTTGAGATGGCTCAAAACTTTATCTCATTTCCAAATCCAAAACTTGGATGCTCTGAACTGAGAATTTTTTTTAAATTTGAAAATGAAAATACATTGCATTGCATAATGGTATCACAGTAAGTTTGTACGTATGTCTTTGGATTTGCATTTGCACTTATTAGTGCATTAATTATCATGAGTAGATGTTCAAATACTGCAGTCACACTCACAATGCTGCACAATTGACAAGCAGGCACTCATTGAAAATCGCGACACTTCTTTTCAATTAATCACAAACTCTTTGTAGAACCTGACTTTTGTAATTTTTGGACCCCAGTTTGTGCACAAGCAAGCTTTACTATCGAGACACATGGTCTTTATCAATTTAAAGGAGATTTTTATTGCTGATATTATATAATGTAAATGCCTCAGTTTCTGACCAAGTCTTTCTTAAACACAATTGAAAGCTAGCTGGTAATTTCATGATTAATCTAAAATAAATTGTGTCAGGCTGTTTGAAAACTTACAAGCAACAACAAAAATAATATTCCCCATCCCAAAAGGGAATCATACCATAAGCATTTAGATAGACAAAAGCCAGGAGATGCAATGCATTCTGATTAGAAAACAAGACTGTAACAGCATATCTTTTTTTTCCTAATTATAATCTAGCAACACATATGTATAAAAATAATTGATTGATTAAATGTATTCTGCCTGTCAAATAGGGAACTTAAATTACATACAGTACACTATTGTTAAAAATTGTTGCATGGAAAACGAAATTAGGAATTTATGATGTTTTCACTAATTGGAACTGTGGGATCAAACATGTAAAATATTGATAGTAAGACCTCAATCCTGGAGGAAAGCTGTTGTTCCACTCATTAAGGTATTCTGAATGTCTTAATATTTTTTTGAGAAACGTAGAAAATTAGTTTAAATGATAGAGTATGGAGCAGTGAGGTTTAAGATCTGTCTTTGTCAAGCCTAAAAATAACAGCACACTGCATAAGTGCACACTGGGAGAGCCAGCATGTTATGACAGCTTTTAAAGAATCTGTTATCTTTCTGATTCCAAATTAAGCAGGTTTAGCGGCTCTTTGTATATAAGTGAGAAGAAGAGAAATCCTTGTCTTTACCCAACTTTGTCGAGGAAAGGTTAATATCAGCTCTCTCTATATTGTTATGAACGTAATGCTTTATTGAATTTTGTATGAACTCATGTGACCAATGACCAAAGAGAACTTGAGAGGGAGAGGAGATTTTTCTTCTTTTTTTCATCTCATGGCTTTTATCTCTACAGCCTATTTCTCTTCTTGACCACGTGACTTTTAGAGTTTGACAACAGGAGTGATGGGCAAAGGGAAAGTACAGGATTTAAGTTATTTGTAATGAAAAATCTATGTGTGAAGGATGATTAGAATAACTTCATTTGGATGGCCCGCAATTGATAAAGAAAAAATGTTTCTCTACTTAGAGTGAGAAGGTGATGGAGAGAAAAGAAAACTTCAAACGTTGTTCCCGAATATGTCAGTATTTGAAAGTCACCACAGCAGTACTCGCTTGGAGAGGGAAATAATTGGCTGCACAGTGCAAATGCATATATATCAGTCTTCTTTGTTGCAGCCATAGATGCAATAATGCCTATGAATTGTGCATTTTTTTGGCAGTAGCTCTATTTAGATGTTCTTTGCATATGCAATAAATAGTCTTTTATGAACATCCTCATACAAAGAGCTCAGTATTCCACTTCTTTTCCATTTAGTTTTTCTTATAATCAATAGCTATACATGCATGGCTACTAATGCTATATAACTGCAATTTAATGTCACTGCAGCACATCAAAGGACAATGCCAGGAAACTAGAGAAGATAGAAAGTAGCATATTTTGATTGGAGTCTGTGAATCACCCTTTGCACAGTTTTATCACTTGCTTCCTCTGAAGTTTTATGCCTTCATGCCATTTCTCACTTTAGAGATGAAAAAAAATCGAGAATAGCTAATAACGTTTTTTCTCGAGGAAGCAAAGCAAAAAACGTATGAATGTCTGTGTGAAAGTTAATGCAAACATGTTGCTTAGGCTCATGGCTTCTGAGAAGACAAGATAAATGCTTTGTGGAATTGACATTTGTCTTCGAAGATGTGACTTTTCTTTTTCTTATTGGATTAACTTAAGCAGCTGTTTCTCTCCTTCTTGAGAAATTGACATGGGTGTACCATTTCTAATAGCCACCCACACATTAAGAATACAAATTGCAATAACCACAGGTATTAAAGTATAATGAAGAAATGGGTGTGCAGGTTTCACTAAAAGCAGATTTATTATTTTGCAGTCTAGTTCCCCATCAGTCCTCAATGACACTTTTTCTCCTGAAGGTGCCCAGTTATTTTCCACTTCTTGTCACATTGTCATATATGGAAAGTATCGACAGCAGAGGCAGAACAGTAAGACGCTAATAAGGTGAAAAAATACAGAGCCAAGCATTTTCTTGTAGAAGAAAAAGCTGCCACCATGATTTTATATGGAAAATTAAATTAATGTGCAGCATTTCTCTAATCCTTTATCTTATCTGTCCTCTCAGAATTTTTCAATAGTTATCACCACAAAAATTGTTGGATTTCTCCAGGCTTTTTAGACAGCAAAAAAACTGTTATATGCTTTCTTTTCTCAGCTAATGCATAATGATTTAGGAAAATGTGCTGGTGCAGGAATATCAATCCTTTTCTTGACCAAGGGCTATTTCAGTTGGTAATATGAATAAAGAGATTTAATGAAAGGCAAACTAAAGTCGTGACTGCTCATACATACAATTGATGCTGTAAATGCTTTTGCATTCTGAAAAAAAAATAAAAAAATACAAATTATGATAAAATGTCAAAGACAGACTAAAAATGTAAATTCTGTCTGATAAAGTTTTTACCTAAAAGTTTTTAATTGGTGACTTTGGACTGTAAATAGTCAATTAGGCACCCCATAGGAGCAATTGTTTTGAAACATGTTCATTGAAACAAAACTGCTGTATCAGGGCCAAAAGACGGAAGAAATAGCAGATCTGTTTCTTGTCTGTTGTCATAAATGGCTACATTGTGCTAATGAGCCAGTTTCCACGCTGAGCTCAACACAACCGCAGGAGAATAACCTCTAGAACTGCGCCCTCCCACCAGCTTCTCATGGACCTCGGCCCATAACTGTCACTTTGATTCACCGCATTTATGACTGGGAAGTAGAAAACAAAGCACTGCCTATCATTGTATGATTCAGAGGGACCTGATACACCCAGGCATTCTGTACATTCTGGGGCTTGAGGGAGAACTTTTCCAAAGGCTGTATAAAACACCTGCACAGACAACTGTGCCATCCATTAGATACAAACTGGTCTCAAATGGCCCATTCTCAATTGGACCACATCATTAGTTTTGCTTGAGCCTCTATCACTACATAGACTTAACTGCTATCTCACAGGGGATTCCCACTTGCGGTCCTCTACACTGTTTTCCCCTCCCTAACCCTCCTTTAAAGTTTACATTTCTCATTCCAACAATGCTCCATCATCCATTGCCTCACTCTTGCATCTTTCTGTTGTTTCTATCACAATGTACACTCCTACAGGAAAAAAAAACACCAAAACAGCTAAATAATTCAGCTTATATTTGTATCATTTATATGTGTATTCTTAGTTTTCCATCTTTATTTCTTGTCACTCTATTCACTAGTCATTCTAACCTTCTACACAGGTATTCACCCTGCCTATTATTTCTCAGCACTATCCTCCCTAGTTTCCCTTCCTGCCTCCTGCCTTTCTAACCCTTCCAATATTTTCGTCTGTGCTCGCTGCCTAGCCAAACAGAGTCTCACATTATGCCACCCCCACAGCACCACCACCTGCCCAGCTCCTTTGCTTCTATCAGTTGTAGCTTTCCCTGTCAGCCCCAAGCCTTAGTTAATCACTCAGGCAGCCCGGCATTCGGGCAGCTCGCAGTGAACTCCCTGGGCACTAATAGCAAGACAAGTGAGAGCAAGAGCGGGGAGGTAGGGGTGGGAAGTGGGGTGGTGGGGGAGTACTCATTAGGAAAACCGGTATTTAAAGAAATGGCCCATTTCAAATCAAAAGATAATTTGTCTCCTGCTAAAGTAATTGTTTTTTTTTTTCTCATATGCACGTTTTATCTACAAATAAGGAGTTGCTGAATTGTGCTGCAAGCTATTCTAAGGCCTGCTGTTGACATTATCAATTTAAGACTTGATAAATACTTCCCGTGTTCAGATGGCATATTTTATTCCCAAAAGAATGGTTGGGTTTACGACCCGGAGGAATTTTTTATTCTTTTTTTTAATGCTGACTCCCTGTTACTGCTCTACTGATGGCGGAGGACTCGATAAAGTTGAAATATGACCTCTATTTGCACAAAGACGTTGCCTGAAAAAAAAAAAAAAGTTGCTGTTGTGTTTCTGAGGTGATCAATGCATCTCACCAAACACCTAATTTTGTGTTTACATGCCCAACTCAGTGCTGAAGCAAATAAAAAAATGATATCTTATATGATGAAAAGAAAGAGAAAAAAAAACACGAAACCAAAAAAAAAACAACAACAAAAAACAACAGACCCAAATTTAACTGGCAACATTTTTATGCAAGCACTTTATTTTATAAATGATTGCCTTGTGATTAAAATTCCCTGTAACTGATTGTCCAGATTTAAGCACAGACATTTTACACACCTTGTTTAGACATTTTATTTTATGTTTTTTATGACAAGGCTGGGAAATACTCATTCATATTCATACAAGTTTTTTTTATTTTTTACTGATCTGCAGATCAGTAAAATATATATATATATATATATATATAAGATGGGAGAGGTCTGATATTTCCATCATAGGTATGGCTCAACTCTGAAACACAAAATAAGGAAAGAAAATCCAGAAAATCACATTGTCTGATTTTTAAGTTATTTATTAAAGAAATTATGACAAAATAAGTACTTGGTCACCTACAAGCAAGCAAGATGATGGCTTTGACAGAACTGTTACTTCTCCCGTAAGTGTTTCCTCTGTCCTCTATTTGTTATCACATGTTTGAACTCGTTATCAGTAAAAAAGACACCTGTCCACAACCTCAAACAGTCACACTCAAATCTCCACTTTGGCCAAAACCAAAGAGCTATCAAAAGACGCCAGAATTAAAGGTAGGTATGGGTAGGCTGCTTGGTTTGAAGAAATCAACAGCGGGAGCAGTTATTAAACATTGGAAGACATACAAGACCTCCCTCAATCTGCGGTCCAAGCAGGACCCCACGCCATGGGGTCAAAAAGATCACAAGAATGGTGTGCAAAAATCTGAGAGCCACACGGGGGGACCTAGTGAATGACCTGCAGAAAGCTGGGACCACAGTCACAAAGGCTACCATCACTAACGCACTACGCCATCATGGATCAACATCCTGCGGTGGTCGAGGTTCAGCCAGCACACGTCCTGTCTAAAGTTTGACAGAGACCATTTTGATGATCAGGGGTGTCATGATTCGATTCTCGATTTATTTATCGTTTTCATTAAGCCTGTGAATATTCTCATTCATCCAGGTCATGGTTATCGCAAGGAAATTTCAATCGAACGCAACTGGAATTGGTAATTTGTCTTGGAAGACGTTTCACCTCTTATTCAAGAGGCTTCATCAGTTCATGCTTGCCGCTGACCAGGCTGGGACTGGTCCAACTGTTGTCATTATTTTACAGTACAGAGCCCTATGTCATTTTTAGACTAGTCTACGATCATTGGTTTTATGCATTAAATTTTGTAGAGTAAATCTTATTTTAAAAGACAACATTTATGCAATTTTTATTATTCTTTTGGAATGTATCACATTATGCATTAATGGTAAAATTGAAATAATTTATTTACAATAAAAGTGTAGCAGTCTTGTTAAAATAAATAAGAAACAGAGGGTGGCTGCCATCTAGTGACTCTTTGTAGTTACTGCAGAACATCTGACGCAGAATTCGTCATAGCTCATAGGACCAAGAAAAATGCAGCGGTCCTGTTGTTTACAATGCAAATGTGGACTTAACTCGACGGGATATCAAAAATTCCTCACTGGTGTTTTGAGAGTAGAAGGAGTAGCTGTAGTTCTGCTCCCGCTGCTTCATCTATCCTGGCCGTAGTCGTGCGTTAGCTTAGCCAATAGCTGCTTGCCAGCGTAAGCTAATGTGCTGTGTAGACGTGTGGGGGATGTGATACAGGAAGTTAATATGTTGCCAAGTGTTGTTGGGAGTTGTATCATAACTAGTGAGAGTTACTTGATAGGAAAAATGCAATGTGTGGTTCTTTGTGATGAGGAAATCTGAGTAAATAGGTCACCTGCTAACTGTTGCTATGGAGTCCCGAACAGGACGCACAGTAAACATAGCAGGAGAAGGTGATTGCGATCCTCTTTTGGATTTCGATGCGCAAGGTCGTAACGTAATTTTGATCGATTTCGATACAAAATCAAGATTGTATATATATATATATATATATATATATATATGGGTATGGGTTTATATGTTTGTGAATGTATTTACTCATAGATAATGTAAAAAAAAAGCTTAAAATAAAACAAGCTGAAACAACTTGAAACTGTAATAAATGACCTTTAGTTATACATAGATAATAGCATAAACTGCTCATGCCACATAGTAGTCAGTCTTCATTTGTGTGTGAAGTGATCTCTGTTCACATGTGGTGAGCATAGATTGGCCTGTCTGGCCATCTGAGTCCCTGCTGTTTGGCATACAGTACATTTCAAATTACATCTCCACTGAATAAATGATTTTCTTTTGCTTTATTACCTTTCAAAAATACATTCGTGATTGTTATGTATAAACTGTTTGCTTCTGTGTCTTTTTTCACAATGACACTGTTGACCTTGTGTATTACACATGTTTAGAACTTGTAGAGATATATAAAAAATAACTTGCAGAGATAACATTTTAAGCTCTGCTGTGTAGTGCAACTGAAAAACAACAGGCAAAAGCAATAAAAGCTGATTTCACAGATGTAGTTGATCTTTTTTCATTTTTCTTTTCCATGTTTCTATCCCTTCTCATGGCCATCAACATTAATTTGACAGGAAGTGGTGGTTGAGTGTTACAGATGCCTAGTTGTAAACCTTAACAGCAGGCTGGATTAGACGCTGTGTGCAGGAAGGGGATGAGTAGACACATTTTTAAAGGAAACTCAGATAGTTTGATGTCCACAGTATATTGCAGATGTTGAAAATATCCCAGTCTGTTCCTACAGTAGGTATATACTGTGATGTGGTCTGCTAAAGAAGTAAGATTTGATCAAGAGAGGACATTCTGGTTGAACAAGTTCACTTTTAAAGCTACTAATAAACAACCAACTGCATGTAAGGTATACAAAAATGCAGTTAAAAAAATTAAAGAAAGTATTATAGAAATGTTACATTTAAAATATGACAGGAATATAATAATTTAAAAAAGGAAGATGTGTGAGTTGGTGAAGGAACAGAGGTCAGTAAACAAACTGTTCTCTATCATGGACAATGCATGTACTGATGTAAAATGTTGACCTATGTCTTGCTTTGTCATTAAGGTGTTGCACTGCCAATACCTGAAGGACATAGCACTTAATACAGTGAAGTCATAGACTAATTAGCTGCTATATAATCTTGGGTCACTGCACATGATTAATGGAACATATACTGTATGTAGCATAGCTGCTTAAGTTGGGAGATATTTTGAGAAAGTTCTAGATAATTGCCAGTCTGCACACTGGATGTCAATATGCAAAGAAATACAACTCACTACACAAAACACTTTTCACTTTTGTAAAAAGAAAAAAAAAATAGAGCAAGAAGGCTACTTGCTAAATTGTCTGATGGTAAGACTGAACATATTACTTTATCAGAGATGCATTTATTTATGTTTGACATGTAAAACTTGGCCTTATTACCACATTCTCAGGCAGTGCTGTTTTGTCAAAGCATAGACATAGTGCATACTGTTCCTTGGCATCCCTTACTGCGTATATATCAGCAAATAGAATACATTTTTTAAATTATGGCTTTCGTGGGACATTTATAGGATGGTACTGCAGGAGGTGTTGGATAGATAGTTTGATTAGTGTTTGAACTTAACACCCCCTATGAAAATGGTTTGTATGCATGGACAAAACAAACAATATATATATATTGTTGCGGTGACTGGGTTGAAACCCCCCACCAGATTTCCTAGAAGGCTTTGCACCTGTTCTGTGCTGAAACCGTGACTAAAATGTATATGTGAAAGGAAGACGTACCTGCGACGCAATTATTAAACTTGTTGTTCTGCTACTAAACTGGTGTCATAATTATCTTCCACATTTACAAAGGATATTATATATTATTTGTTTTCAGCTCATCTAAAAGAAACTATTGTTTAGGTTACAGGCTACGTTAACACTTTTACAGAGGTTGGTTTGGCATGTGTGGCTTGAAATAATACTAAAAAAAATTGTGAGACACAATTATCTAGTTTTTCATTATACAGCTACAGCCATCTCCTGGGTTGCAGCCCCTTTGTTTCATCACTTGCCTTCTTTCCCCTCTGTTGGAACCCTATATAACTCTTGCTACATGGTCATTTTCTCAAACCTCTCATTTGTGGGCCTTATCTTTATAGCTCATTGCACACAATGAAACTACGGTTACATGAATAAAAGGTAGCAAATTGAAAGAAAATGCTGCAAATTGCCTTGACTGCAGAGCACCTCTTCACCTGAACAGTGATGTATAAACTCAATATAAGTGACCTCAAAAAGCTAATTCCTTTGTTTCTGATTAACAGGACCTTTATTGTTGACTTCACATGTCTTGACCAAATATGGCCATATGGCCAAATTTGTGTTAATTTCTAAAACAAAATTGTTTTAGTCTTAACTTGTGTCAATTTGGAATAAAAACTGGATTGGAATTTCAGACCTGACTGAGTGTGACTGTTTTGTTTGCTTTCTTTTATTGTTAATTATCAAGCAACTATAACAGTGTTAAATAGTCAATTGAGATATAAATAAGGAATACCAGGGTGTCTTGGGGCTGCACTCAAAGGAATAACTTTTGACTTTACTGACAACATTTTTTTGTTCTTGTCAACAGATTCCATGTGACTGAATTATGTCATTGGGAAGCAAACATACTACAGATGATCAACTGAAGAAGCGCATTTTAAGCTAAATACATATCCAATAATACACTTAATCGAAATTATATCATGTTGACAAAAGATGTTTAAGCTTAACTAACTACATTTATTTCCACAAACAATAATATCAGTAAACAAAACTGCAATTTATTGCTCCAATACAACACAATGATGTCAAGTAAAACAACATACATTCAGTTAACTTTCTTTGTATTTGTTTTGATTCACTTGTTGGCTGCAATTAGCTGTTTTGGATTTGTCATTGGGGTTCCATCCAAACTTGCAAACAAGCTTTTTTTCTTAAATGATTAGAAAAAGTAATATACTAAATAATGACAATCATGTGGTAAAGCAAGCAGACTACATGAAAAATAAGAAAAGCCTCAGCAATTTTACAGGAACATATGTTGACCACAGTACTAAAAACACTTGTCAGATACCACGCACTTATATAAATGCTACTATAATGAGATTAAAACAAATATATGAATTCTATTCAGTTTATTTATACAGTGCCAATTCACATCAGATGTTCCAAACAAGACCAGAGGTTGTTAGTATGCCACTGCTAGCATCAAGATAACGCTAATACCAAAAACATGTGACTCAACTCCAACACTTTAAAAACAATGTTACCAAATTCTAAGGCAGGGCCAAGGTTGTATGGGGCTTTGAGTAGAATTTAATTTCTTGCCCACAAAATGAGTGGGGTGACCATGATGCCAGTTCATCAAGCAGAGCAACCATTCTCAAACTGGGCTTAACAAAGCCCGCTTTGGTGGAGGAATACGTATTTACTGCCATTTATCTTCCTCCACCTGAAAAATATAAAAAAATAAGGGGACACTAATCTTCTCAACAAGGAAAAGAAATAAACAATTTTATATACTACTGACGTACAGGCCATCATAGCATCCAAAAAGATATTGTTTTTTTCCTTGGTGGTCTACCAGTATATAAAATAGCAGCTCGTTCTCTGAGTGTTTAGTTCAAATATTGCAAATTAAAACAGTAAAATCCTAAAAAAAGTAATGTACATGTATTGACCCATTTTCTTTACCTGTTTTGTAATACAGTCAGCTGAACATTGGTTGCAATTCCAACGCAGGAGCTATATTTCTTTCCTTAAAAAGTTTAATAAATTGAATAACTGTTAGTGAATTAGTTTATCAAATAGTATGCATGTTGTTAAAAGGATATAATTATATCAGAAAATAGCTTTATTTAAGAAGCCAGCATTACAGTCTACACTGAATTCTTATTCATATACAGTTTTAATCAAGCTTTTACCACACTATACGTCCCAAAAGAATCTCTGTTTGGCTCAGTAACTTTGTAATTTTAAGAATCATCAGGAAATTCACATTTGCAAATGCAATGACTGAACTACCCAAGCTGAGAGGTTATCATTTACATTTGTAATTCTGTAAATTACAGCTCTGACATAAAATAAATTAAATTTGTATTGGTGCTTCCCTGTAAAAAATGTATTTCACAGTGAGAATTTGTCAAAATAGTCCAAATGTAAATATAATACATTGTAATACTAGTTAAATGTGTTCATAAAATAAAATATTCACTTACTACTTTTGACTTGTAAGTATGACCAGAAAAGTGTGCATTTTATTGAAAACATGTTCATATAATAAAGAGTAAAAGAGATGGCTACTGTAAACAGTTGAACAGCAAATACATTGCAGATGTGCAGGTGGATACTAAAAATAATTCCTTATTATCAGGAAGTCCACAAAATGCAATTAAAAGCCTTCAGTTGATCCAAAATGCTGCAGCAAGAGTTCTGATGAATATTAAAAAGATAGATCACATTTCTCCTGTTTTGGCTTCTCTCCACTGGATCCCTGTTAAATCCAGATAGAGTTTAAGATCCTCCTCCTCAGTTATAAAGCCCTGAATAATCAAGCTCCGTCATACATCAGAGATTGCATTGTTCCATATGATGGTTAAGAATAAACAAATTAAATTGATGCAAAATCCTTATTTAATTGTCAGATATGTTCAGAACAAAACAATGTGATGAAAAAAGAAAAATATGCCATACTCAGGGGTATGTAAAAGAAATTGAAATAGTCTTGTTGATAAATTATTTGTATCATGGGTTTAAATGTACGAATACAAATAAATACATTAAAAACTATTTACTAAGTAATTTTTGATTCAACCAAATGCTACAACTCAAAAGGAACAACTTGCAAATAAAGTAAATATGTCCTCCATCTTGGAACATAATGTCCCATTTTTTCACTAATCACATCCCGACATCCAAAAAGTGACATTTTACAGCAACTGACTGAAAATCTTGCGGGGCAAAGGGAATTTTAATGCAATGTGTTATACTAAAAAGAAAAAAAAATGGCACAGGTATACTTTTTGAAGAGGAAGTGGACCTGCCACTGTACTGACATCCCTGCTATTAGAGGAACGTTCTCAGGTGCAGTGGCTGGCAGTCTCCAGTGTTTACCAGGGAGCATCATTAGCCTGGCGTCTCACAGCCTTAAAATGTCATATATCCACTGTAATGAACTGTGAGAGCATGCATTATTCCCAAACTTCCCTGGTGCAACACCCACATTAATCCAAATGCTCAAAACCTGCACCTCCAGTCCCTCCACTCATTAACAGTGGCAGAAATCAAGATAGGAATAATGAGAAAGTGCCCGCAAGTCAGGACTGATATTAAAGAAAAAGAAAGTGCAGGAGAAAAGGAGGTTTAGACGGTGAACAGAAATGTTGTCATGAATGGAAAAATACCTTTGAGGAAAGGTCCAGGTTTGGATGACAAACAGCATGCATTCGTAATGTTTGGAGATGTTGACAGACGGGGTACAAGTTATAAGCAGTATAAGGAAATGCAGGTTTAACAGCATTTATTGATGAATTAACTAAACATTTATAGGCAGCTGTATGTAAAACATGTAACAAATGTAGCTTGGGAAAAAAATAAATACATAAAAAATACAATATAATGTAGAGAGAGAGATATGTAGTATTCCATATCCTTACATATTTAAACCTCCATCCTGCCTAAATAAATAAAAATAAATCACTCTTCAATACATCTTGGAAATGTATTAGTTGTTCATGCAATTCGTTTTATATTACTGCTAAAACATAGGTTTTTGGTGTTGTGTAATAAAGGTAAAAAACATTTTGTTTTGTTAAGTTAGATTTTTTTTTTGAAACTACCAGAATGGTACAATGTGGATCAGCAATGGTTAAAATAGACACAATTTCTCCACCATAGCTGGCTCATATTTCCTAGATAGAACATATTTCCTAGATGGTCTGATCCCAACTGACGACAGCATTTACAGCTGTGAATATCTTCATAAAGGAATATTTTCATAAAGTCATATCTTTATGAGGAATATCTTCATAAAGTCATCTATTTTTTTTCCATTTAGAGAACAAACAATATCCCTCAATTATAGTTAACTTCTTTTTATTTATTTATTTATTTTGTGCTTCAATTTTCAGTGTACAGTATATTTTGGGGGTTTATGTTTATTTCAATTCAATTCAGTTTATTATGTGCTAAATATGTTTAAAAAAGTAGTCATAAAAATGTATGATCTTTCAAGTGTTATATTCTGTAAACTGTGTAAATATGAACATTCAAGTTTGAATTTCTTGATGGTTTCACTTTTAAGTTTTAATTCTTTTAAGTTTTTATATAGTCTACTGAGTCACTATTTATGTCATCGATATATTTAAGTTAAGACCATCACACATATTTTACAAGTTCTGGTTTATTAAAGGGATCCATGTAACATAGGTCACTAGTTTATGACAAATTTTTGGCATGGCATTTGGAGACTTTACACAGTGACTTTTATCAGATTTTTTTTTCTTTTGTAGGTGGTTCAAACACTCAAAAGCATAAAGATAAAGAAAATACCCAATTCCCCACCTCCCTTACATGTAGAGTTAACATTATCTTCTTTCTTCACACAGGAATTGTTGGTATTTCCTTTCTTTTCTTCATCATCACTTTGTCATAATGACAAAAACAATAATGAAGTGACAAAAAATAAATCAACAACTTTATTAAATCAAAGGAAAAAAACAAGAATAAAGTAACTATTATATCACCTTGAAAAATCATACCAGCAATTCCTAATCTAAATCAGATACGCAAATATTCAATTTCTTATTATATTTACTTAATTTATAATTATTTAAAGCCTGTTTTTTTTTTTCTAAATCATATTGGTAATTAATCCTATTCCTAACATGATTTAAACTTGAACTTGATATTGTTGGAACTTTAAAATAAACATTTTACCCAATAATATCATAATGTTTACAAGAGGTATACAATTCCTGTCAAAAATACATACAACATTATTCAATAGTGATATATCAAAATTAATATCCATTGTCTTCAGCCAAATCTGATCAGAGGTCCAGAAATTTTGGATATAAGGACAGTAGTAAAACAAATGCATCAACCCATTGCTTCTTGTTTTTAACCGTCATGCAATTTTACTTTTCATACATTAAGAATTTGTAAACTTACCTGATTAAATCATAATAACTCCTAAGATATATAGCTTTATAAAACAATAGAAATATATAAAGTCTCCAAATTCAATCAAAAGAGCATTTACAAAAAAAAATATCCCCTTTAATCTGCTTTATTATTCCATATGCATTTAAAAACCTTTTGTTCAAAATACTTTTTAAAAACTTAGGATTTGGTGAAGGAAGACATATTAATTGACAAACTAAGGACTTACAAGCATATTTATAAGTGACTTTCCCTTGTATGGTTGGATAATTTCCCCTCCAGGGTTGTAAAATTCTGTCCATCTTCCTCTCATAATTACACTCTGTAATTTGATTAAGGTTTATGAGAAAATAAATACCCAAGATATCCACAGCTCTATAGATGGGTTTCCTGTTTACAAACAGTCGGAGATGCGGGCGCAGCCAGGGAGCAAAACATGCTAAGCAGCTTAGTGCTAAACAAACTAGTTCTATTAAATCCCTGGCTGAGCGCATGACTATATTGACACCATTTATCTGGAAAAAGCAATTCAAGTTAAAATGTTCCTATTTGTAAAATATTTGTAAAATATTACCTTTTCGCAAGAGTGTGCAGTGTATTCAGATATTAAAGGAAAATATATCTAACACTATAAGCAATGACAACAGCCTGCTCATTGTAATTTATATGTAAGAATTAAAATCCTCCATGTCTTTGAGGCTGCAGCTTCTGATCTGGATAAACTCACTGACACTCTACATTTACATGCAAATAAAATTTTGGCAATAATCGGACTAATAGCTTAACCACAAAGGGACTCTTTGACCCAGTTTATGTCACTCAGAAAATTGCATTATTGAATTAAGTGCAACCTTTCTCGCTGGCATTCCTCAGGTTGGACTAGAAAGCCACACAGATAGTACACAAATGGTAGGAGCAGTAAAGCAGATCGAGTAAAAGCAGGATATGCACAATCGGTGAAGAAATGGACAACAACAACCCTGCAGCACAGTACATTTCAAAAGTAATGTACTGTTTGATTGTGTTACACTCGTCATTGCTGCAGCTGTGTAGTGCACCAGTGTTTTATTCCCATTTCTATGGACTCTCACTTCTAGCGAATAGATCTGCCGATGCGGTAAATGCTGAGAAATTGTATTTTCTAATCGATTATCTGGGTTTGTCAGATTATGTGAAATCCAGACTTCAGATGGACTAAAGCAATAATTATTCTTTCTCTTACTGTATGTAAATGCACTGACTGTGACATCAAATGAGTATTCTGACTTAATCTAATTACACTTGTGCTTTTACAAGAGGATAGCCACAAGTTAACGGCATTGAATTATTTCATACTTATTTAATCATAATTAATAACAAATATTTTGATATGTATTTTATTAAAATGGTAATAATTTATTTTCTATTTTTATATTGCAATAGGTTTTGCTTGTTTTTAAGAATGTAATTATTACATTGGCTTATAGCAGATATGCACACATCACTGGGGCTAATTTATACATTACCTGCAGCTCCCTGTTGGCTGATGTCCACATCATAATTGAACACTATTCAAAGTGCATGATGAGGAACTTTAGAGGGTCACAAGTGTGGCCACTGTTTTTGATATTTATGTGAACTCTTATTGGCTATGATTTAATTGAGATGCTCATAGACTGCATTACTAACTCTTGCTCCACCTTGGAGAACAAAACGGCTCTTTCCTTTCCTTCTATTCTCACTTATCTAACATCGATTGACAGGGGCTGATTTTATTGTAGTGTTGACGCACATGAGCCTCACTTGTTAAGCCTGGCTTGAATCAGTGGGGATTGAATTAACCTGAGCTTCGTTGGTGGAACCGGATTAGCCTGCAGTGAACAGTTTTATGCTAATTCAAGCAAAAATATTTAAAATGAGCCTTGGTTTCTTGAGCTTGCTTCATGGAATAATTGCTGTTTTACTTTCTTGGATGTTGTATTTTTTTATGACTTTCGTGTTTTTATGTCTTAATTGCTATTTTTACTTTCCTAGCTTTTATCATGTTTTATTTCTTTACCACCGCATCGTGTAAACCCCCTTTAAATTACCTTGTTCAAAGTGTGCTATACAAATAAAATTGCCTTGCCATACTTTTCAGTCATTAACCAATTTGTCTGGCTTTTTTGTAGAGTGCAAGCAGTTTTTTAGGAAATAATTTCATGCTGCAAGACGCAACAGGTCTGCAGTGGGAGAGTAATTATTCTCCTAAATTGAGTGTTTATCTGGAAAACCAAGACATATATCTTTCTGTCAAATTTAATGAACCAACTTTAATTCATACCATTATCTGATGACCATTTTACACTCCTACAACACCTCAAATAGCAGTCATTCCTGAAAATATTGTACCACGGGTGGGTCACAGACTACCTCTAATCTTCTATGAGAGAAAGTATTTCCCACTTTCTGCCACATTACTTCTTTATTATTTCTCTTTTTCAGATGTTAGAAGCTCCAATCAAAGGTTTTCCAAGATTTCCTCTGACTCTTCTGTAGGTGTTTTACTGTTTTGTATGTGTGCATAAAGATGATTCTATCCTATTTAAATATGGGGACCACCAGCCCGTTTTGCCAATCCAAGGGAACTAACCCTGATGTTCATGCAATATTGCAGAGCCTCGTTAACCAACACAGCCCCATGTCATCCACAGCCTTAAAGAACTCAGGGGAACTCTCATCCACTCCCCGAACATTGCCACTGAGGAGCTTTTTAACCACCTTGGTGACATCAGTACCAGAGATTGGAGACAACAACCCAAAGTCTTCAGACTCATTTGAGTCTAGGTCAGCAACACACAATCCGCATTGTAAAAAGTGTTGGTGGCTCACAACTTCCCCCTCCTGAGACACTTGATTATGAACCAGAATTGCCTTAAAGCCGAATCCCTACCATGCCTGAGTTTTTCCATCAGTGACCAGCTGAACTGCACTCTGCTGGGCCTTCTATTACCTATCAGCTGCATCTGGGGTCCCACAGGCCTACAAGACCTGATAGGACCCTTTCTTCATCTTGACAGCATCCCTCACCGCCAAGCAGGTTAAAGAGTTGCTGCCACAACAGTGACCAACAGCTCTGATCAGCCGCCTTGACGATGGAGGCACAAAACATTGCCCACTCAGACTCACTCTGGCCCCACTGGGACATGTTTAAAGTTTTGCTGGAGGTGTGAGTTGAAGCTCCTTCTGACAGGAGATTCCGTCAGATGTTCGCAGCAGACCTTCATAACACATTTGGGCCCGCCATGTCTGTCCGGAATCCTCTCGACCTCCGGAGCTAACTATATTTGTTTCACAAATATAACTTTGAGAGAAACTTCAAATATAAACTCACTCAGATTATACAGATTGCTTAATGTCCGTTTATGGACTCCCCAAACACCTCAGTGTCACCATTGGCTGATGAATCTGTCAATCAAATAACCAAAAAAAACAACACTTTTTTAGGTAAAAAAAATCAACATCAGGTTTTTAAGTGCTGGGGACAAAATGATGCTGGGGAAATGTCCCTGGTTCAACAAAACACTTTGGGTTCCTGCAGGATCGTCCAAGAAATGGCTGTGGCAAAGTGCAAAATAATGCCACACAAGGTTTTGAACCCACAGTATCTGAATGGCTGATACAACACTCGACGTGGTCACAAAGTTTGATAAACAGAGGGAATAGTTTGCAAATCCGTGTGCACAGTTTACTAAGCGAGGAAATGGATTAGTAATCTGTGCTCACGGTTTAATAAATCAAGGAAATGGAATAGTATTACTGCCGGGGTCCATACGTTCGGCCGCAATGAGGACGGAAAAGGTTACGAGCCATATGATTGGCTGAAAGCGAACACAGCTGGGTAGTGATGTATTTGATTGACAGACTAATTGGTCAATGGTGACTTTTTGAGACTTCCCTCATGCTAAGGTGTTTGGGTTGTCTCGGAACTCACCACACAGAACTCTCTCACAGATGCAGAGAGGTTCACAAATGAGAAGCAGTCTATAAATGGACATTCAGCAATCTGTATGATCTGCATGAGTTTATATTTTAAGTTTCTCTCAAAGTTATATTTGTGAAACTGCTTATGTGCATTTTTAAAACACATCATGTACATTTGTGAAACAGATAGTGTGCATTTGTGAAACAGACTGTGTGCATTTCTGAATGAGCATATGCATTCATGAAAAACCCTGTGTTAGTATATTTATTATGAGACTTTTCGGCTCAATATTCTCATGAATCAAATGGAGATTGATGGAAATTGATATCAAATCTGTGTTTGAAAACTCAGAAACCATGACAGGTGTCTTCCTCACTTCCTCCTATTGCCAGAACTTAGTAAGTTATTGCTGTAGCTTTGTTGTGTATATGCAACTGCTGATAACCATAGGCATGTAAATCATGTGGATAAAAAGTGTTATTTTTGTCAATATGCAGCCAGATTAAGTTTATGCTATCAAACTCAAGGCAGCACATTGTGAGGGAAATAATTTAATCAGGATTCAGGATTAAGAGAAGGGATAAGAGGTAGTGTTGGGAGTAATGGCGTTTAACTATAACAGCATTACTAACGCCGTTAATTTTTAGGTAATGGAGTGATCTAATTAATTTTCCAACGGTTACAACGCCTTTACTGGGGATGTACAGTGGCACGTTACTACAACGTGGTTGAATGAAGTGCAGCGGTTTCAGGCTTTCTGACTGCTGCAGGGAGAAAACGCAGGTGTCGGTGATGATAATGCCGCTGTAATTATGATGATTCATTTGGTGAGTAGGTGGATACGCTGAGTGCTCTTGCTGTCTGCATGCTGTAAGAATAGTTGTGAACTGAGTTTTCAGTTGGATATTTGGCAGACATTCGTTTGATTAAAACGGAAACTCCCTCCAACTGAGAACTGCGCTAATAAAGCGGCCGCACGCCGCTCACTCCTGAAGGTGGTGGGTTTAGTTTCAATAAATCTCCACACATCCCGGAAAATACCTGTGAGATCTACCAACAAAGTAACCCCAAAATATTGATAAATTGTTTTTCAGCATCGAAGGAAGACACACAACTATTTCTTATTAATATTGTGATTTTAGGACTGGAGATTGACCTGGGTAACTGATTCAGCACAGGTGACTGAAATGACGGTGTCACACTGAATAAAGCAGGTGGGATTGGTGGAAAGGAGAGAGAGCACCTGTCTGGCGAATGACACTATTTGTTGCAGTCACCTGTGCTGAATCAGTTCTCCAGGTCAATCTCCACTCCTCACATTGAAATATGTTACTGTAAAATAGGCAATGTGATATTTTTCTTCCTTATAGCTTTAATGTGACCACAGGTGATACCAACTCAATCTTGAAATGTTTTACTACATCTAAAGAACCAGAAAAAAAAACCTTTATCTGACATTTGATTGCATAGAATATTTTATTTTAATAATTTTACTGTAATTTTCAGGTTTTCCTTCAAGAGCTTCCAGGTCATGTGACAAAGTTATACGAAATCAATCGCATAATTTCTAATTACAACCAGTTGGATACTGCTCTGTTTACTGTCCAATTACTGATATAGATTTGCTCAACTTAATGGACAGATTTTTCTTTGTTTCATTTTACCCACAGCTGTCTGTCTTAGTTTTACACCTTAATGAAAATTGTGTGATTATATATTTCCAATATTTACTTTTTGTATATTTTGAATTTTCCGCATACAGCTTCAATCTTATTGAGTCAAGTTAAAATACTTATTGTACTAAAATACTGTCTATATGGTGTGTTATTTTTCATCATTCCACTATAAAAATGTTTCATCTTATAGATATGATAGAACGTAACTGTGTTACAGAAATAACACCACACTTACTTTGCTGAGTAACTAATTACTTTTAAAGTGTAGTAACTGAGTTACCAACTCAATTACTTTTTGGAAAAAAGTCATGTGTAACTCGAACTAATTACTTTTTGAATGTAAGATGCCCCACACTGATAAGAGGTTAAGTTGTTGTGGATCCCTGCATATTAAAAATTGAACAAAATTATTAAGTTCATTTACTTACCCAGACAAGTTTGGAGCTACTTGAAGCCGTTCAGCAGGAGTTTATATCGAGTCACGATCAGTGCATATCCATATAATGGGAGACGATTGGAGAAGGAGTTTGCCGTCTGTAATAAGGCATTATCTGCCCCCAAACACCTTGGATTTAACCATGTTATTTTATTAATCGTTAGCACTACTCCCCTCTGAGTTGAGAATGTCTCAGATGTGTTTATTTGTTCAGTTCCAGGGTGATTAAGAGGCAAAAATACAACTACACTTTGGCATGATTCCAAATACGTCACTGCCGTTCTCCATCTTAATTTTAGTCTGAGCAGGACTTTCACTCTGAGCTCTACGGCGGTCGTTGCATGCTACATGCTAACATGCTACTGCAGACATCAGCATGGTTCGTGTTTGCATTTTTTCATGAAACTAATGACCAATTGGACTAACTTCAGCTTCTACAGGCTTCCTTTCAGCAACTTACACAGACTACAGCTGCAATGGTGGTGGGTGCGATGTCAATGAAATCCCAGGTTAGTGTAAGCCCCCGTTTATTCCCATTATATAGATACATGCTGATCGCAACTCGATATAAACTCCTGCTGAATGGCTCCAAGTAGCTTTAAACTTGTCTGGATGAGTAAATGAACGTAATATTTACAAAAAATAAGGTCCAGGTTGAAAAAATAGAACTTTTTCTTTAACATTGGTGTACACAAAGGAAATTTTAACTGGAGGACAATATTATTTTATACTTACTAAAGCCAAAGGGCAAATCATCTCTCTCCAAAGATGCACACACAATTTAGGAGCCTTTTAAACAATACTTTTTATCCACAAAATGATACTTCATTTACACGTCTGAAATAAAAAAATAAATAAAAAAATGAACCCCGTTTGAGCATTTCCATAAACTCAAAGTTGAACTTCAGAGGCTAGGGCATCACCCTAGATGGCCACTTGGCTCGAAGTGGTACTGCAGACCCATCCACAGGGCAGCAGCAGCAGGCAGATGTAGCAGGAGGCCCTTATAATTGGTAGTCTTCTGTAACCAGGCCTCTGGTGGGGCCAGGCTGTGACTTTTGAGGAAGACACATAAAATGAGCTACTGCATCAAAAATTGAGGTTGGCAACCTCCATGCACGTCTGGGCGATTTTTCAAATGAGCATTTCTAGGCCCCAGAGGAAACTGGTGCACTCCTGCTATCATAAGTGATTGGAAAAGAAATGGACAAAAAGTCTTTCTTTTCTTCCTAGAAATGCATTAATAGGTTCCCGCAAAAGGGCAAGCTGTGATGTTCAAAGATATATAGATAAGACAAAGTGGCATGTTTTATTAGGTTAGCATAACTGTGGTTTTGTTCTTTAAAACCTCACACACTGTTCCCTTGCCCTTAAAAGAAAATAAGGGATCAGAAAAAAAGAGATTGTCTCTTGTACCAAGAACTGTATGGACTTCTGATTGCAAATTATATCTTTTAAAGGTCTCGTTCACTAAGAAACTGTGTAATTCTTGTTCTAATTGGTAGGTCACTCTGAGTTGAATATGCATACTGCACATGAACATCGTCTCCTACCCCCATTGCCTGCATTAACCACAGAAAATACATGCAAAAGTGAGTGAGTCCCAAAAAGCCAGTCCCTTCTATGTCGCAGAGAATTAGCATTATTGTCTAACTTGTCTTGGGGAAGGCTGTAAAGCATGTCTCTGCTAGTAGAAGATAACTGTTAGTAACTCCGCAACATGGTGGAACATGTTTGGGCTTGTGTTATTCATCGATATAGCACACCAGCGTTGCATTATTTAAGAGCTGCTGAAGAGGAAACTGTTGGAATTTGCTTTGGAATAACACCAGGGAAGTAATTTGGATTAGTTATTTCTTAGAAGGCACCATAAGAGTTGTATTACTGTTTGCCAATCAGAGGAGATGCATTTGCATATCATGAAAACTGAAAGAGTTATTCTTGTAATCATGTCATTTTTCCCACCTGCTCCTCTCACAAACTTCAGTCGCCTGAGTGCCAGAGCATTTTCTTTTACATACAACAATCCACAAGGCTCCCAGAACATCAGATATATTGAAAAAAACGACATCATAGGAAGGAGACCTTTATAGGGATGTGATATTTACGAATGAAAGATATTTTTGAATAGCTTATCAATGTAAATAATAAGCCAACAGAGGGTGATATAGGCTACTAATCGGTAGTTTTGGATGCCATAAAAGTACACTTTGGCACAGTAGTTTAGCAAACAGAAAAACAATGCTTGCACAAACTAGAATTGTTTATAAGATCATAGTCATTGTTCATTTTGAAGCATAAACAACCTGGGTATTTCTTTTTTTAAGGTTACATGTATCAACTTATATTTTAAAAAGTCGTACAATTTTTGACCAAAATGTTTCAAAAATATATTAAAGTTAAAACTGTTTTTGAACTAAATTGAGTAGAGGTATGGCTGTCCTCATTTTGGAAAGAAAAAAACTCAAAATGTTCTGGTCAGAATTGGATTAAGAGCTATTGTCTTTTGCTATTGCTAGTAATACAATCTTTAAAACACAGGAAATTAGTACATTTTATGTCTGCCTATTTATTTTATAAAAATCCATGCTTTAAAAGTGGCTTTACATATTGTTGGGTTAAACCACACTGTTTTTTTTTTGTTTGTTTTTTGTTTTGTTTTTTTTAAACCACACTGTTGGACAAAATATGAAGTGTTACATCTACCCACTCCACATTTGACAGTAATAGATTACAAAAAGGTAGTATTCTGGACGTTCTTCCAACATGTTTCCAGAAAATACACCTGCTACACGGTGCATTTGCACCCTCTGCACTCTCTACAAATCTAAAAAAATCTTGTCAAAACTCAGAATCATTACCAACTTTTCTCAAACAAAGCTCCATGGCATCCTTTATGTTGTGTTTTGTTTAGGAAGTTTGTTTTGCCTCCCTGCCAAAAGTAATAATTATCACATACAGTTGAATAGTAGAATATGACCCTTAAATGACATCCTGGTCCACACTTTTTACCAGTTGGTTGCAGTGACTGGTATCAATAACACACCAATTCTTTGTTTGCCAGCCGGACATAATTATCAAGGAGAAAAAGTGTGTCATTAAAAGCATGCTAACTGGTTGTCATTATGTTAACATTCATAGAAATACAGAAAGAATAAAGAAATTATTTACAAAAGTTTTTAGTGGCTGAGCTGGATTGAGGAAGACTTGCAGACTAAGTACTTTATTGGATTACATTAACTGGACACAAAACGATTGTTTTTCGATCAAGATGATGGCTCTGTTGATGCGCAGGCGCAGCTAAGAATGGTAAGTTGGACATTACATAATTTTTCTTTCTGAGTACATCAGGCCAGTTTCAGGAACTAGTGGTTTGACTGATTAAAGCAGCAGCAAAATCAGAGAAGCAACATGGAAATAGCAGGGCTTGTTGCCATGTTTTCTGTTTGCTGCTGTTATTAACTGGTTTGCGAACAACTCTTCTTAAGAGATGTTCGGTGATATCTGCTCATTTCCCTCTGAGTCAGCGCGACTAAATGTAAGCTAATATGTTAACTTAGGTTCTTGAGCTGGACCACGCCCCATATTCAGTATCCTCTCAGTAATCAACTCAGATTCGACTCACCTGGCATCTCACACCTGAATTTCATCCCTAATTACTCCATGATCTATTTAAACCCTGAGCACCTAGCCATCAGCGTCACTCAGACTCTGATCTCGTAAACCCCATCCTCCCTCCCCCTGATCCTTTAATTTGTCTCGGTATTACATCCCCATTTTCCTATTCTTTCATCCCTCATCCCTTAATTTCCTCATTCCTTACATCCCTTCATCCCCTCATCCCCTTCCTCATCCCCATCATCCCTTCATCCCTTTGTTTCCTCCCTCATCTCCTCATCCCCTTTCTCATCCCCATCATCCCTTTGTTTCCTCCCTCATCCCCTCCCTATTCCTTCATCCCGTAACTCATCCCTTCATCCGCTCCCTCATCCGTTAATCCCCTCATCCCTTCATCCCCTCCCTAATCCCTTCATCCCGTTCAACCCCTCATCCCTTCATCCCCTCCCTCATCCCTTAATCCCCTCATCCCCTCCCTAATGCCTTCCTCCATTTGGTGAACAAAAGCAAACGTTCTCACTACTTATGTAGATCTTTCCGAAAATCTCTAGTAACCTACCTCAGCCAGTTCTTTTCTCAATGACGTATAATATGAATAGGTGCATAGAAAGATAATGTCAAAAAGGGACGTTTTTTACTTTAAAATAAAGTATAATAAAGTATAAATTTTATTTTTCCCTAAGATGGGAGAAATGCTCCTTTAAGTTTTTTACTTCCTGCTTATTATGACGTAAAAAAAAAATATTCATTGAAAAGTGTAGAGACTACAAACACTAGCTCCTCATTATTCCAGGGGGTGGGACCCACGCATCCTACAGGCCTATTAAAGATCACTGGGTAGGACTAAACTTACAGAAACAAAAATACATTTCCGCCATCTTGTTTGGAAACTATCAAGCTAAGCCAACAAAGGCTTATGGAGTCAGATTTACTGAGAACGGAATAAGGAATATGGAGTCTGTTGATCGAAACAGATGTTCGTGGCTATCTGTACGAGCCGCAATATAGCGAAGAGCAGCTGAGGCTGATGGAGGAACGGGAGGCGGCGGCTGCAGCCGCGTCAGAAGAGCCCGGGCTTGCTCTAGTTGGTGCGGACTGGTGGTGCCTGTGCTCTCACTGTGCGCCTATGGACACAGAGCTAGAGTCTGTCTGCTGTCAAGAATTTCAAAGATGCCAATTTTTCCTGGAACAAATGTCTGAGGCAGACTAGGATTGACAATCGTTTTGAGCTACCCAATATGCACCGCATATGGACAGACGCGTCCTGGAAACCTATTTCATTATTCCAAAAGTGAACTGGAAACGACAGCCGAAGCCTGCAGGGACAAATGGACGTCTGACTGTAAAGTGAGTGTTTCAATTTTATTTAGCGTTTCCCACACACATATATAGACAAATCTGACCGATGACAGATTGAACACCGACCAAAATAAAAAATAAAAATCAACACCGACCGTGACATAGTCCGTTTTGTTTTTCTTTTATACAATATTTATAACACGCAACATATTTGTTCAGTTGCATTTCTTTTCCCTGCTCTTTCTTCGTCTCTCTGTCACTCACGCGTCTCTCGCTCTCTCCCTCACACACACACACACATACACACAGCTATGGAAGCATCCGTGCACAGCACGTCTGTCTGGATCACCTGTGGAAGACGTCCTCTACCTATCTAGCCCCCCATGAACGCCACACATTGCTTTCATATCTGTAGGAAACACTGTTATTTATTATTCATTTTGTGAAATGTACACAATTTCTTCAAGCATTATCACAAAATGATTCCCAGTTAATATGTAATGTTAACTGTAAACTTTGTGCAGTACCTTTTTTAATGCACAAACAGTTTACTGTGGCATTGTTTGCTACTGTGACACATAAATACCATACATCGCTAACTGTGTACTCAATGTCTTGCAGACAATCTCGGCTAACCACCTACTGACACTTCCTCGATTGGAAAGGCGAGAGATTGGGTAGAGGACGTTGTGTCATTGTACCTGCTTCTTTCATGCAGGCAATTCGACTAAAATATCCAGCTCCAGATGGCCATTACTGCAGGCACCAAGAAATTGAGGATGCTCAGGATGAGCTATAACTTGTTAATAGGTTAATTTTGTTGTTGTTGTTGATATAAATATTTTAATAAATTAATAACAGTCACGTTGCTGTTGTCCTAATAGTGTTGCTCCAAATGTATGTTTGATAATATTTTGGCTATTGGATGATCTACATTTCAAAAGTGGAACTAGAAACTAGCTATTGCGTTACGACAATAGATATCAAAATAACAGTATTTTTCAGTCATAATTGCAAAGTAGTAATGTTAGGTAGCCTAGTGCTTTTTCTAAAGGGAAGATTATGCTTTGGCGGTGTTCTGTAGTGGGCGTAGCTTTTGGAGCTGTGCAAATGTGTTGCATTGTGGGAGTTGTGGTTTTCCATACAAATGCGCCCTAAAGTTACGCTGCATTCCATTTGTCTCGGAAACGTAGGCGTCCGAGTTGCTGTACACGAGAACTTGACGCCATTCCCGATTTAAAGCTTTCCAGTTTATCTTGCTACACTCCCGAGTCAGAAAGGACACGGACGCTTTGAGGGCAGCAGCTGTCGAGGGGCAGGCTAGTTATTGCTATTGTTGTTAGCTACATAGCATCTTCAGCAGACCAGCATCAAAAACAAAGTTGTACATTGTATCCCACGCACAGCAAGGCTGTGCAATGTATAAATTGGTGACCGGATTAAAGCAGAAATGTAGTCAAGTGTGTAAGAGCATTTAAAAAAGACATTCAAATTACCAACAGTGCAAATACAAAGAAAATATATCTTAACTATGGGCGCAGCCATCTTTGTGTCCAACTTGCCCCCCATCTACTCGGTCTACTCTCAGAGCTCCGAGTTGGAGCTCATATATTCCGACCTAAAGGGGGTGTGTCTCGGTGAAATGACGCGAGACAACTGCAAGATTTCTGACTTTCCGACTCGGAAAGGTTATCTGGAATGCAGCATTACTTTCTGTCATAAATTGGTCAAACAGGAACCAAATTTGAAAGTTTTAATACATTTTTACTACATATATGATCCACTTTCAATGATGATCAGTGTTCACATGGATGAAATGCTCCTTTAATAGTTAATACGGCAGTTTTAATGTACAAATCAAGCAGTTGGCAGTTGTTTGACTAATTGCTTAGCCAGAGTTCAGAGTTGTGTCCCAGTTTACATGTGACTTAGAAATGTGAAATATTGAATGAAGTGTGTTTGTCTCCACAATGCTAAGTGGTGACATGTGCCCCTTCATGCTGACATTCCTCCATTGGACTAGAGTCACGCAGATAGTAAACAAATGCTGAAGTCAGTGAAGCAGGATATGCACAATGAATAAAGAAAAGGCCGACAACAACACTGCTGCACAGAACATTTTGTGAATACTGCATTTGATTGTGTTGTACTTGTTGTTGCTGTTCATGCTGTAGTTGTAGTTGTACCCGCTTCTGCATTCTCTGCACTTCTCCTGGGCTTCTCATGAAGGACTCTACATTACATTATCTGGGTACCTAAGACCGATTTCTCAAACTCCAAATTGTTTCAACTTAAGTCAAGCTAAGGTGTAAACATGGATTTTAAGTCAGATTCCAGCTGGACTAAGGCAATAATTTGACTTTCTCTTGCTGCATGTAAATGTGCTGACTCAAAGATTTGAATCAGGTAGTGGTCTAATTTACATACTGTGCTTCAAAATGTGATGGCTTCAAACAGCATTCTAGTTCAGGGTTTGATTACTATTCCTTTCTGTGTTTCTGAGTCCACTTCTCTGTGTCAAGTTTAGACTCTGAGAAGTGACCACACAGACCGGGTGAGGAAGTGACTGGGGCTGTGAGTGAAATTGGGGATTATAGTGTGCAGTTGTTTATTGTAGACAGAAAATATTTTGCATTTACATATGAGCACAGGTAGAATCAGCCAGCAGCAGCTACAGGCAATGAATTAACATTCTGGACTCAGCAGGGTTAATTTCTGCTCCGGCTGAGCAGGATCTGGGCTGGCTAAGCAGCCGCATGCTGGTCTAGGAACGCGCTGGTTCGACTGCAACTCTGTTGCTCAGTTAAAGCAGTAACAAAAATACGTGCTCCAGGTTAGAGTCTCAAAGTATCCTATAGTATCACTATAGTTCTCGCTAGTCGTTGTTTTTTTTTGTTTTTTTAAACAGTCGCTGGAGGAGACTAACACTCACTAAATACACCTACACAGTTGCTGCGCTGGAGCACTGGTCCCTTCTGGAAGTCACATGACTGTATGTAGTCACATGACTCAAGGCAGCACTCATTTCTTAAAGTAGCAGGATCTAAACTAAAACACTTCTTTTTAATGTTTTTTTTAAATAGAAAAGTTACAGACACGGGCAAAATATCCTTGGTAACAGTCAAATATGTTGGTATTGGTAAATTTTCGGTATAAGGGTCAGCCCTACTAGGGTTTATATTTATTTATTTTATGCTCCCATTTTTTACGAGATAAACTCAAAGATCTGAAACATTTTCTACATACACAAAATACCAATTTCTCTCAAATGTTGTTCACAAATCTAAATCTGTGAAAGTGAGCACTTATCCTTTGCTCAGAAAACCAGTCAGTATCTGGTGTGACCACCATTTCCCTCATGCAGTGCACGATTGTGGCCTGATGAATTTTAGTACACTCCTCTTCAATGGCTGAGGGAAGTTGCTGGATATTGGCAGGAATGTTAATCCTGGCAATATCCAGATATTAATCAGCTGTTCCTGGTTGTAAAAAAATACTTTGTTGACCTATGTATGATAACAAATGTCCAAAAGAAAATAAGCATTAGCCACCTTTTCAGTACAATTCTAGCTTTGTTCTTAAAGTGTTTTATGTTCTATCGATGTTTAAAACATTCTCTACATTATTGATTTATATTTACCAAGTACTTGAGCAGTTTTATTTTGATTAAACAGTCTACACACGTATGTATAATGTAAGGTACATTTTAGAAGTTTTGTTCTTTCTACTTAGGCATTCTCTTGACTTATTTAAAACATCTGATGACTTGAGGAGAAGAGCTTGCTCAATGTTTTTTGCAACATGGCTGAACAAGTTAGTATAGAAGACCTAATAACACATTTGCATTTGGCCGACCAAATCACTATTTTTATAGACCACTTTTGCAATTACATATTCTTAGTGTTAATGCTTCTTTCAGATGGAATTAGTTCTTTATGTGCTCTGATGCTTGTAGTCCATTAATTTAGTTTTATTGCTGCTAAATGAGATTCACTTACGCCCTCTGGAAAGGAAGCATAATGAACATAAAAATTATTTATACCACTTAAAATTTGCTCTCAAAACATTCATTTCAAGTTCATTGTAGGTGTGTCACATGAATGTTAATGACCCCAAAAACTCCTTGATGTCACTGAAAGTTAATGTGATCTAAATTGAATAACTGTTACTGTTTCATTGGTGTTTTTCTATAAGTCACAAGCAGGCTTTGCTATGCTGGGATATCATGTCTCACTGGCTGCTTTCCCGGGCAATCTTTCCTCTTCTGATTTGGCATTGAGATAATAATTATATTGTCACCTTCACTCACCTTCTTTCTGCTGAAGAAAGTGCTTCAACATCAGAGTACTTACTTTGAGTATTTTATTTGACTGCAGCTTGCATGCTGACCAGTGGAGAACATATTTTAAAAAAGAAAACACAGTATACTATTTGTTTTAACATCCTGTTCCAGTTCTACACTTCCATTATCCAAAACATACTTACCTATTCCGTAAAAGTCTGGGATGGAAATTTGGACTCCGATTCATGCAAAAAAACTGAGACGTCTAATGGACAAATCACTCAAAATCACTGGCCATACCCTCCCCTCTATTGACACACTATACCATAGATGCATCACACACTGGGTAGTAAAAAATCCCCTTGGACCCCTCTTATTCTTCATATCACTTTTTTACACTGCTGCCTTCTAGAAGGTGCTGCAGCCCCCTGCCAACAAAATCAAATTCAAAAACAGTTTATTTTTTTGCCCCCCCCCCCCCCCCCCCCCCAACACCTGTATGGACAGTAAAAAAAGTCACTATATCATGTTACTATGTGCATTTGTATTATATTATTGAGTGTTGACAGAGATGTCCGCATGTTATGCTGTACTAAGATCAAATTCCACCAACTTATTGTGTGATCATTAAAGGAATGAATCTGAATCAGCCAAACAGACATCCCACCTCCCTCTGACCTACAGCTTTCCTGTCACATCTCGGATGTTTTATCTTCCAACTCAATCAGTTACTTCTTTGCTTCCCCAAGTTTGCCTTCAACGAAACCAGATGATACTGCTGCTCCCTTTGCCTCCCCCTCCCACTTGTCTGTCTTTAGAACTCAGGCAACAATAAAGTTCTTTAAATTGTCTTTTTTGCCCTTTTTGGTGATTACTTTTAAGTTTCAGCAACTTGTCTTCGCCATGTCCAGTACCCAAAATGAATTTAAAAGTAATTGGCTAATTCGTTTTTTTTATTAAGTGAACATGTTTCTCAGGTACATTGGCTGGTAAGTGTATGTCTGTGTTAAGGAATTAAGAATTTAAAGTGATCTTGTAATTTGACCACATCTTCTGATCGGTAATATAAACCTTTTGGATTGGACCTGTCAGAGTCTCAACTTGAATCTGTGAAAGAAGATAAGTATCAGAATAATGGTAAGTAGCCTTTCCAATCTAAAACTTGCAACCTATTATGAAAAAAATAAAGAGTCAAAACAAGAGTGGACCAATACACAAAGCTGGGGTCTCATTTATAGAGTTTTCTTATGCACAACACGAAGTCTGAAAATTACATACGTCACCTTCTATGCCAAGGCTAGGATTTAAAAATAGAAATGTGGTGGAAAAATATTCGGAACTTTAATGACACTAAGAACCTTGCTAACAAACATTCTGGGCACAAAAGACACTTGCAGCCAAGCCGGTGAGATGGCAAAATTGTAAATATAAGGCATATTTTCTGACTTATACAGAAAATTAGCTTTTGACAAAAAATGAGTTTTTGTCTTTCAAACACAGCGAAACGGTCCAACCAGATGCTACTTTTAATTGCTATAATTCTTGACTAATTTCAAACAAACCAAAAAGTATAATGACAATAGCACAATGCTAGATATTGTAGCCCATGGAGGGGCATATATTGTATTCCATTAGATGTTGGAAGGGTAATACCCCCTGCTGCTACAATGTAATTGCATTGTCATCATGTCACAAGGTATTAACTCAAATCTAATAATAATTTAAAAAAATGATATAATCTGATCCAACTAGTGAATTAGTATGTTTTCTTAAATAGGCACAGTGTTCTGTAAGACAAATAAATGTAACAGTGCTTCACTACAAATGCATTTTGTAGAATGGTCACAGCCCAGAAGTTGACCTCAATATATTAATAGTAATTTCATTCAAACATTTTTATTGCATTTCGAAAGCTTTGGAGTTTGTAGTAATGTTAATTATCCTCCTAAAACAGTGTTCTAAAACTTCTTTCAGATTCTTCTTGCAATTGTATGTTAATCTTTGTACTATTTTTTCATAGAGAAGCCATTTCTATTTTTCTGAGAACTTTGAGCTAAAAACATCCCTCCCTTCTAAACCTATGATTTGTAATTCTCTCGGCAAGAGCAGTTTCTCAACCAGCCTTTTTACACCGACTGTTTTTATGCTTTGAAATATTTAACATCAGATACGTCCCAGCAAATGGTTCTGTTTGAAATAGTCAATTTAGTTATTTTTGCTCCTTCACCCAAAACATTTTAAGCTTTCTGAAATATGTAGTTTAGCCATAAAATTTTACAAACATAAAGACTTGTGAAGTACCTAAATGCAGTTTATTTACCTGGTTGTCCTTTTCTGTTACTGTTTTTTAATAAATTCTTACTAAATATTTATTTTTGTTTTTCATTTTACATCTTTTATAATTTTCTTTTATAATTTTTGTGTACTTTATGAACTGTATATAAAGAAATAGATTGGCTAAAAAGTTGAGCTAGATTTACTGACTGGATCTATGAGTCATTGCTTTGAAAATGACTTTGTGTGGGTCAACTTTAATTAATCCTTTCAGAGGTGTTCCACCTTCCTTTACATTGCTGGTGAAAAGTTCGAATACATTCATGAGCAAAAAAATACATTGAGGGTTTTAAGATTTAGCTTAGCTCAGGGCCCAATTTTGGTCCTCAAGGACTGCTATCCAGCAAGTTTTATTTATTTTCCTGCTTCAATTTCACCTGAATCAAAGGATGACTCGTTAGCAGGCCTCTGCAGAACTTTGCCATGCTGAGTAGGTAGTTGGAACATTTGAATCAGCTGTACTGGAGCAGAGACACAACTAAAACCAGAAAGACACAGGCCTTAGAGTACTGTAGCTTGTCACCCCTGTCTTAGCTGTTCTTTTTACAGGGTGAAGCGATTTTACAATAGCTTAAATTATTAAAAAAAGAATTGGATGAATTGGTTTGAATTTATTGTGTTAAAATTATAGATAAAGGGTCAAATACATTAATAAATTCCCATGGATATTTGCATTCATGTCTCTTAAAATGCTGCTGTTGATTTCCCGATACTTCTGTTTTTTTCATATGTTTCTGGTTGGGGCCATTTTAGAGGCTTAAAGTTATCCTCCGTTTTCCATTCCTGAACAAGCTTTTATTTGTGTTCAAGATCTTTGTCGTGTTCAAATAGCCAACCACTTTCAAGTCTTGATTATCTAGCTGCTGATTATCGTGAAAGATTCAATATATTTCAAGGTATTTCACCATTATTTGAAACACTGCAAGTAAAACAGACCCTCAGCATGATGTAGCCACCACCATGCTTAACATTTGGTTTAGTATTCTTAGATTCTAAAGGTTCCTCACAACACACTTACTTTGGTAAAATGACTTAATTTGGTTTGTCTCACCATATAACCTTTTTTTTCCAGAAAATAAAAGTTTAATATGATTGTAAACTACTTTTAGTAGATAGTAGATATAGACACTGTTATTCCAGCATCTCTTCAGTTTCTACTTATCTTAAGCTGAGCATTGTACCTTGCGATTATATCTAAAGACATCTGAGCTGGTGCTATATAAATATACTGAAATCAAAACAAAAAAAACTACTTAATGTATCTTCAAAAGCATCAAATTAAGATATCCAATATTAGGTCAAATTGTATGTTTAAATGTCTGTACATTAAATAGCAAAGTGGAACAGAAGTTAAATGCATTCGTTTTGCATTAAAAACCTGACTTCTGATTATATTTGTATGCTTATTTTCAATCTTTATTAGCTAAATGGAGCAATAGTCTGTATGTTAAAACATCCAAAATGGATATAGACCACACATAAAAATGTATTTTATTTTGTGAATTAACAAATTTTACTGTACATTTTATAGGCAATGTTGTATCATTTGCTTCACAAAAATCATTATAAAAATAAAAGCACATGTAACACATTGTGAAACTGTTATATTGTATATTTCAAGAATTCTGCATGATACAGCATCTATTTAGCATGTTCTTACAAAATGTGTTGTAGACTAGTGATAATCCCTGTATGGAAACAAAGAAAACCCAGGTAAAAAAACAAACAAAAAACAAACAATTCAAACATATTTGGCATGCCCCGATGACAGGTTACAAAATGAAAACTGCTATTTTTTTGTTTTTGTTTTGTTTGTTTGAACTACATGTGATGAAAGAAACACGATGAATATAAAATAAAACTAAACTGGTATTGAGATCATTTGTTAGATTATTCTTTCACAGCAGAATGTTTCTTTCTATGTGTGAATCAGATTTCTGCAATCTACAAATGTCAGCACACTGGTAAAATGTGAGTGACAACAAAAAAGGTTTGCATTTATAACATGAACTGTAAGACTTATTTTAATGAAAAGAAAAAGTGATTAGGCATGTATGGTGAAAACCTATTTAATTCTTAGATGTTATACAAATTTATAGGAAAGGTTGATATGAGAATCTCAACTGTGAAGCTGAGATTCACGTCAATTTTTAAAGTCCCAAAAATATCCATTGCACTACTTTAGAATTGCTCCTCGCAAGTATTAGGCCTGTGTGATAATTGCTCCATCTGTGCGTTTGGCCACCAGCCAACTTACTAGCTACATAATTTGGTTGTTTCATATTCAATGGAGTTTGGCTGTTTGGCACTGAAAGTCTGCAGTGCTGCCTGGATCCTGGCAACATCTGTAGTGGACAGTTTGAGCCGGTGCCGCAGCAGACAAGAAAAAAGATCCAGAGGCTGAGCTCCAGGTGGGGAAAGCCTGTTGACGCGATCTCGGATCTCCAGCAGCTGCAGCAGGGCTGAGTCCTGCGATCCCTGAGTATATGGGTAGTCCAGCTGTAAAATTAAGTCCTGGATCGCGTCTGGGTCAAAATGCATGCTGTAGCCATAGACTTGGATGCTGTTGATCTTCATGTAGCCCAGATTTTGGCCTGGTTCCAGGTATTCCAGTGGTTCAAAATATACACTTCCATTTCCAGTCCCTGAAGGGCCCCTGATGCGGCTTCGTAGGTAGAAGTGGACGGTCTCAAAAAATGTTTTCCACTTATTGCCTAAAGTCAAAGTCCAGTTGTAACAGTCATAAGGAAGGTCTAATTTAGTCCTCTCCCAGTCTGGGTAGTCTTTTTGGTCAATGGGCATGATCCAACTCTCTGAGTGACTCCCCCCAAATGGATTGATGTAGACAGAGAGCATGGGGTCAAGTGTGCTGTTCTTGGTAAGGCAAATCTGCAGAGACATCCCTAGGAGCATGTGGACATGGTTTGATTTGTATTTATTACTTTTTAGAGTCAGCAACATCCTCTTTCTCCATGATGGGTCAAACCAGTTATTCAGCCTGACATCATTGCTGACAAAGATCCCATGGATGCTGATTCGGTTGTCTCTTTTCTGCAGCAGGTAGCGCAGCTCCATGTCCTGCAGGTCAGTCTCAAAGCCAATGTAGTGGTCAGTGGAGTCTGGCACTTCGTTGCGGCACACACCCTGGCTCAGCATGTAGCCCTGATTGCATGTGGCACAGCGAGAGCGATTTTCATAGGAGCAGGATGCACATGAGGAGCCCTCCCCTACCGTACATGGGATCCCACTCTGGCAGGGGGGATGCTCGTAAGGGCAAGAGCAGCTCCGGGTCTCCTCCATGTAGGAACCAAGGTGGTTGTTTTCACTGCAGTACATAATGGACAGGATGTAGTTTAGCCAGTATCCAAATGGCCTGCAATAGAATCAGAGAAGTAGGTAAGGTTAATGCAGGTAAATGTGCATTGGTAACAGAGCTTATTATTTTGGACAGAAACACAATTAATGTAGAAACATTTTTCCATTTCTTGAGTTGGAAAGGTATCCATGACCAATTATTTTGTGCTTTGCCTACGATGAATAGTTCATATCCTGCAGAATCACACAATTCAGAATATAAGCCATGTGGAAACCAGTATTCCACTGCCAAATATCATAGTAATGATATATATATATTTCATCTATAAAAGCACCATGTTGCCCTTATAAAAAGATGTTCCCATCTTGTAAAACATGAACCTATTTTAGGGACATTCCATTTACTTCTGAGTGTATTCATAAATACATCTAATTAACTCTGATCCATGTTGCCCATCATAATATAAAAGGTACATCATTACCAATACCAGCAAAGTGATGACACAAGTCAGAAATGCATGCTTCATTCTTGAGATCAAAACCCATCATTCTTCCTTTGATCGAACAATCTAAGGGATGACAGGACTTTATGGCTGAGGTTCTACATATTTCTTGAGTTGTGCCTCTTCCTATATTCCTTATAACGCCAGCAAACCACAACTTATGTTCAGAATATGTCATTAAACCCATGCAAGTCTTGGTTAAGCACCGGTGTGGGTTATATCTTGCTATAATGAGTTTAGTCTAAATAATTCCAGGTTTTATATAGAGAATAAAATTGTAATTTAGTGTTTTTAAAGACAAATTATAGTAGAAGTAATTATGAGATTTTAGAAGTAATGGTATATGTGGTAAGTATACGTAGCAGTTCACCTAGAAAGAAACTGATAGTGTGTTTCAGAATAGCAAGTAGTGTTTTGTGTTTCAGAAGATATTAAAGGATTTTTTTTTAAACATAATTGTGTCCAGAATAAACATAGAATAACCCGTTGGATTCTCTCAGATGCAAAAAAAAGCTTAATTTTCCCCATGTGAACCAGATAGTGAAGCAAAATTTATGAGATTCCATTCAAGTATGGCAGATAGCCCCCCCCAAACAGATTTGTTAGAATTGAGTGTTCAAACTTCTTCACCTGAAGAAGCGTGTGCACCCACACCTCTAACAATTCCAGTTAGATACATGGAACCGAAAGTTTTTTAAAACAAATTCTAGAAAAAAATTGTAACTTGTTTCTTCATTGGCCTCTCTTTAAAATGAAAAAAAAGGAAACATTCCAGTGAATGATCTTTATAAATGTGAAATTTTCATTGATTTGATCATAACAAAATAAAATAAATAAGGAACGTAATATTAAAGCTTGGTATCCAACAATTACTAGGTGTGTTATAAGTAAGGAATAGTAGCTTCTTAATTTATTTTCTCAGATTTAAAATCAGAGTGATAGTTTGTTTGAAACAACTAGAACTGTGAAAGAGGACAGAGGAAATAGTCTTACCCTCATATGAAGCAATGTTTTTGCAGGATAGGCAAAGTGACATGTAAAAACATGGCATGCATGTGATAGTAATGGGACAAAGAGAAGCTGTGTGTTCATTCTAAAATCCGCTCGATGTCTATCAGTTTATTTCATGTGGAACACAGTTACACAATCTTTTTTCTGCGTCAGATTCAGTTAAGAGTTATGGAAAATATAACCCCCCCCCCCCCCGAAGATGCGTTATAGACTGTTACATTAAAAGCAACAGTCATTTGACAGAAAAAGCACACCAGTTGTTCTTTAGAGCTGCATTGTGACTATTCTGACACCCCCACGCAAACAGTTTAGCAGAAAGCAGGGCATCTATCTTTACTGCATACAGTACTTTTCTTCATGCTTTGTCTTCATATGATAAAGACTAAAACATAGCAAAAGGAGGCATATATGTTCTTTTTAGAAAAACATTATTCATTTAAGATATGATGGCTTGTAAATTTAAACATTAAAAATCTTTTTTTTTTCAACTGGTAATGATACTTTGCAAATAATTACCTCACAGACAAGACCAGAAAAAAAAGAATATTGTGCAAAAGTTACTTTAATTGAGTAATTCAGTTTAAAGGGTAAACTGATATGAACTCATTAAATTTAAAGCAAGATATTTCATTATTTTTTCTTATAATTTTGATTAATATGGCTTATAGCTTATGTAAACCCCAAACCCAATATCTCAGACAAATAGAATAGTACATGAAATTAAGGATTTCACATAGAGAAATGTCAGACCTCTGAAAAGTATAATCATGCATATGTACTCAGTACTTGGTTTGGGCCTCTTTTGCCTCAATTACTGCCTCAATGTGGCATGTCATGGATGCTATCAGCCTGTGGCACTGCTAAGGTGTTATGGAACACCAGGATTGTTCAATAGTGACCTTCAAGTTTTCTGCATTTTTCAGCCACATGTCTCTCATCCTCTCTTGATAATGTCCCATAGATTCTTCGTGGGGTTCAGGTTAGTTTGCTGGCTGATCAAGCACAAAAATTCCCCGGTCATTGATCAAGTTTTTGGTACTTTTGGCAGTGTGTTCAGGTGTCAAAACCTGTTGGAAAAGGAAGTCAGCTTCTCCTTTAAGCTTGTCTGCAAGAGGAGGCATGAAGTGCTCCAAAATATCCTGGTAGATGTCTGCATTGACTCAAGCCTTAATAAAGCACAGTGGACTAACACCCCCCCAAATCAACACAGACTATTTTGTGCCTCCCCATTTTTCCTCCCATCTCTGGGACTTTGGTTTCCAAATGAGATGCAAAATTTGCTCTCATCAAAGAAGAGGAAGTAGAACCACAGAGCAACAGACCAGCAGTGGCTTGACAAAAGAAACAACATTTAAAGCCCATTTCCAGGGTCCATCTGTGTGTGGTGGCCCCTGATGCACTCATTCCAGCTTCTGATCATTCCTTGAGAAGGTCCACAACCCTTTTGAATGGACTTTTCCTGACAATCATTTCCAGACTGCTGTCATTCCTGCTGCTTGTGCAGCTTGAATTCCTCTGCTGTTGAAAGTGTGCTATACAAATAAAATGACCTTGCCTTGGCTTTTCTTCCACACTTACCCCTTCCAAATAAATGTACATTCATATGCTTTGATAAACCACTCTGTTACCATCCAGCGTTGTTTGCAATTACCATTTCCCTCCTTATGGAGGATGTCAATTATGGTTTTCTGCACAACAGTCAGGTCAGCAGTCTTACCCATGATTGTGTTTCCAACTGAACTAGACTGAGAGAACATTTTAAGGCTCTAAAGCCCTTTTCAGATATCTTTGATGAATTAGCTGTTTAAAGAGTGACACTCTTAGCCTAAAATGTTGAATCTTAACACAATTTTCAAATTTTCACTTTGAAAGTGGGGTTTTCATGACGCTATATCATATATTAGTTTCACCTTTTAAGTTGCATTGATGAAATAAATGCATATTTGCATGATATTCTTATTTCTTTTCGAAAAGAAAGAAATGCACTGTTACATCCTGTTGGAACATTACTCCAGCTACATCTTACAGCTCACTCCAGGTGGAAAAAGAAATAATGATAGCTAACTATTTAGACTTGTCACATTTACATAACCACTTATTTTTTTGTTGTGCCAAACCACAACTTAATTTCAGAATTTCTAGTTCTTCTATGACATTGACCTAAGTAGGACTTCAACAAGGTATAAAAATTTTTTGTTTCCATTAAAAATCAAATTATATTATTATATATTATATATTATATATAGAACTCCACCACAAACAACCCAACCCCAACAACCCAACCAAACACCAAACCCTTTATACTTCACAGTGTCAGAGTGCACTCACCATAACAACATAAACCATAACTAAGCACTTGATACAATACCCAATTAAAATCAAGCTTGGTGTATATATTAACCTGAAGAGGGTGTGACATAGACATGTCAGATTCTTCACAATTTCTCCATTGTTACTAAAAATATTGTCTAAAAGCATAAGTAATTCCCCTTCTTCGTAAAAACACCCCCACAATTCTGTGTGAGGAGGCACAAGAGGTGTGACAGAGCAAATCTATTTTCACTTATTATCTAAACTACACTTTACCATAAAATATGATTAAAATCTCACTAAAAAATATTCAAAAGAGCACCACCTACAAGGGGAAAAGTATAGTCTTCTAACATTTAGGATGAAAAATAACCATTCTTATAAATGAGAAAATGAGTTCTGTTGTTACAAAAAGGAAAGGTGTTTTTTCAAGGTTTTATGTGGCCTTTATTTGATAGAGGACCATGTAAAAAGGGGAGAGAGGTGGGTAAAGAAATGTGGCAAGAGCAAGAACCGGAGTTGTTCTTTGCGCTCTGCGCATGGGGCGCCCACATTAACCACTAAATAATGTGACACCCCAGGAGAGTGTAAAGAAACAGAAAAAAAACCACATTGTAAAATACATACATGTAGATTGTCTCCTAAAATATATATAAATAATACTTAATCCAGCAATTGCATCCACAGAAACAACTTTTGTTCATAAATTGTCTGTTTTTCCAAAGATTTTGATATTTTACTACTAGAATACAAATGTTAGATGATCTGAAGATGAAGAAGACTGTCCTCATACGTAAATTCCTTACGCTCTGTAATCATTCTTTAAAACACTGCAAACTTTAATTTAACAGAAGGATAGTTTTGATTTTGTGAAAGTAAAGAAGATATGGATGGGGATGCAGCCAAGTGATCAACTGTGACTGTAGCTTAGTTCAGCAGGACCTCAGCTTAATGTCAAAGCATTCATTTATTGCATGTGTCCATATATATATGACAGTACATCTGATAACAAAGCACTCCACACAGAGGGGGATTGAGAGATTAAATGAATATTTCAACAAACACACATTCACCTCCCTGTAAAGAAAAGGTAATGAGGAAAACATTTCAGTTTCTCACCTTTCCCGAAGCATAATAATTTTTGGCTGAGTTTGACATCTCTTGCTGAGGGTGAAGATCTTGTTGATGATGCGCCGTGCTTTGCTTACAAGCTGCTGTGTGCTGAGCTGTAGCTGTTTATAGCGTTGGTGAATGGACGGTTCCATCTTCCAGAAATACTGGATGGCAGACGCGTTCAGGGCGTAGAATGTGGGAAGCCTTCGAACAAAGTTTTGAAACTCTTCTGGAAAGCAGAAAGGATTGAAAAATGAGAATCTCAATCTTCTCCTGTCACACCAAGTTCAAGCTAACTTATTTTTATATGTTCCATTTATATTTGGCTGGTTTAGACATGGCAAGTGAGAACATTTATTTTTAAGGGCTGTGGGATTTCAAGTGCTGAAGGGCTAAATGGAAAGAATATTGTTTGACATTTATGCTAATGTAAAAAGGCAGGGCTAAATACAGATATGGGGAAGAATTTCTCCCCCTTTTCATTAATGAACAGCCTACAGGTTTTTCAATGCTCTGGATGCAAATCAGTCAGGGAGAAAAATAGGATGGACATGGAGCTCAGAGGATAATATCTGTCAGCAATCCAGAGCAACTGTTTACTGGATGCACACTGAATAGAAAGCAGATTAGATTTCCAGGCATTCAATAACAACATCACCATCATCATCATCATGATTGCATGTATTGAAAATCAAACATGTGCAAGACTGATTAGAAAATGACCGTGCTACTGTTTGTAATTACTTAACTGGCTTAACGTTATTGTGATGATGAATCATCTGATTAGAAAACCAATTACGTGTCAATAGCTTCCCAAGTGATTGTGCGAGGTGTGTTTTGTGTTCCTGTGAAATTGATACATTGATTAAACAAGGTTGTAAAGAAATACATGTTCCTGTTTAAGTGAGTATTTGGGTACACATATACAACGGCCATTAACAAAAGGCCAAAAGTAATGGACTCAGATTCAGCAAATCCATTTGATTGTAATTTATTTCTGACAGAATTACACATGTAGCAGTACAAAACTGTGAAGTGAAAGGAAAAACAAACATTTAGAACCTGACTTTACAATGCACAATTACCTGTAGCTCCAATTGTTTTAAACTATACAGTTGTAGGTCTATAAGGGTGGTTCTCAACCAGCTTTTCAAATCTAGGAACAAATATTTTTACCATTTATTTTCTATCTTTTCTTATAGCTAAACAGTTTAAGTTCAGTCAATTTGGATGGAAAGAGTCTGTGAACAGCAATATTCTATTAAAGCCAAATATTCTCTCTAGGATGTAAGCCTGGATTTTCAGTGGGACATACTAACACATGTATATCTTCTGATATTATCCACTCAGTTTGTCCCCAGGCTGTATATTTAGGAAGTGTTCTTTTTAGGATAAAAAAATCCAAGCTTACATGACTCATAACATAGTGTTAACTGTGTTGTTGATTTCTGTAACCCCAGTAGTGTTACCATGGCCTATATCTGATTCAGTTATCTTTTGCCAGTCTGTCCTTTTAAGTGGAGGGTCATATATTTGTGAGTTAGCTGCTTTGCAATATTCATTCCTTTCTAAATAGTAGACTTAACACCCCTGTGAAAGAACCTTGCAAAGTTCAACCCAACCCTGCTTTAAAATTCTCATCAACTTCATTAGGTGACACTTCAACAATATTTTATGTTGGATATTATTTAGACATGACAGAAGAAAGGTTGCCTTATACATATGGATGGCACTCTTTCCATATTAATATCTGTGAAAAAAAGGGTTATCCTTTACCTTCCTTGTCTCAGTTTTTCACCACTTTAAATTAAATAAAAAATGCATATTTTAGAGGTAAATTAATAATTCAAAGTACTGTAAAGGCCCCATATGTTGGGTACATTTGGTTATATCATTTGTTTGGTAGTATGCATAAAATAATGCTTTTTTAATTACAAGATAAATGGCTTTGTCTTCCTTTTCAAATTCACCATAATCATGCACTGAACATAACATCAGCAGCAGGATTCTGCGGTCTATTTAATTTTTGAACAACAATGATACTGTGAACGACAGAGGGATGAAATGTATCAAGATTCTGGATGCCAAACAACATCCAGCCTTCAGCATCTTTCATTGTTTGAGTTATTGAAACACCATTTGTCATGACATGCAATAAAAAAAGCTCAGTGTATATTCGAAAGTGTGCTGAGGCGAGGCAAATAGATCTAACGGAAGCTATTAAAAGAAATGAAGAACAAATAACTGCAAGCAAAGGCTGAAGGAAGAAAAAACAAAACAATATTACAAGCTAGAATATTGACATAAAACATTAAATGAAAAAAGTGCAGAAATATTGCAAGCTTAAAAACAAAATATAATTGAATATGAAGAAAATATTATAACTACCAGTCAAATCTTGATGACATGTGTAACCCTCGTTGCTATGAAACTTCGTTGCTAGAAATTTGCTCTCTATAGACAATTATTATTTTGTCAGCCACAGATCTCAGAAAAGTAATGGTACCTTTATCAGTATGAGTAAAATAAAAGAGAGATTTCACACAAGACATCTGTAGATAATGGGGGCAACTGTGGTAGAGTAGTTGTCTTGCAATCGGATGTAAGTTTGATTCCAAGCAAACAGTTAACCCCAATTTGTTTGTAATTGTGAATGGGTGAATGTTTCTTTAGTTTGAAGCATTCTGAGTGACCACTGACTGGAAAGACGCTTTATAAATTTTTGTCCATCTACCATAATGTTTAGGCATCATTAAAACAACATTGGCTGATTTTAGTATGATTTTCATCATACAAATGTTAAGCCAGTTTTGTTCCATCCATATGTAGTCAATACCGTCTATCCTTTGCAAGTTTTCCATGGGGAGTGAGAGGAGGTTGGTATGTCAAAGGTGTACCCTAGACAGGTCGCCAATCCATCATGTACAGATAAATGTGTCCATTTTAGGTATGTTGAGACCACCTTTCCTATACATTACAGTATAGGAGTTTTTTTTTTTTTTCTGTGTGTCTGGGTCATTTTGTTTTTGTTTCCCTACATGATTATGTTCTGTGTCTGAGCATGAGAAAAAAAAAATCTGAAAATGTATAATCTCTTCAATAAACCAAGTTACTATCAGTGTGAAATCAAAGCAAATCATATCTACCATCAGCTGACAGTAGAAAACTCATTTAACAAACAGAGTTATGATAATAAGTCTTTCTTGTATAGCTGTGAGTTGTACTCCATATGATCAATGGTGCAAGTAGATCCACAGGGGGTTCATGGGAAGGTATTTTTCTATAATATATACAGCACTACAACTGTGGTTTTGGGGCACCTTGCTGCTTAAATTATTGTCAAGACTGCGCTAATCAAGTCGCTCTCAGTGAAGAAACATGTAGCCAGTGGTAACGCTCTCAACTAGCAAGGTGTTCTGAAAACAGCTCAAGGCAAAGCTGGAAATGTCTCCAACAGTGATGTGCAGAAATTATGTGCTCATGAATGCACATTCACAGGCACAAGAACGTAAGTTTGAAAAATGACACAGAAACAGATAAGCTAAGAAACTTTCTAAAGTAAAAAAAAAGCATAGCACTGAATGGAAGCAACATTTGATATAACCTCTAAATTAGATTTTTATATATACATGGAAGCTGAATTAAAAATTATAGACTGAAATCTGTTGATGTGCTCTTTTTTGTGATGTTTATCAAGAAACATTAAGCAAGCCTAACAGATAAAATGGTAACTGAGCCATAAAGTATTACATTAGAGGTTACATCATGTGTTCCTAACAGATTATAGTAAGTGTAGTTCCTTTCTGGGGCATGACAAATTCTCCTCTGGCTACTGAAGGGTCTTTATTTGACTGATTCACAGTTGATCCAGTCACATCGTTTTATATGCTCTCTTGTTCTCTGAACCAGGCAATCTAAATACAAAGACAGAGGCAAAAATGCCACCATCACATAAATTTATGAATGTCAAGGATTAGGGTGAAGTGCTTTAAAAATATGTTATGAGGTTCAGACTGTCTCAGATTTTGTTAGGCCACACATAAATCTTATGGAATTGACAAACCTCACCTATTTAAGACAACATCACTTTTTTTTTTTGCTCCGGTACAAACTGATGAGGAGAATTTCCAATCTTATACAAGAATAAACCAACTTCACATTGGGAAAAATAAATAATTAAATAACTTGTGCAAATGTATTTTGCAAGTATTTAGCAAAAATAAATACTTTAGTAAAAAACGTAGGGTATAACATGTAATGACTGCAGAATTATCAGAGAACATGATTTTGTAATGTGACCAAAATGAACCAAACGAATGAGATCATGGATACAAGAGGCTGAAATGACTTCCCCCGTAGGGTGTCTGGGTTCTCCCTTAGAGATAGGGTGAGAAGCTCACTAATCCGGAGGGGGTTTGGAGTAGAGCCGCTGCTCCTCCACATCGAGAGGAGCCAGTTGAGGTGGCTTGGCATCTGGTCAGGATGCCCCCAGGACCCGACCCCGGATAAAGCAGAAGATTGATGGATGGATGAATGTTTTTGTAATTAAAACTGACCTACAGATAATCACAAGTCATTGTTTTCCAAAAAAAGTCTTAAGTGTTTGAGAGGCAAGTCCAACTTAATTCGCTAACAGTTGGAATGTACATGTTCTCATTAAACATCTAGTGCAACTTTTTAAATACAATACTGTAGGTTAGGATTCCCCCACCTGTAGTTTTTCTTTATGCCTAGATTACCATATGATGATTGGATAGTTGTTTTTTTATCTTTAAAAATGTATCAACAGTTATCTTAAAATAATTTGCAGTTTATATTAAAGCTCAAAGCTCAAAAAGTTTATTTTTTTATTCAACATAAAATATGCAACTAATATATGATATGCAGTCTCTACATGGAAAGCAACATGTTTCAAGCTTTTAATTGGTTATAATTTTGAAGATTATGATAATGACTTATAACATATGAAAACACCAAATTCAAAATCTCAGATAATTAGAATATTGTGAAAAGGTTCAATATTTTAGGCTGAAAGTGTGACACTCTAATCAGCTAATTAATCCAAAACACCTTCAAAGGCTTCCTGAGTCTTTAAACTGTTTTTCAGTCTGGTTGAGGATTAATCACAATCATGGGGAAGACTGCTGACCTGAAAGTTGTTCAGAAAACTATAATCAACACTCTCCATAAGGAGGGAAAGCCTAAACAGATAACTGCAAAATAAGCTGGATATTACCAAAATGCTTTATCAAAGCACATCAACAGAAATATATGTGGAAGGGAAAAGTATGGAAATAAAGGGTACACAAGCAGAAGGGATGACTGCAGCCTGGGGAGGATTGTCTGGAAAAGCCAATGCAGTTGTTGGGGACCTTCTCAAGGAATGGACTGAAGCTGGAGTTAGTGCATTTCCAGGAGGACTTGGGAACTCCCCACACTGCCAAAAGTACCAAAAACCTGGTTCAGTAAGCAAAGGATTAATGTGCTGGATTGGCCAGCAAAGTCGCCTGACCTGAAGCCCATAGATAATCTATAAAAAAGTCAAGATAAGGTTGAGACATGAGACCGAACCATGCAGACAAACTAAAGGCTGTTAACGAAGCAACCTAGTCTTCCTTAAAACTTCAGAAGTACCACAGGCTGACAACATCCATGCCATAACTCATTAAGGCAATAGGTGTTGCAAGAGCGGCCCAAACCAAGTAGAGTAAATATGCAGGATTAGACTTTTCAGTAGGACTGGGCGATATAACGGAATATATTGTCAGGACGATAGATAACGTCTATCGTTTTATATGAATCTCGATCGTTTACACCAGGACAGGGTTTTACGGCAGTAAATTATGTCAAGAATTGTACCACTACATTCAGCAGACATTCGCTAGCAACACATCAGTGGTGTGCTACAACGCCACGACTCGATGCTGCTTTTGCTCATTGACTGTCTCTGTGTTTGGTTTTGTGGTTCTTGAGCAGCCGATAAAATAAATGTATAGTGTTGGAGTCTGTTGGTCAGACCGGGAGCTGATGAACTTTACAAACAACTGTTGTCTGATCTGCATCGGTCTTCTTATATCCAAATGGCATCAATGACCAACTTGACTATTTTCCTAATCCTACTATTCGGGAACCAGTGCCCAAACCTAACGTGATCCATCTGTTTAACATTTATGGGCAGCAGTTGCCTCGTGTGTGGGTAGAATCGTAAAACATCTTGAGGGAGGAATACATATCGATACAATACCTCTCTGTTACATAGGAGACAAGCAGATAGTGATACAAATAAAAACGAGAGGGTGCATGAGGAGAGAGAAAAAAACGCTACAGCCAAAACGGGCTGTAAAGTTTAGAAAAATCTTACGATTAGCTGTCTAAAGCAGGACTCCCCCCTCCCGGCTCACTGCAAGTCTGTTACAGAGAGAGACAGGAAACTTACCCAGCTGCTAACAACACTTGTGGCTTGTTCTACTAACAAAACATGTAGCTTGTGCTGCTAACAACACCTGCGGCTTTTAAAATGTTCCTCGGTTCTGCTCCCGGTCCCCAAAAGCGAAAAACGCTTTAAAAAAGCTTCAGCTCTCTTCACTTTGGTGAGTTTCTGGTTAGCTTTAGACCAACAGCTGAACCAGAGCGGAACTGAAATTGAATAAACTTTATTGACAAACTAAACCAAAGGTTTCACCCATTATTATTAAAAAGTGTCATTAGATTAAAACACATCAAGATAAGCCTTTAATTTAAATTACTAACAGAATTATATAAAATTATATAAAATTATATAAAAAATATATTAATTTAATTCTTAATTAAAATGAGTTCACTGAAAAATAACAAAATGACCGGGGAAGCACTTAAAGTATATATATTTTTTTACATTTGTGATATTTATCAATAATTATCGATATTGATCAATATGACTATTCCTTTGTCAATATGCTCTTTTTTTCTATATCGTCCAGCCCTAGATATCAGAACAAAATAGTCCATATTTTATAGATGGCCATCCATAAGCAATTTTAGGCTGGCAGAAAAACGTGGATTTAGGGAAGAGCTACACTAGTTCTCTCAAGAGGAGTTCGCCCAGATCCCAGCAAACTTCCAAAAAATGTTGTAAAAGGATACCAAAAAATGTTGTCCGGAAATATGGTAAACAACAAATATGGAAATATAAACAACTTCTGGACTTGTAGATAAATAAATAAATACATCTCATTCATTATTCTGGCATTTATTAAATATAAATTGTTTCGGCAACCCTAGGTCAGGGATGTCCAACTCTAGTTCTTAAGGTCAGTGTCCTAAAGGTTTTATTTGTGTTCTTGTTCCAGAACAGCTGATTCAAAGTGTTAAATTAACTGCCTAATATGTCTTCAAGTTCTGGCTAAACAATAATCAAGTTACCTATTTAGTGAGTTTAAGTTTTATAAGACAATGCAAAACCACACATTACAAATGTATGCATTTGGCACAGGATGGTATTGTGACCAGTATACAGAGATCATCCTTGACATACTGCAGTTTAAATAATTCCTGAATAAATACATTTTACAAAGTCAATCTATATACTGTTTCAAATCTTAACCTATGTTTGTGCAAAATAAATTACATTTAACAAGACCTGATATCAGAACAAATCAAATCATTTCGAAGGGGTAAAGACTTTATTATTCCTGCTTTTTTCATAAAGGTTTAATGGGCATAATGTGGCTACCAAAGGCTAACAATGTAAAACCTGTGTTGGGGATCCACCCAAAACACAAAACAAGGGCTGAATTATAACCAGAGAACACTGGTAAAAACGCTGAATTCCAAAATGCACAGCGTAACACATTTTCCAGGAGCTTCCAGGAAAGAGGGGTTCAACACAGCTGGAATCCCAATGATGTCACTGAGGTATAAAAACAAAAACAGAGCAGTGTTCTTGCTCTTTGCTTGCAGATCTTTACTGACTGCATCAGGGAGGGCAGGTGTGTGAAATCCTTGATCCCACTGGCTGAGTAAAAGACTCCATCTTCAAAGAAAACTGTAGATCCAAAGTAAAGTACGGTCTGCTCCTTGTGAAAATGATGACTATACCCTGCCCAAAAATAAGACTAGCAATCTGAAACTGGCTGTCTGCGCTCCTGCAGAAGGAATTTTATCATAAATATCCCAAATTGTGTCTTATCCCACCTGCTAGGGTGATTTCCAAAAAAAGATAACACTTTGCATTATCCATGTAGTATAGTTAAATACACTTCATATAGGCTTTCACAGGTACAAAAAGGATTAAAAAATTTCATAATATTCAATAATAGAAATATTCAAAATTCAAAATATAATATTTACCAGTTACATTGGAAGTTCACTTTTTAAGCCATACTGCACAAAACTTTTATAAAAATATGAAATAATCTTCTAAGAACTTTTGTAAAAAGTGCATACTACAGTCTTTAGTTTTCACAGTGACGGGCCATGCGTTTCAATTCTAGGCCTTCAGTGACATACTACAAAGTCTAACCTAAATTAATACACCTTGGCTCGAGAATAACACGCTGGCCAAGTGGCACTGAAATTCCAGAGCATTTAAAATCAGTAAGCTTGCATTCACAATCAAGAACAGGAAACTAGGATCACAGATACTGTCAAATTTCAAAAATAAAAGCTGATTTGAAAATATTGGTCAACAAATGCCAGAAAATTATATGAGAGCTCAAAAAGTTAGTACAACATAATACGCATTGTCGCCATTCCATATAAGACAAAAACATCACGATAACGTAACCAAAAATCAATTCAGCGATCATCAGGCAAGAGGAGGGATAGATCCCCCTTCGGGTAGATCCCAGACAGGGCATCTGTCTGGGATCTGTCTCTTTTTTCAACAAGACCTCAATGGTTCTGTACAGTTTATACAGTATGTCCAGCTCCATGCAAAATCTTGGATTTTGCTTCTTCAAAAGTCAGTCTTGAAAACGGCATGGCAAGTGTATGTATATATATATATATATATATATATATATATATATATATATATATATATATATAGTGCTCATCATAAAGTCCACCTGCTTTAAAAAGAATGAATTCAATCAGTAGCTCAATGAAAAAAGGAAACATTTCCAAACCTTTCACAAGGAGGAGTTTTATTGAACACTTATTTAACTCCATAACATGAAATTAAGGTTAATAATGTAACTTAGATCACAAAATCTTCAGCTTTATGCAAAATTGGTTGAAGCAAAAATGAACACACCCCACAACAAAAACTACAACATTTAGTATTTTGTATGAGCCCTGTGATTTTTAAGCACAGCTCCAAATCTTCTAGGCATGGAATGAACAAGTTGGAAAGGAAACTAAAGGTTGTCTGAAAATATAGTGGGGTGTACTCATTTTTGCTGTGCACTGTATATATATATATATATATATATATATGTATATATATATATAAATATATATATATATATATATATATATATATATATATATATATATTTGAAAAACTCTACCATAATATATAACACTGGAAGCATCATAACAAAGGAAATATTAGATGAATTAAGGAGAAAAGTAATAATTTTATTTAAAAAAAAATATACAAAATAATTAAGACATGAGTTTTCTGAATATGTTAAGGCCTGCAGAGGCCTTGTAGGCCCTGACGACCAGCCCCTGAGTTTTCATCATCACTCTCATCTGGCAATCTATAGATGAACTCACTTTGCACAGCAAAATGATAGTTTATGTGCCCATGTGAACTATTGGATCTTTGAAAAACAGTGAAAACCCAGGTATTTTAATCAATCTATGTAATGCACCCAGATGCCCCATAAAGAACATAAAAAGTGGACATGTCCAGGGAAAAGAGGACGGTTGGTAACTGTATCACCTGCTAATGCATATGGTCCCAGTTGTAAAGTCCATACATTGGTTCCTTGTAGCTTTAAGGATAAACTTTAAAATACTTTTGGTAGTTTATAAATCACTAAATGGCTAAACAACAAAATACATTAGGGAACTTTTGTAGTTACACCAACCTTCCAGACCATTCAGGTCTGGAATCAGATCCAAAGATGGAGTAGAACATTCAATTTTTATTCTAAAATCTATCTACCTAGGGTTGCCATTGATTATTATTAGTCTTTACTCCAATATTTTATAATAAAGATTTTGTCAATTATATGATGACATTTTAGAAAATGTAATGTTTGTTGTTTCTATTTTGTTGTATTTTTTTCATTATGTAATTTACCTAGAATTGCCATGTTGCTGAAATCTGCTATACAATTAATGTACCCTTCTTTGCATAATGCTATTAGGGCTGCATCTATTGATACGTTCTGTAATCGATTAAGCTAGCCTTTTATCGATTCAATTAATCATTTAATCAAACATTTTTTTACGCTTTTAAATAACCAAAACAAATCATGCATAACGAATTTTTGTGGCTGTGAAATGATTAAGCATCTTCCTTTTATCTCTCAAAAAAACAGAGAACTCCAACTCCAACATTTGGCTCCAAAACTAAGCCCATACAATATTTATTTATTTATTTATTTATTTGACCAAATAACAGTCAGCAGCAATAATGTAAGTTAATAAACTAAACAGTCATTCCACTTTTTTGAAAAAGCTTTTGTCAAAAAGTTGCAATGTTTTTTGTTATTTTCTTCGCCAATCACTTAAATTGCTTGAAAAAATAACAGAGTTTGAGACAGTTGAAAACTCTAAAATGTGACCAGCTCAGATTGGGTCCCCACTAAAAGAACATCTCTGCTTTTATTTTGATGTTACAGTTCCAGACCCACCCTGGGCTCCTTTAGCCCATCTTTATTCACTTCCTGGATACACATCTGCTCAGCAGCACTGAACATCTACGAATAGTTACTTATTAATCATTCTAAAAACTCACAGGAGTATCTGTGTCAGGAGAGAGTGAGAATTATTATTTTTTTCTTACTTTGGTCACAGCGCAGCATGAAGTCTGGTGATTTTAAATGTGATGTTGGAACATTTGTTGTTGTCAAATAGTGATGTTATGGCACTTAAAACTCATCCGTCCACACGCAGATACTGAAAACAGATAAAACACAGTTCTCCACTTTGGTCAGAGTTTTTTTTTCTTATCAGTTTTTTTGTGCCAAAAATCTGCGTTTACGTGTTGATGATAGGCAAAACCGTAGAAAAAGATCTCAGTTTTTTATGAGATACCCGACTACATGGGGACAAGGCTCTCTTGCGATGGAACGTGAATAAGTTTACTACTTAAAAACATCAAAGCTAGACATCATATCTATTCACACAGCATCATGACATCGCTACAAATACAGTATTAAAATTAGCTAACTTCAATGTATACAGGCTTAGGCTACGTTACCTTGTTTCAGCGACGCTTGGTGAAAAATCATGTGGATTTTTTCTAATGCTGGATCACTGAGCTCGTACTGCGGGGGTACGCCAGGTCTACTTTGGAGTATACACTGTACTTTGTTCTCTTCTTTTTTTTTTTTATACAACAATCCCAAACTTTACACATTTTCTTCCATGTGTTGCCTTATTTACTCCCATCATGCCAACTAAATTCAAACTGTATCATGCACTACTGTTGTTCTTTGCACAGGTGTGAACAAAACAACAGTCCGTGTGCAATAATCAGATCCCTGCGCTACAGTGTGCGTCATAGGAATTTAACAAGGCTCGAGCAATTTTTGGAATCAACTAAATCGAGTAACTCGATGAATTGCTACAGCCCTAAATGCTATTAAAATTCCTGCAGTTACTACACAGCTTGTTCTGTTTTATGATGCAAATAGTTGTAGCACACTACCATTGCTCATGAATACAATAATATATGTAACAGTGGTACAAAAAGGTAACAATGAAAGGAGCTGCTAATTAGTGCACCAGCCACCATTTTCTTTTGTCTTAGCTGAACTTCTAATCCCCATATTAGATATAAAATTTGTGATATAATATATATAACACCATTTCATTAGAATATTATTTTGTTTTAATTATCTGCTTTGCAGTGATGAGTGGTTGTTACAGCTAGCAAAAGTAGTTATTTTGTTAGTTTTAGTGTTATTAACCTCAACCTAATTCCTCAAAGAAAACCTTGTTTTTTAAACATGCATATTCACACTGAACTGCGATATCAATGCATTGTCATTGGCTACTGTTAGTTTAGTTTTTTTCTTTCTCCCTTAGTTTTCCTCATTATTTCAATTTATACTTAGTAATTATGTTTACTCTTACTAGCCTAGTTAAGTGGTTTCTTAAAGTACCAAACTACTTTAACTGGAGGTTGAAGTATTTTATAAAAAAAAAAAAATATTCTATCTTGGAGAGAAGTTGCTTGTATCTGCTGAGGCAGGAATTGCTAAAAAAAACACAAAATTGTGTGGACTACAAATATTTTGCGACAGTGGGTAGTTCCTCATTTGCGGGTAATCTACAAGGATTGCATGAGCACTTCACAACAGGCGCAAGGAGAACTACTCATTAGGACTTTGTGTCCACTGCTCTGTTTACCAGCCTTTATACCCCATGCACTGTACCACAGCCAGAAAGAGAGGGGATAGGCGCAGTGGATTCATGATGCGTCTTTGGCGAAAAAAGAGAGAAAAAAATTGGTGTACATGTGCTGTTCCTGCTCCATGCAAGCATATTTCAGAGTTTGACTCATTAAAGGTGCAGATTGTTCAAAACAAGGCTGTTTACGAATATTGTTGAAATGCAATGCACTTTATCCAATAAATGTATCAAATTAAAGGTAAAACAAGCAAACACACACTTCCTGAAAAAATTCTGCTGTCTACAGAACATCTCAAAAATTGTATAAATTCTAAAAATATTAGAGAACTTAATGGCATTTATTCTTTAAAAACTGTTTAAATCTAACTTTAGCTTTGGATCTACCTGCGTGTTTTAGGTATTCTACTTAAGGCAGGAAATGTACAACTTAACATCTGGCTTTTGTACGTTTTGTATGTATGTAATGTATGATTATTTATTTTTTTTCAAACGTCATATAATTGTAATTGGTTTGTTGTATATAATAATTAATTTGTATTAACTCCACCACAGGGAGACTAGTAACCACTCCGGTGGAAACTAATTGAGATCAAAATAAACAGCAGGTGCAGATGTGTTGAGCTCCCATTTAATTATGATGCATCTTTGGATAAAAAGGGGAAATTTTACAGTTTTACAGGCACAATCTTACCAGTGTGTCATCAGTAAATCACACACTGCTAGTTTTTGAAAAGGCTTTGGGGCTGTATTATCAAGTGCAAACCTTTAATAAATTAGGTCCTAAGACTGCTTTTACTTTTATTTCCGGATATTCAGTTGGTGACTAGATTTGGTAATTTTGATTAAAATTACTACATTTTCTTAATATTTGCCTTTGGGACTTAATTGTTGCACAGCAACTGCTATATATCTAGTTCATATCTTCAGCAAAAAAGAGAAAAACACAGCACTTATCAGTTCTGTGTTAAACCATAAATTTATTTTCCCATCACTTCTTTTGACAATTGAGTAGATCATTTCCTCAGGAAAGGTCCACCAATAATCAGTGAGTGACAGGAGAAGAATACTGACCTGATGCCTCAAAGTCTTGGTTGGCAATGTTCCATGAATCTCTGATTTGCAGTAAACTGCCTTCCATAGCCCTCAGATCAACCTCAGGGCAATTACATTGTGGAAAGTCAACAGTGCACTGGCACCAGCAGTCGTTGTCCCGACACACAAACTGGCCCTCTTCATTACAGCCAATATAACTTAGAGCAGCCTGCACAAACCTGGCTCTCAGATACTCTGGCAGAATGGCCTGGAGGCCTGAGGCAAAGACACAAAAAGAAGAATAAATAAAATACGAGTTGAACAAAAATCCTTTAAACATTGCAGTAAAGCATAGATCACTTCCGCACAAAACACCTGTAGCATAATTGACTTAAGACTTGTAATGACTGTCTTATTTACAATGCCTGACAACAAGTGCATTTATGCTGAAATTCACACAAATGCTATTTTTCTCCACTATTATGCTACTTTTGTTCTGGATTATTGCTGGCTGGGATTTACTTCAGTTTTTTGCAAGCATGTGCTGAGAAAAAAAAAGAAAGAGTGATTGAAGCTAAATTTGTTCTGACACCCTCACGCTGTAGTTATAAACTTGCCAGGGAACAGACACTGTGACAATTCCATCAGAAATTGGGGGGAGTTCAATTATGGATGGCCAACCTTGCAAATGAATCTTGTTTTCAGGGCTCTGAACCAAAACAGAGCTGACAGAGTCGAGGTTGTCATAGTTACTGCATCCAAGAGGGCCCGTCCTTGTTTCAGTCACCTAAAAGAAAAGCAAAGCCAGATAATAATTCATACTGAGAAAGAAATGAACTAATGACAATCAAAGAGAAATAAACATTATATCAATTATCAAAGAAAGATGGAACCTGATTTGAATTTACAATCAACAGAATTGTCTCTTAAAATAAATAAAACTTAGAAAAGCCATTTAGGCTTTTGTTGGATGAAAACATATTTGCTATGAAGACTTTATTGGTCACTCAACTTTAACACATATTGAGGTAGCTATTTCCGGTGCAAATCACAATTCAGTCTTAGCTTTCTGTAACTGATGCATATTTTATTTCAATAATAGCTTTTGGTATTTTAGACTTTATTTTTATTATTTATATTTTTCAGTGCCTATTCTATACTTTATTCTGAACGTAGTTTTATAGACTTAATGAATGTACATAATGAATCTGCTTAGTTTTATTCTGTGTGAAGTATCTTTTGATCACCTTTTTGTAAAGCGATTTGGTCAGCTGTCATACCGGCTGTCAAAGCTCTTTATAAATAAACTTGTCATCTCTAAAATTCATCTGTAGGTACTTTTCAGAGCATAATGTTCACTGTCACTTATGATGTGCTAAAATCCATTACATCCAGGTATAAGCATGTCTTACTCCGTTCTATATCCACTTTAGGATTTGTATAATTGAATGGAGCAGACTCTACTGTGAGATTTTACATTATTGTTAGAGGACTAGTCAGGTGGAAAGAAGACTGGCAGCACACTTACACTAACATAAAAACAACCTGAAATATGTATCAGTGAATTCAAATAATATTGATGACACTTGGAGACATATTTACTTAACCTTATCTTATTTTATAGACTGATACTCTGCTTCAGTTGTGCTCATTTATTTTAGGAAATGAATATTGAAAGTATACCCAAAGCAAAGACACAGCAAGGCATTTGAAGAAAGAAAGAAAGAAAGAAAGAAAAAAAGAAAGAAAGAAAGAGTTTTGAGTTTAAAATCACCTTTATTTCACATCCCAACAATTAGTAAAACAAAAAATATTTTAAAAATCAAAAATTGAAAACTAAAGAATTTTCCTCTACAGAAACCAAAACGTTATTAATACACCATCTATTCACAAAGACCTCCATATTCCTTGTTAACGTATAAAACTCAAACTCCACACATACTCGACCAACAACAAATCTCTGAAATAAGACACATGCATCTTCTGTTTGAAAACCATTCATTTTGTTTCTTCTTGAAATCCAAATCGCAAGTTTTGCAGTCCCTGAAATATAATTCAGGATTGTGTAAATATTTTTCTTTTTTGCACTATACCGTGGCCCATAAATATATAAACAGTGGGAAAATGTTATACCCAATCCACCAAACAAATGCTCCAAAACATCAAAAAGACGATTTAGTCTGGAACATTGAGTAAAAATGTGAAATAATGTTTCCTCCTGAGAACAGAAAGGACAACACCTAGAAATATCAGGATTAAGGTGTGCCAGATACCTGTTTGTAGCTATGGCCCCATGCACAATCCTCCACTGGAGGTCACCTACCCGTTTCTCAATGGGAGGTTTGTACAGGGACCGCCAGCAGCCTCTCGGAGTTGAGCTGGCGTCAAAAAACTCAGTCCACCTCGACACCCTCTGCTCTTCCAGAGATCGTAGATTCAGAAACTTTACGCTAATATAGTACAGGCTTTTTTTCTTCAAAAATTCAAAACAACCCATTGAAAAGGTTTGAAAAGTCAACAACTTTTGTGGCTCATCCTGCCACTGGTCCACTGCGGGAGCAACGGCCAAAGATGGAAAAACATATTCATTTTCTTCATCCCACTGGTCAGACAGAGTTTTGTTTACTGCAAACGCTCTAATAGAGTCTGGCAGAGAAGCACATACTTCTTCTATGAGTCTGGATGCAACTCTGTTGGATCGCAGACCTAATTGCTTAGCTGGATTGGACAACTTCAGCAGATGACCCAACTTCACACAGCCTACTTCCCTCATCTTAGATCTCAGCGTAGCAGATGAGAGAAACTGTGACGAGATAAAATCATTTTCAAACAGGGGTTCTTCGAAAATCCACATCCCTGGTGTCACTGTCCTCCTTTCAAAACTGAAGATTTGCCAAGCATTTAGAACAGATCTATAAAACGGAGTAAGACCCGTTAGGTTCAAACATCCTCGCCGTAGCAGAAACAGATGTTTGTCGTATCCAAAGTGCCCCGCTTTCTTCAGAAGAAGACGCGCGGTATCCAGCCAAGGTACTACAAGACCATAGAGCAGCCTCTGAGCCGTCTGAAGCCTGAAAGCTGTGACTCTGGAGGTCACATCTATGAGTCCTTGACCTCCCTCTTCCACTGGTAGATACAAGGCTGCAGCTATTATCCAATGTCTTCTTGACCAGAAGAAATCCACCAGAGTCCTTTGTTATTCCTGCAGCAGAGACGGTGGCGGAGTTAGCACAATCAGTTTATGCCAGAGGGCTGAAGCAACCAAGTTATTAACGACCAGAACTCTTCCTCTATAGGAGAGCTGAGGCAGCAGCCATTTCCATTTAGACAGTCTGACACACACTTTCTCCATGACACCCTCCCAATTTTTCTCAACAAAACTGTCTGTGCCTAAAAACACTCCCAAGAATTTTAAACCTTGGTCAACCCATTTTATATTTCCAGGTAATTTAGGAAGATTCCTATTTATCCAGGGACCTATTTTTAAAGCAGAACTTTGTTCCCAGTTGACCCTAGCTGAAGATGCATTTTCATAGAGCTTTAAGCAATACTGAAGGCCTTTAACATCATCTTGACTCTGAATGAAAATATTTACATCATCAGCATAAGCGGAAACCACTAAGGATGGATGCTGTGATATTCCTGGAAAAAAAAACCAGATAGAGTAGAGCGGATTTTGTGTAAGAGAGGTTCGATTACAATGGAGTATAACTGTCCAGATACGGGACAGCCTTGTCTGATACCTCTCTGAACCCTAACAGGACAACTTAAACCACCCCCGACTTTAACCAAACTAAAGATTGCATTATACAATAAACCCAATAAAGAAATAAAACCTTCGCCAAAACCAAAAGCTCTTAAGCTAGAAAAAAGAAAACAATGGTCAACCCGATCAAAAGCTTTTTCCTGATCTAAAGAAATAATACCCATATCAATTCCATAAAGTTTACATTCATCAATTAAATCTCGTAAAAGAAAAAGATTGTCCATGATAGATCTATCAGGTATACAATATGATTGATCTCGATGTATAACAAGTTCAAGAAAATTCTTTAACCTGTTAGAAAGCACTTTAGAAAATAATTTGTAATCCACACAAAGACGAGAAACAGGTCTCCAGTTTTTCAATAAAGTTAAATCCCCCTTTTTTGGAAGTAAAGATAAAACAGCATGACGACATGATGAAGGTAGTATTCCAGTTTGGGTGCATTCATGAAACACCTCCCACAAGTCTTCTCCCAATAAGCTCCAGAAATGTTTATAAAAATCATAAGACAATCCATCTAGACCTGGAGATTTGCCAGAAGCCATTTGTCCCACAGCTGTGGTCAGTTCTTCCAATGTAACTCCAGCCTCCAGAACAGCCCGGTCTGCAGCAGTTAGCTGTGGAAGATCATCCAGAAGAACATCCACACTGTTTTTGTCACATTCCTGCTGCCTGAACAGTTCACTGTAGAATCCCACAGCCTGCTCCTTCATGGTGTTGGGGTCAGATGTTAGAGTCCCATCCGGAAGCTGTAGGCAGACTATCTGCTTAGTCTGACTGTTGCTTTTCTCCAGGTTAAAGAAGAACGCCGTGGGAGCATCCATGTCCTTGACTGACACAAATCTTGACCGAACTAAAGCTCCTTTTGCTCTTTCATACAAGAAAGAGCTTAACTGACCCTTCTTTTGTTTAAGTTGCTCCACATTATGACTACTATCCCCAAAAAGATTGTTTTCTAACTGCTTTATTGCATTTTCCAAATCATGAATTACTTTTTTAATTTTAACTGTTGAATGACTCGTATATTGTTGACAAAAAACTCTTATCTGAGCCTTTCCAACCTCCCACCAATCAGATAAAGATATAAAATCAGACTTATTTCCCTTCCATTGCTGCCAGAAAATTTTGAAATTTGAGCAAAAGAAAGTGTCCTGGAGTAATTAATTATTAAAATGCCAGTATGATTTACATCTGACAGTAGATGAAACCAAAAAATCTATATATACTAAATGATGATCTGAAAAACCTACTGGACAAATTACACAATTAGATAACCTGTTTCTGTGCAACGCTGAGATATAAAACCTATCCAACCAGGCCCTGCTCACCATCCCATCTTTCATTTTTATCCATGTATACTGTTTAGCCTGGGGATTTTTAATCCTCCAAGCATCAACCATATTAAGGCCAGATGTTACTTTGGCCAGTTTAACAGATGATGGAGGGTGAGGTTCTTCCCCTGTTCTGTCTAAACTAAAACTGACAGTGCAGTTCAATTCAATTTTCAATTCAATTCAGTTTATTTATATAGCGCCATTTCACAACAGATGTCATCTCAAGGCACTTTACAAAAAGAGTTATTACAATACAATGTTAAGTGTAGAAATTACAGAACTACAGAAGATTGCGTCGTGGAATTCTCAGCAATCCCTCATACTGAGCAAGCATGCAGCGACAGTGGGAAGGAAAAACTCCCTTTTAACAGGAAGAAACCTCCGGCAGAACCAGGCTCAGCACAAGCGGTTATCTGCCGCGACCGTCTGTGGCTTGGAGAATACATAACAGAGACACAGAAAGAGCAATAGAACTGATGCAGAAGTTTGTTGCAGGACGTGGAGAATTTTCCGTCACTGCAATGCCATCTTAGTCAGGGTCGTCAAGCAGGGCTAATCCGGAGCACCTACTATAATAGAAAACAGGTTAGTGCTTGAATTGACAGCACATCATGCAGTTGGGGAGAAGTAGGAGAGAAAGTAGGAACAGACCCTAATAATGTCCTCCAACAGCCTAGCCTAAAGCAGCATAGCTACTAACATTAACCTGTCTCCTAGCTACTAGGAGACCTGGCTACCAACACTCTGTCTGAGTCCTCCTGACCCGTGGACGGTGTAGGGCCGGTAACGGCCCCCGTCATGCCGGGGTCTTCTCGGAGTCGGGTTGTTTGAGAATGCAGCCCAAAGTGGGTGGTAAACTCCATCTAAGGCTAAATACCGGCACGAGACCGATAGTCGACAACTATCTTAAGGAAAAATAGACAGAACTGAGAGGACAGAGTTGAAGAGGGCGAGAAACGTTTAAGAGATAAACGGGTGGGGTCCGCACAGTCTGCCCGGGGGATTCAACCCGGCAGGTAATGGGCGGCCGCACTGTGCGGGAGGATCCCCTTGAGGGACCTCTCTCCGGCGCAGGCTGGCCCCTGTGGGCACATTTCTTCCGCGGCGGTAAGCCGCGACCGGCTCCGGATCTTTACCTGGCTTACATTAATCTATCTCTACCTAGCTACTCTACCTCTTCCTATCTCTTCCTAACTTTTGACACTCTGCCTGACTACTAACATTAACCTGTCTCTTCCTATCTACCTGTCTGACCTGACTCTAACTACCTATAAACATATCTCTAACTGTAAGCTTTGTCAAAGAGGAAAGTTTTTAGCCTAGTTTTAAAGATAGACAAATTGTCTGCTTCACGAACCAACCCTGGGAGCCGGTTCCATAGGAGGGGAGCCTGATAGCTGAAAGATCTGCCACCCATTCTACTTTTAGAAATCCTAGGAACTACCAGTAAACCTGCAGTCTGAGAGCGAAGGTCTCTGTTAGGAACATATGGAACAATCAGGTCTCTTATGTATGATGGAGCTAGATTATTAAGGGCTTTATATGTCAGAAGGAGGATCTTGAATTCTATTCTAGATTTTACTGGGAGCCAGTGAAGAGAAGCTAAAACAGGGGAAATGTGATCTCTTCTTTTAATATTCATCAGAATCCTAGCAGCAGCATTTTGAACTAACTGTAGACTTTTAATTGTATTCTGTGGACTACCTGATAATAGACAGTTACAGTAATCCAGCCTTGAAGTAACAAATGCATGGACTAGTTTTTCAGCATCAGTCCTGGACAGGATGGTTCTAATTTTTGCAATATTCCTAAGGTGAAAAAAGGAAATCCTACAGACTTCTTTAATGTGAGTTCTAAATGACATATCTTGGTCAAAAATGACACCGAGGTTTTTTGCTTTATTACTGGAGGCTAATTTAATGCCGTCCAGGTGAAGGGGCTGACTAAGTAGTTTCTTTTTCAGAGCTTCTGGTCCAAAGACGACAACTTCTGTTTTATCAGAATTTAGAAGCAAGAAGTTTAGAGTCATCCAAGTTTTTATGTCTTCCAGACATGCCTGTAGTCTACCTAACTGATTGGATTCATCAGGATTAATGGATAGATATAGCTGTGTATCATCTGCGTAACTATGGAATTTTATCCCATGCTGCCTAATTATTTTACCAATAGGAAGCATATATATAGTAAAGAGAATCGGCCCAAGCACTGAACCCTGTGGTACTCCGCAAGTAACTATTGAGGTTGAGGAAGATCTATTGTTTACCTGAACAAACTGAAATCTGTTAGACAAATAAGATTTAAACCAACCTAGTGCTGTTCCTATTATACCGACACTTTGAAGCCTTTCTATGAGAATATTGTGGTCAACAGTGTCAAAGGCAGCACTGAGATCTAACAGGACCAGAATGGTCACCAGTCCATTGTCTGAGGCTATGAGAATATCATTAGTAACCTTCACCAGAGCTGTTTCAGTGCTGTGATGAGCTCTAAAGCCTGACTGAAACTTCTCAAACAGCTCATTATTGTTTAAATGCTCACATATCTGGTGTGCAACTATTTTCTCAAGAATTTTAGATAAGAAGGGAAGATTAGATATCGGTCTATAGTTAATTAAGTCGTTTTGATCAAGAGAGGGTTTCTTAAGTAGAGGTTTAATTACAGCAATCTTAAACTCCTGTGGTACATATCCATTGACTAAGGATAGATTCATTATATTTAAAATTGGAGCAGCGATCAGAGGGAAAACTTCTTTTAAGAGTTTAGTTGGGATTGGGTCTAAAACGCAAGTTGAAGGTTTAGATGAAGCTAATAATTTTAGTACATCACAAAGTTCGGCTGCATTAAAGCAGTTTAAGCATATATTAGGTTCCACCATTTTTGAGGCTGCCTCATTAACTAAGGAGGAAGCAAGCATATTGGGAAGGTTCCCAATTATCTTATTCTTTATGGAGTCTATTTTATTTATAAAGAATTGCATGAAGTCGTCACTGCTTAGAGCTTGGGGAATGGTTGGCTCGATAGAGCTATGATCCTGTGTGAGTTTGGCAACTGTATTAAAAAGAAACCTAGGATTATTTTTATTCTCCTCGATTAAAGATGAATAATATGCTGTTCTAGCTGTGTGAAGGCTCTTTTTATATAGCAATAAACTATTTTTCCATATTAAAAAGGAATCATGTAAATGCGTGGAGCGCCATTTTCTCTCTAGTTTTCTAACATTCTGCTTTAGGGTACGTAGCTCTAAATTAAACCAGGGAGTTTAATTTAGAGTTCCAATCCCCAAACATCACAACACACTCATTTTGATTTGACTGTCGCAAAAAAGTATATATGTCTTCAAATATTTTGATCCTGTTATCACCCTGATTTGGCGCATATACATTAATAAAGCAAAAAGATAATTGTTCTATTTCAGCCCTGACAACCAAAACCCTGCCAGGACGCAACTCAGTAGAGGACAGGATATTAACATCCAGTCCCTGTGAAAATAAAATAGCTATACCAGCATATGAACTGGTTCCATGGGATAAGAAATATTTCCCATTCCAACTCAAACCCCACTCTACTTCGTTTTCATTATCTGTATGAGTTTCTTGTAAAAAAACGACATCAAGTTTTTTCTGAACTACCATCTCTAAACTAACTGTCCTTCTATTAGGATCCCTCCCTCCATTGATGTTTAATGATCCCACCCTGATGTTAGGCATGGTGAAAGGAAAAGAGAGGACAGATATAGACAATAAAGAAAAAACCACCCAGTGCACCATGATCAATTATTTCTTATGTCTTAACCGTTTTAGAATCTTTCCTTTACTTGTTAACATCTGCTTCTTTACGTTAGTCATGTGTTTTTTTTAACCGAAAACGTTTTTTTTCATCAAGCATTTCACTGCCGACTTTTTTTAAAAGTACCCTCGAACTTTTAATAAATTTCTCTGCATCAGAGAAATAGTCAAGAATGCTAACGTGTTTTCCAAAACTATCATCAAGGAAACTATTAATTTCGTCCATAGTATATAAATCTTCATTGCAGGTCTGGGAATCAGCGACCGAAACGTTATCTGAGTCAGATTCATAATCCATTTCATCTACCGGTGTAGTCTGAGCTCCAGGCTGAGCTGAAGCGGCCCCAGCCGCTTTCTGCGCAGCCGCAGCAGCAGCGCCAGAACCGGGTGAGGGATCGACCTCTGCAACATGGTCACAAATCATCGAACCTTCAAAAACATTAATTTCAGTCAAATCATTGTTGTTTTTTACAGACTTTGCTTCATTTTGACTGCTGCTCTCCTCCCCAGCATCAGGGCTCGCAGTCGGTGGGGGCAACACCTCCGCTGCGGCCGCAGCATCGGAGGGAGCAGTTTCTGCACTTCGCTGCACCTCCTCCCCAGCTTCAGTGTTTCTGTGCGGACAAGCGGCCTTTTTGTGGCCCACGTCTCCACATTCGAAACACTTCATGTTACCAGTGCTGGCATAAACCATATAAGAACCTTCCTCATATTTAACCCTGAAAGAAACGTCCAGGGTCTGCGTGGGACAGTTTAAGAACATGAAAACCTGTCTCCTAAAAGACTGAACGTGTTTTAGTTTGTCGTTTCTACATCCCAAACCAATAGTTTTAAAACCGCTGGCAAGCTTCCCAAAACGCTGAAGCTCTATCTCCAATAGCTCATTGAGAATAAAGGGTGGAACACCCGAAACAATAACCCGAGTGGAAGGTACTGCGAGTGGCGACACTTGCAGAAACTCCCCTTCCACTGTCACACCGCTGACAATCAGCTCAGTCACCAAACTCCTCTCTTTCAAAAACAGCACAACTCCTTTATTCATTCTGGAAGCGTAGGTTATATTATTATGATTAATAATGTCTCCAACTGCCAACAGAACCGTTTCAACTGGGACTGACGGGTCAGGCTGGACCCGTATCCCATTTCTCAAGGAAATGGGTGGCGTCCCTTGAGACGCCATCCCCACAAACAAACAGCGCTACAAAGTCTGTATATAGCTCAGAATTGTAGAGTAACGACTCAAACAATCAAAAAAAGAAAAGTTTAAAGAAAAAACAGTAAGAAAACAGTCTTCCACTCTCCCTGTCAAACTCACCACATGCAGCAGCACCTCCACCGACAAACGCTCACGCATGCGCGAAAGAAAGAAAGAAAGAAAACAAACCTACTCCCAAAAAAACAGCAATAATGGTATGGCCAGGGTAAGTTATATAGCAAAAATATAAAGTTAATAGCACAGAATCAGGGATGTCCTAATCAGGGCTTGCATGCTTTTATTTACTTTTTTTTTAATTGAACATTTCTGTGTGCTTCCACACTTAAATAGGGAGCAGGAAGACAAGCATGAAGGACAAAGCTTCTGGTCCTGCACAGCAATAAAGCTATTTCAAATGCTCCCCCCTCTCTTGGGATGCATGGCCCCTCCATTCTGAGAATCCTGTTGCATCTATGAAGTATGGGTGTGGCTTCTCATGTTCTCTAGTTTTATATAGATCACATGACAGTACAGAGTATGTTACTTTATAGCAGTGTTATTTATTTATTTACTTACTTATTTATTCATTTATTTAGCTTAATCACCGGACCATTTTGGTTCACTGCATCGTTCACTGCTCTATACACATTCTCTAAGTACACCCAAACGGGAAAATAATTGTAAAATAAATCAGAATGTTGATCAGACTTCTGTCAGCTGAGGCAAATGCATCTTAATCAGTGCAAAAAAGAGTGTTTGTGCAGTATAGCAAGGGAATAAGTAATATTGTTATCAGTTTCTTGTTGCAGTATTGGAGTGGCACTTAGAAAATTTCAATAGCATTTGAACAAATGTGTAGTATACATGATATCTTTAAGTTGTGATGCCCTGGAATCTTTACATATACAACAAAAACAATCAAATCACTGGCCACATGGATTTTCTTGTGTTCAAATGATGTATGATGTGAATCCAGGCTAAATATTTTCAAGCAACATGTGATGCTTGTGGATGTTTTATTTATTTTCTTTGATGAGTATTTAAAGGTAGGGCTGTGAATTGAAATATTTTTTAAAGAACTTAATAACAGCCTTGTGACATTACAAGACTTAATTGTGTTTATAAATGAAGTTGGAAGGATCTGCTGTGAATGAGGGGAACTCTGTATGCCGCATTGATGCAGATTACCCATGTGAAGGGTAAGTGAATGAGCTGATTGCAGTGCAAATCTGACATCTAGTTTTGCTGTAAAAACATGTTTTTCAGTTTTGTTTTAAAGAGGACTAAATTATTTATATATATATATATATATATATATATATATATATATATATATAGGTTCTTTCACTTATTTCTTACAGCAATGATTTACAGTGTAATCCTGACCTAGTTTATGCTTGTTATGTTCCTCATTTGTAAGTTGCTTTGGATAAAAGTATCTGCTAAATGACTAAATGTATATGTAGATGGGTTTTTACAACTCAGTAAACATTTTGACTGTGCCTGCCTTCAACAACTGATGAGAGCACTAAAATTAATACTTTATTATTTAAATAAGAAACAAATTTTATTTCAAGCAGTACTTTCCTTTCCATCTGACCATGTATTTTGACTAGCTTTTTTATGTTAAAAGAAGTTTTTGGAAAAGCTGGGAATTACCTTTTTTTCTCCCCTAATTTAACACAATTATTTTCACAAGGAAGAAAGATAGATCACCCCTGATCAAATCAATGCCACATAGAAGTAACATGCAAATGGTCCACTGAAACATGTTTCAACATAATCGAGTTTTTTATTTTATTTATTTTTTTATCAAAACCTTCAAAAATATATGTACAAACCAAAACCCAGAGTAGCAGAAGAGATGGCAAGAGATCTTTTTCTTTACAGATTTCTTCTGATGACCTGTCGTCAACACCACCAATGCTAGCAACCATGCTTGATCCTAGGCACAAGCAACTGGGATTTCTGACCCAACCAAGGAGCACCATTGCAGCTCATGCCAAACTGCTTGAAGTTCTGGCTGAAGCAGAAGCTGAACGTAGGAGCTCCACATCAGCAGATGCCGTTGGAGGCCAGCAGGAGATGGTCGGGGCAGTATGATTTGCATTTTTGTTTTATATATCATGTAGAAGATAGAAGCATTTTATGTTACGTATAAAGTATTTGAAACCTATTCAGACGGAAAGGTTCTTAGAAAAATTGCCGCTAAATAATCGATCATTGATCGATAAGATGAAACAACTATCGATTAATGAATTACTTGATAATTTGCATCCCTAGTCCTGATGTTACAGTTCAGCATGAATCTGGAGGCTTAAAGACCAAGGCTTATTGAAATGTTTAGCAGTGAAACTAGTTAACTTATTGTGACTAGTCTAAACTATTTAGCATTATTGCTATATGTCTAAACCAATAAATAATGCAAGGAAAAATAAAACATTATTTGGATTAGGTAATTTTTTTGTTTAGAAATTCGCTTGATAATGAACCAACATTTTCCAAGTTTCTCCGTGGTTGATGGGGGGGGGTCTCAAAGAACGTTAGCCGGCAGTCTAACAAATGGCTGCTATTGGCTAGTTAGCAGTGAGGCTGTGGGTTACATGCTTGATGGGGCACGTTGCTGGGACGTTGGGTTTGTCCTTTCTGGCTTGGCTAAAACAGTGATCAGCTCCAACCTTCCTTCGGTGAAACGATACCTTTTGGCAGCTTTTCAGCTGAGCTTTCGGCTCATATCAGCTCCGTTGCTGTGAGTGAATGCGACTTCTGGCTGCTTTAGGCCGGCTGCATGCGGGAGTCGGCACCCTTTCGCCCTCTCACGGCAATTAGATTCAGGAGGCTTCTGCAACGCTCAGGGCAGAACAATGGGGTTTGTTTCAGCAGTGGTTAGCGATTCACCTGACTAATCTGCAGTCTTGATCTCCTATGGAGTCCTTTTCATCGCCAGCAAAGGAAGGGTCTGGGTGTGGCAGTTTCTCCCCAATGTGAGCTATTTTCCAGCTCATGGAAATGGAGAGTCAATTCTCTCCGTTCAGACTCGTGCCACATCTGAATTAGGGCTCGGACGATGTGTCGACGTAATCGATTACGTCGACACGTAAAATACCTCGACGCAAAAAATGAGCGTCGATGCGTCATGACTTTCAAAACAAACACGGCGGGACAAAGTAGTGTCAGCATGAGTGAGTCAGTTGACTTAAATGCCTTCAACCGAACTCTCAATTCAAACGTATGGAACTATAATAAAAGGAAGCTATTTTGTCGTCTGCTGGTTTTGCAAAATGGAAACGGCTTATGAAAGCACGACAGCTATGCACCAGCACCTCAAACAGCGGCATCCAGGAGCAGTTCCATCAAATGATTAAACACCATAAGTTTTTAACTTTTTTACTAACGCTTTTACCCTATAAATCACCCAAACACCCCCATGTATACTCATACACAGCTGTGTTTGGTGTATGTTAGTGCTATCTGTTTGGTTGGTTTTTATTTTTTACCCGTGTTGGCAGAATTAATCGGAATGCGCACAGACTGATTATGAGCAAAAGCCGAAAATGTGAGAGTGTTATGGTCGCGGTAAACATGTTTGTTAACAAAGGTAATGCACTACCTACCCGCTAAAAATAGCAGTCGTGGACATTAAATACAACATTGTTTAAGTGCTTGCAAAGGCAAACCGACAACGGACTCTTGATTGTCACGTTTGATAATGCCTCATCCTGTTGGAATACTATTTTTTTACTTCATGCTTCTCCAGTTTATCGGATTCAAAGTTGCCATCTAAAAACTAGAAAAGAAATTGCAGAATTTTATTGTAATGAACATCGCCTCTCTTTCTCTCTTGCAAATCTGATGTCAGAAACAAGAGAAAATGCAGAAAAATAATTTTCGTGTGTGTGAATGAAGAGCACTTTTTTGCATAACGTGAATGTTACATTTTGTTTATTTATATTTTTGGGGGTATTTTTTCTCCTTTATTTATATGCTTTCTTTGCACAACATTTAACTTCTTGTTAAATGCAACCTCTAACATAAAATTGTACTAATACTACAACTTTATTTTTTGGGATTTTTTCAAACAATTATAATATGTTTAAATGAAGAAACATATTTCATGGAAATACATTAATTAATAAATAATAAATAAATAATAAATCAAATAATAGGTAAATAATCGATAATCAAATTGATCAAAATTGAATCGAATTGAAAAAGTAATCATTAGATTAATCGATGCATCGAAACAAATAATCGCTAGATTAATCGATTACAAAAATAATCGTTTTGCCCTGCCCTAATCTGAATGGAAGAGAAAGATCGTGGGCAGAGCAGAAATTTTCAAAATATATTCTTTTTGTAGGTCAAATTTGTCCTTGCACATGCAGGCAAGTTACTTCTCTATATGGTATGACAGAAATTTCTTAAAAAGACAAATAAAAATAAAAATGTGTCAACAAAATTTTCCAAAAAGACATTATTCGTCGTCTTTGTGAACTAGTCATTTTGGAAGACTACTGCTCACTGCTGTGCTCTCTATTTTCCTGAAGTCTTTCCCACAGAGAGCTGTGTAATGTTAGTTGGAGGCCTTCATATGTAGACAGAGGGAGCCGCAGTCACTCTCTAATGCCCTCGTAGTTTTAATTGCCCTTTTACCATTAATGTCTGTAAAGATTGAAGAACAGACTGATAGTAAGGGAAAAAAAACAAAAAAAAACAAGTCATTATGTTTCAAAACTCCACTTGCAGCAAAATGAAAAAAGTAAGGAAGTAGAAACGGTATGACTAAAGATAACTAAAACAAAAATCCTCTGCTTATGGTCATTTCTGCCTTTACTGCAGCTAACCATAAGTGTCTTCAACATCATAGAAATCAGTTAATAAGAATGAAATAGGGATTTTGAAATACAAATTATGTTATATTCACTGATAACTTGATTTGTCTCAATGGCATTTTTTTGTCCAAGTTATTTGAGGCATGTTGCTTTGATAAATTATATTATATTATATTAAATATATATTATATATATATATTTTTTTTTATAGTATTCAAACAGGACAATGCATTATTAAACCTGACAATCGAGTTCGTTGTCAGTTTGCTTTTGCAAGCACCTATCTATCTATCTATCTATCTATCTATCTATCTATCTATCTATCTATCTATCTATCTATCTATCTATCTATATATATATATATATATATATATATATATATATATATATGTATATATATATATATATATATATGTATATGTCTGTTTCTATTGCAATTTCTGGTTTCATTGTGGGGGACATAGGCAGAAAATATAAAGATTATTACAGATTATTAAAATTTGACAACTGAAAGAAAATATAGGTACATTTTTCCACACACAAAAAAAACCCAAAAAAAAAAACAGGAAGAGAAAAACAGCAAACAACCTTGTGGGTGACGAAAAGACCCTCCATCTGTATGCTGTTGATCATTTAAATTTCCAATTAAAAGGTGATGAAGATAAAGTCAGTGCAAGTTATACTCATTCAAGGATAATTATTTGACAAATTAAGAAAATATGCACTGCGACAATGTGAGATGTCAAACAAGCTGCCAAACACTGTTCTTTTGTCTTTCATTAAGTAGACATGGACATTTTAGTCCACCACTGTTATGTTTTTTCATCAATGAAAAGTTGTCAAACAAATATCAAAAGCAAAAAAATATTATTTTCATCATGCAGTTATTCACATTTAACTCACTTTTGTGACAAAAAGCAAGAATCAGTGAAAACAAAACTGTTCTCTCTTGAGTAGGAGTGTTTTTACCTGTTGACCGAAGTCAGGTTAATTGAATCAGATAAGGTTCAAATGTGTAGGAGTGTAATAAGAGGGGAAAAGCATAAAACAATTGTTTTTCTCTGTTTTCTAGATTGTTATAATGAAGCAACAGTTGTGGTGGTAGAAATACGTGGAGCTAGAGCAACAGTTATAAGCTTTCACTTGTCTGTGCTAACATTGTTCAGATTATTCTGACAAGCAATCTTCTGAGAAGCACTCTATGTAATTAGCTCTTTGTCGGAGCTGAAGAACCAATAAAATAAGCGCTTTGGAAAATCACACCACCTGTGATTAGTACTCAGAGCTTTGTAGCTCATCTGTTCCAGGGTCCAGACTGACAACAATCTATAAAAAAAACAAAAAAAACATGATGCACTAAAGTACAACACAAAGGAATCAAGGCTGTCTTTATAACAGATGTGGAATTTATGAAGAATGTCTCATGCTAATGTAACATTTTGGAAGAAATGGACCGGTCTACATGTGCTTTGTGGACTTGGAGAAGGCGTTCGACCGTGTCCCTCGGGGTGTCCTGTGGGGGGTACTCCGGGAGTATGGGGTACCAGGCCCTTTGATAAGGGCTGTTAGGTCCCTGTATGAACGGTGTCAGAGTCTGTTTCGCATTGCCGGCAGTAAGTCGGACTCTATTCCAGTGAGAGTTGGACTCCGCCAAGGTTGCCCTTTATCACCGGTCTTGTTCATAACGTTTATGGACAGGATTTCTAGAGCCGCTGCTCCTCCACATTGAGAGGAGTCAGTTGAGGTGGCTCGGGCATCTGGTCAGGATGCCTCCTGGACGCCTCCCTGGTGAGGTGTTCTGGGCACGTCCCACCAGGTGGAGGCCCAGGGGAAGACCCAGGACTCGCTGGAGGGATTATGTCTCCCAGCTGGCCTGGGAACGCCTCGGGATTCCTCCCGAGGAGCTGGCCCAAGTGGCCGGGGAGAGGAAAGTCTGGGTGTCTTTGCTTAGGCTACTGCCCCCGCGACCCGACCCCGGATAAGCGGAAGATGATGGATGGATGGATGGATGGACTAAGTGACAGCAAATCTAACAAAGAAGAAGATAATATAATGCTTTTTGAGTAGCATCTGGTGATTTTCTGTATTTACCTATGAACTTGCATAAAGTCTTCGTAATGCATTTTTGCATACATATTTTGTAATTATCCATAGCTGTAGTGAGATCAAATGATTATCTGGGAAAAATCAACAGTTTGATACGTTTGGTGTAGATAGCTGATGATTAGTTCCAATGAAGAAGAAATAATTTGTTTATTATGTGTAAGTTAATTTTAACTGATAAGTACTTATTTTCAATTAACTAAACTATTATAAATAAATGCCAGCTAAAAGTTTAGCTTTGATGGGTCTTTCCTTTCACATCTTGAATTAGGTTTTGCATAACAAATCTGATTTACAAACACCTGACATTTCAAAGGCATAAAAAGCTTAAAGAGCAGCATTCTTCCAGTTTACGTGACCTCACTGGCAGATTAAAATAATCAATCTTTGAAAAAGAATCTTAGCTCAAAAGTAAGATATGGTCTTCTGTTTAAGTATCTGGTGATTGCACCTGACCAACAATAAGACTAGCTGACTGAATTTATCGGTGTGAGTTTTAGTAGAAATAATATGAGCATATATACTCCAACAGGATTTCTTGTGTCTGATTACAAAAATTGGTAGCCCCCTGCACTGCTGTGGGAGAAAATAAATAGGAAGCACATCTTAGCACTCACTCCACCCACTAAGCCAAGAACAGCAACCAGAACTCACAGGCCTATCAAACATGCTGAACCCAATGTGCTACACACTGTATCTGGCCAGTCACAGTAAGGCAAGACAAGGTAATTTTATTTTTATAGCAAATTTTCAACAACATGGTAATTTGAGGTGCTTTACATGAAAGTAAAAACAACAATAAAGGATAAAACACACATAACATATGGCATGTCAGACATGAATACACTGTAAACCCCATTAAGTTCAGAGAACTCAAAATGTATGAAAAAACTGATTACATAATATTTTTTGAGTTACCTTACTTATAAGTTCCTAAATATAAGTTCATATTGTCTTAAAAAAAACGTGAATTGAATAAAATCAAAGCATTTAACTACCTCCATCTCAAAACTTAGTAACCAACTAATTTATACAAACTAGCATGTTCTGATTTTTAAAATTGTATACTTTACTTCACTAACTCAAATGCTATAATTTATTTACTCTAAATTGATTATTTAACATTAAATGATATCATTAAAGCATTTGTGTATCCCTTTTGTAGTCAGAAGAATATACAGTATCTGGTTTTATACCACATTCAGTAATACATACACTGATGGTGATAGCCAACTTTACAGCCACAACTGTATTGAAGCATAGTGACAAAAGCGAAGCTGCTATTCTATCCGCACCACTGAACATCAGCAGGTAAAGCAGGAGATGTGTCTTGCGAAAGCACACAGAAACTGACACAGAGCAAGGGTTTTAACTGCTAACCAACTACTTATGGGACAAACTCGTAACACCTGAGTCATGGTTGCAAACAACCCTTCTCTTCCTCCACCTGCAATGTACACAGTCACATGGCTTGACATTGTGATGTTATCATGTCTCTTTACTCATAACTTTTGATACAAAGATTTAATTTACTCAAACTGTTTTATTCCATTAAACATATAACTACAGTAAAAGTTGAATCTGGTTATACATTTTAAGCTGTCTTGACTTGGTTGCTACTTTTGATTACAATGATTATACAACTTTTGAGTTCATTTTACTGTCCGGGTTTACAGTGTAGAGGATCAAGTAAAAACAGAAATAAAGCATTTAACACACACAACAGACATTAATCAAAGACAACTCTAAACAGATTAATTTTAAGCCATGATTTAAAATATCTCAGTGATTCAGCAGCTTTGCAGTCATCTTGAAATTTGCTTTAGTTTAGAGAAGCATTGAAAATGAAAGCTGCTTCTCCATGCCTGGTTCTGATTTTAGGGATCCTGAGTAGAGTGTAATTTCACAACCTGAGTGGTCTGGGGGGATGTTATAGCGACAAAAAAAATATAAATAATTTATAAACTAATAGGAGTATTTTGAAGTCTATTCTCTGACCTACAGTGTAAGGAATTTAGAGCTGGGGTGACGTGCTCTACTTTTCTGGTTCTAGTGAGAACACAAGCAGCTTTATTCTGAGGCAGCTGCAGCTATCTGATTGACTTTTTAGGCAGACCATTGCAGTAATTAACCAGACTTTAGATAAATGCATGGATGAGTGTTTTGAGGTCCTGTGTGCCATCAGTCCTTTAATCCAGAAATGTTATGCAGGCGATAGGAGGATGACATTGTTATTGCCTTTTTTTGACCCAGTAAAATGTTGTTTCTGAGTAACAAAAATTAATTTAGGTCAAAATACATGGTGTTTGCTGGGATCTTTGTATTCCCTGACTCCACTCAGTCCATCACCTTGATGGTAAATTAACACATAATTGTCAACTGTCGGCTAATGTTTTATTTTCCCTTTTGGTTTGTATTTTAACAAGTTGTCTTCACATCTAGCAGCAGTTATTCATTGGTAGCATTAAATCTAATTTGGTCCATTCATAATTCCTGATAACACATACTGTCTTCTGAAAAATGCATATCAGTGCTAAAATGATGATAATAATGCACTGTTTTATTAACAGAGTTGTAGTTTTTGGTTAATTGATTTTACTATAATAATCTTTCTTTTTTTCTTAGCCATTTCCTTTTATTTTTACTTACTAGTTTAGTTGAATGTTACTTAGTTAAAACGTTTATTAACTGACATATTTAACTGGGAGTTGGCTTATTTAGTTAGTATTAAGTAGTTAGTACTAAGTCATTTTTTTTCATTTGGTGAGAATTTAGTGATTGTCAACAAAAATACATTAGTCATTTGGACTAATAAAACAATTACAAACCTATTCCAAGTATTTTTAATGATACAAACAAAGGTAAAAACCTTGAAGTAAGATTGCTTATTTATTATTTTTTCTTTATTTACACTGCCAAAAACCAGACGATAAGCTATTTTTTGCAATCCTTAAAAGATGCAACTATAACCACTCTACAAAGCATGGAGCATTTATTTATTGACAAGAGCACAAGCACACATTTTACAGCACACTACTATCTTTACGTTGCCCTGAACTAACATTTGGATTTTTCACAAACACTGCTTAATCATTCATGACAGAAAAACTTGATGTAGAGGATCCATACACTGAGTCTCCATGGCATGGCTAAGATGAACTGCTATACTGCAGGTAAATCCATCTTCTTTCCTGTCACAGGAAAATTATTGCCTAACATCATAACAGTGTCTGTTTTTAATACTTTCCCAAAGTTCAATAACACATAACAACACCTTACTTGTTTAATGACAACAAGCATTCAGCCACATCCAGCCAGAACGAAAAGGGTGACTTTTGCCACTGCAGGCAGAAAAGTTACCTTTAACTTGACATCTGCCCTGACAGCTACAAGGTCAATGCTAAAAATACAGACAGCACAGAGACATGAAGAATAATGCAAGCTGGCAGCTTTGTATATGTATTTTTGTTGTACATCTACTATAGAAAGAATGTTATTTTCTCTGCATCTTTGATTGCAGTTACTGCCCCTTTTTTATTACAAAAGACCATGCTAGAGAAAGGAACTGACTTCCATTTTTATTTTTTATTACTAGAGCGTTAACACAATTAATTAAAATTCAAGCAGCCTCCATGGGGACCAACGGATTAAATTCTACTACAGACAGATGTCCGACTTAAAGAAGAAAATTGACCAAATGCAAATCTAAAGATGGCTCCTCTCTGCATAGCAATGAGACCAACCATCTGCAAAAAGAACCCAGTGGAGCAGACCACATGTGCAGTTAGTCTTCTCAATTAGAAACCAAACCCAGAATTAAGGATATATATAAAAAAACGAAATCATACTCGTATCATTTAGAATTGTTTTTTTATTTATCCTCAAGCTGTTTTTTTTTCTTTAAAAGGGAGTGATGCTTAAGTTATCTTGAGAACATAAACAAACGACATTGATCAGATGGTGGGGGAATTATTAATAGGCCATAACTGAGTACAAAATAATTGTGCTGACTGTGTTAGAATAACTAACAGCTGCATCTAATGGAACATATAATTGCACTTAAAGGATTTCCTTGAATAAGCAGTTGTGATGCTCATAAAATGGAAGTGACTTGTTTAGTGTCCTCAGGGCCTGCCACTAAATGTATGTTCACTCTCTAACTATGCCTTCGTAAATCGTTCTTTTAAACATTAACCAATATTTATCTGCATTTATCTGGATTTTTTTTTTAGCAACAATAGTGTTAAAGAAACTATTTCTGTATTGCAGTAGATAATTACTTATAAAACTATCCATATCCCTTGAAATGTTGCACATTTTGTCACATTAGAACCACAAGTATTGAAATACTTAATGGAAATGTTGCAGACCAGCACAAAGTAGGGCAAATTTGTAAAACCGATACAGGTGTAACATTTTACAAATCTGAACTTTGATGTAGTTTTTATTCACCTTCAGAAATAATTAATTTGTAAATATTTTCAGCCTCTGTGTAATTTCTTCTTACTTTATAAATACTACTGTTTTTTAAATGCCTTAAGAGTTTGTTTGGGGACAGTGATGAACAATCATCATCATAAAGACCAAGGAACACAGCAGAAAAATCAAGGATAAAGTTGGGGGAAAGGTTAAAGTAGAGTTGATCTATAAAACATAAACCAGGCTCTCGATATCTCACTATTGAATCCGTCATATAAAATGGGAGGATTTTGGCACGGCAGCAATTATACGAAGAGATGTGGAACAAGGTGGTCTGATCAGAAGGGACAGAAATTGTTATTTCCTGCCCACATGCAAATACTTTTTGTGCCGGCACAGCCCCCTACAACCTCCCCATCCCTACATGGAAACATAATGGTGGTAGCATCAATCTGTAGGGATTCTTTTCTTCATTGTTGACAATGAAGCTGGTCAGAGTTAGAAAAATATACTGTATGAAGCTAAATATGAAAGCAGTTCTAAGTATACACCAATAGCTACAGTGATCTTGGAATGTTTAAGATCTGAGATAATGGTGTGTTTAATAGCCCAGTTAAAGTACAGATATACCAATCAGTGGCATGACTTAAAATGACTCTTCTCAAAGATACTATTCATCCAATCAAACTGAGTTTTAGCCATTACGCAAACAAGGAAGGGCAACAATTTCAAATTCTAGCTGTGAAAGTTGGAAGGAATGTAAACTCACAGTTGTCATTAAAATGACAGGTGATTCTTTAAAGTAGTGACTCAGAACGATACCACCATTTTTATATTTTACTTTGAATAAATATTAAAAGCAATATACCTATTTTCATCCACTTTAAAATTATGTCCCACAAACAGAAAATTCAAATAAAATTCTGTGTTTGGGACAAAATTTAGAAAAGTGAGTATCCTTTTTGGAAGACTCTTTACGTTTTCACAAACTTTACTATTTGTCTGTCAGCAATAATGTCTGTGCTATTAAACCTAGAATATGAATTTTAAGGTGATGTTGCCTGGGCTGAACATATCTGTTTTCCAATAATCCAATAATTACAGTTGCAGCCAGGATCAGTAAACATTGATTTAGTCATTTTTACAAGTTAGATTTATCTCTGCAACCCATCCAAAGATAATAACTATACAATTAAAAACACATCTCTGACAAGGATTATTTCACCAACAAAAGCAACAATTACAATCTTTATGCTGTTCTAATTAGTGGTTTCACTCCCAGTGGCTTTTAGATTTGTGGAAATTTAACTGAAAAAAGTGTTGAGGTCTGCTAATTTTATTTAGATTTCTCCCAACATTAATTTTTATGCAACACATTTTGAAAACTAATAGTCTTAAACTAATGTACAGCCAAAACCAAGATTCTTTTTACTAAAGAGTTTACCCCTAAAAGCATATATGTTGGACCTTTCAAATCAGCGAATACGCCATGGAAAGCATTGCCTTGGAAACAGAGATAATGCCTGCAAAGCTCGGTACGCTAAAGTGTATTAACCTGCGTTTTTCTTTTGATGTAACCCTCAGGCCTGCCTCAGCTAGTTCTGTTTAATCACACTGATCAAACTCTGAATCAAGATGAAGAAGGCCTAAGGGCCAAAACATTGATTAAATTAAGTGGAATGCGTATGGAGCTAGAGTGTGACACTTTCCTTAGTTTTCTGATTATTTTCCAGTGAGGCACCACCAGATGACAACCCATGGTGTGTTGTACATATTTTTTTGTTTTCAAAAATAGAAAAAAAGAGATCACTGCACATTCGTTATTTTATATGTATGTTTTCCTGCTGATGCTAATATTCTTGTAAGAAGACACAATTATCCAATTAGAAATTTTATGCACACATGGAACTTAACATCTGCATTTATCCTACAAGTTCAGATTCTGTTTACTTTAGCTATTTACTATGGTAAGATGATAATAGCTGTTGTTTGAATTGACAAAATCATTGCTTTTTATTTAGTATTTTGAGTAAATCGTAGTTTTGATTTCAAACAGGATAATTTAGTACGTTTATGCAATATGTAAAGAGAAAGGCTAACAAATTGAACAAGATATACTTAATGAAACAAAATGATTCAGCCGGTTGGTTACAAACAACATATGCATAAATCTTAGTACGACACAGATTGCTTTTCTCACCAGTCACAATGAATGGATGATAGCTTAATGGTGTGCCTCGGCAAGGCAACACATCACTTGCCTGTTAACACGTTTGACTGATAACTATGGTTCACAGGGACATTTATTATTTAACACTATAAGAGCTTCAATATTATAAGACCTGCTAGATGAGAAGATGTTACTTATAAAGATTCAGTACCAATGCAAATTCCTTGTGTAAACATTTCCACAATACAATATAGAATGTTACAGGAGGAGCTTGTTGCTGTTCAATGTTTAAGCAACATTGGATTTCATATTGCTGCATTTTCTTCCAGCTGGAGGAAAATAAATTACAGTACACTACATAAATAATATCTTATGGTAATCAGCCCTCATCCCAAAACTGCCTCATTTGCTGTACCTTCAAGAGTTGTTGTTTGCTTAATCACAGCAGATTTGGGAGATGGGTAAATCCACATTTGCAATGGTGATACATTTTGTCAGTTTAATCCTTCTTTCAGGATTTTGAAACTGTACATTTACGTTGTTGCCATGGCTTATGCTCTACATGGAGCAGAAAAGGAAAAGCAAGAAAAGTGGCAAGAAAAGGAAAATAGCAGCAGAAGGAAGTTTCTACTGCCTTATAAATAGATAAAGAAAAGAGAAAAAAATCGCAGCACATATTGGAATTTAATTTTGTATGTGGTGTTATAATCACAGTGGGAAAAAACCCTAAATTTTTCAGAAAGTACTAGTGACTTGAAAAGGTGGCATGGGAGCAAATCTGGCTGTGTATATTTTATTGTTGCATTCTATGCTTCACCTCTTAAAGGAAAATAGCGGAAATAATTTAAATATGTGATAGTGAATGTCAAAATTCTGAGTATTGTCAGAAGATCTCAGACATCTATTTCTACCAAGTCATTGATGGGGACTTCATCTTCTGAAATGGGAATAGGTTTTGCTGAAATTTAAATAAGTAAATGATAGAGAGACAAAATAGAGAAATATTTGTGTAACATTCTGTAAAATTGGAAACATAATCGATCCGTATCTTAAAACAGAGGCGCGGATATAATGTCTTTCCCACTTTTTGCCATATATATATATTTTTTTTGTTCCCTGAAAGTGTGGTTTCGCATGTCTCTAATTCCTCTGCTTTTATTTAACTTTGACTCAGGCAAATGAGGTGTGACACCACATAACTGATTGAACACTCAAGCATAGCACTGCAAATTTCAACAAACATTCCCTTTCACACCTATTCGATTCCAATGATTTTTGTCTTTAAAATTTTATATTTAAAGGTTGCATTTAGAACATATTCATAAAACACTAAATAAAAAATAAAAAATACATCCATATAGCTTTTAGGGGGATGCAGAATGAAAGTAAAACATTTTCTTAAAAAAAATATAATTGAATTAAAATAGAATAAAATGTACATTTTTAAAGGGGTATCTACCAGCCAGTAGCAGCTGCAGGTTGACCGATACGGTCTCTATGATCCAACAATATGGTCAGGTCAGCTCAGCTGGTACTGGGAAAAATAGTGGAGTCAACAAATCAACTGCATCAGAGCCCTGGATATATTGTTATCCATCTCAGGAGTGGCTGCAGAAGAACATAAACTAGAGTAGTTTTAGGTGAAGCCTACAACAGATGGAACCACAAAAAACATGTCTACGGCATCAAACACAAGTGGAAACGGTGACTTCCTCTTGGATTGGTAAGCTAGCTCACTTGCTAACTTTGCTAACATTAGCTGTCAGTTAAACTCCTCTAAAATATATTCCTCACTGGACAAAGTTCAAGCTTGTCACTGGGTGTATCGGCAGAACAACCAGAAAACCCAACATCTGGAATGATGTTTTTATTGTTGTAACTACAACCAAAATAAACTAAATGTCGCTATCATGCTTAGGTTCCATATCCAACCTTTAATTAATCATCACTTTACAAATGCCTATGCTCTAAACTATTTATAAAAAAGGAGAACACATTTTTTCCCCTATAAAAACTGCTGCATCTTTAACCTTTGTCAAAAAGGCCCTCTGGATAAACTCTTTTCATGTCCTTGTCTCGTCTCTTCCATTGAATTGCCAATTAAAACACCCTAACTCACACCAGAAAATGTTTGTCAAATGACGACTGCTCTCAAAGGAAATTACTAAAATAGATTTTCTTCACACTGTGTAAAAGCAGTGCCATTTTTTTAAAACCTCCTATCTCTTTTTTTCCATTTTTTGATTACTTTCTTCTGCTGCTGTGTTTAGTCCTTCAGGCTTTGAGGTCAGGCATCCCAGCTATTTAAATATGTTATCTCCTACAACCAGGGGACCCACATGCCCCTTAAAGGCTGCTTTGTTTCGGCATCTGTCTTTATTGGGGTAAGGTAAGGGAGCCTTATTTGGAATAATAGTGGCAGCTGATGCTGTGAATATTTTACATCGGTCATCTGAAAATGCTATAAAACAAATGCACTGCTGAGGGCTTTTTTCTCTATTAATCTCAATCAGAGGGGTTTTTAGCAGCACTCTGGTTCAGGGGTGGCAGCCAAATCAGCTCACCATCCCCCTGCCAAGTTACTTTAGAGAAAGTACAGTTTTATGTTTGATGGAGTCTATAGTGGAGCTTCACAAAGGATAAGTCAATGAAAAAACGGGTTGCAGCAAGAGAAAGGCAGACAATCTAGTTTTCAAGCTCCATGTAGCAAAGTGTAAAAGAACAGAACAGAGTTATGTGTCTACTTTTCAAACCGAGAGCCAAGAGATCCTAATGTATGTTTCCACCCACTCACAACATTATTTTCTAATAATGTACCTGTGATGTATAAAAGAAACTGCAGACAAAGGACAATAGAATACTGAATAATGCTCAGAGGTGCATGAGCAAGATAGTTCAGTGCTATGTTAGTACTGAACGCATAACATAATAAATACATTCTTTGCATTTTAATTGCAATGTAATTCACCTTTTAGAATTGATGAAGTCTAACCTTGATACATGTTTATGTATTATCTATTTTGTTGAGAGACAAAATGTTAATTGATATACAGTTAATTACTTTTCAAAAATTACTCCTAACAAAGTACTCCTTTAACAAAATACTCTTTGTTAAACTGAATTGTGAATTTTAAGGAGATCCTGTAGCTATTATAATCTACAATCTATTTTTTTGAGTTCTTGGCAAATGCTGATACCTTAGATACATGATACAAAAACAGGTTATAAAACCCCCACATGTGAACACTGGCACCGAATGCATTAAGATCTGACCGGGTCGGTGACCTTTTGAGATTACAAGTGAAATGTAAAAGTATTAGTAGAATGACATGAATGGGCAGCTACAGAGCAAGATGAATGGGTTAGCAGAGTATGTTAAAGCCCAAAGATTGAGTTTTCTTTTCTCAAATGCAGCTCTTTCAGTCTCGCCAGATCACCATGGTAACTTAGGATTCACACCAGTTTAGATCAGGTTACCCTTAGTTTTCTGGAATCTAAATTTGCTGTAAAAAGCAACTACCCATTTACTTATTCTTCACACTGAGGAACCATACTGCCATCCCACTGTGTCCTTTCAAATACCATGTGGGCATTGCAGAATTAGCAGTACTACCATAAGGTTGAGAGTGGTTATGTTCCAGCATGCAGATCTCACCAAAAACGGCTTTGAGTTAATAGCACCATACATGCTGTCTTTATGATTTTCATGTACACTCCTTATTTAAAGAAAATAAAGTATTAAAAGTTAAATTATCACATTATGTAAATTGGAACCTGCTCCACCAGCCTTCAGCCTTTCAGTTATAACTACATACTGACCTCAACTGCACAGTAATTAGCGTTTTGTAGTTTTAATGGGTAGGCTATATTATATGAACATGAAAATATATTAATATTTGTTATCATGACACTTTCTCATCAAACATAGATTGGACAAAACATACAAGCAGTAAGTGCTCAACAGTTGCACCTAAAAAGCTATAAGCTTGAATAAATATGATATGATGAAGCCAAGTAATGTAAATGCCACCATGCTGGTGTAAAGCTGATCAGAAGTTTAGTTTGTGGTCATGGTTATCAACATTGGGAAAGAGACAAAAGTGCTGAGGACAAACATGTTTAAATGAGCAGGTTTATGAAGGGTAATTACTTGGTTTTTGAAGTTTTAATTATATTTATTTATTTATTTTAATGAAAGACAAAGAACAGCCCTCCCTGGCATAAATATACAACACTATGTATGGGACAGAAAACTCACAAATTGAATGCTCACAAATTCTGTTTAAACAGAATCCCTTTTTTCAAAGGATAGCGATCTCAATGTCAACTAAAAAAACAAACTACATATAAATAGTTTTGTCACTTTTCACTAAAAAAAGCACTGTTTTCTAAAGAAATGTGTATCTGTAAAGCAGAGCTGTATTGACAATTGAACCAAAATGAAATGCAACTTATATGACCAAACAGAATTACACTTCTGTCAAAAAAAAGAAAACTGGAAAAAGAACAGGTTACAAATACAATGTGAAAACATATGTTAAGTGCCGCATAATATCATTATCCATTTTCTTTTCAACTTTTCTTCTTGAAAACAGAAAATGCATTGAACATTGACTAGTTCGTGTTGAGGCTTTGTATGTAAATCAAAATGAAAAAGTGGTGAGCTATAAACAGGAAAGACCAACATGACCTCTTACTGCTATGATACACTCTCATTTTATGTTCATGTCAGAACAAATAAAACTCCTATGCTTAAAGAACCTGACTGTTCTAAATATAATCTTTAATGCTTTAACAGGTTTTGTTTGTTTTTGCTTTTTGACTGAATTCCATTCCGAAGGAAAACATTTTTTTTAGCTTCTTATTTACAATCCCTCTACTGCTTTCTCTGTATCCTCCTTGCTAACATCTCCTAAAAATATCTTACTTTCACAATAATAACGTTTTGTATTCATTTTTAGCCCAATGTGCCTCACAAACACAATAAACCTCCAACATTCACAACCACATCATTCATTACCAATTAAATCCAGTAACGAAATTATTATTTACGGAAAAGTCTTAGAGAATAAATATGGATTATCCAGTGAGGTCAGAGGATATTTGTGTTGCACATCCAGTCTCAACCTGTCACTGCACCAGAAGATACAGTCAGAGAAAAGAAATAGCATAGGAAGGCAAAAAAGGCTTCAGATTGGTGTTGCAGAGGGTTCCTGTTATTATCTGCATTCTGTGACGTTAATCTGTTGTTTACCACTAGCAAGTGTAAGCACAATAAAATCTTGTGAGGAAAACATTTCCTCAGAGACCCTGGAGATGTTAGTGAGGGAGACAAACTCACCTTATTCAGGTTATGTGGTCGGATAACAAATGACACTGTGATGAATGTTCCCATCTCAACGATATTAAACAGTAAAAGATGCATGGTTGGTGATATTCAGATCAGAACCATATCTTCATATGCAAATGATGCTGTGCCATATTTGAGTTTATGAATACATACATGAAAGAGGAGCTTGCTCACCAAGCATGCATATCTCCTAAAGTCTCACCTTAAAACATGAGAAAGTTCAGATATTGTAATGTTTGCAAGGAGACTAGCAAAGCTATGGTAATCAAAACAAAAAGTAGAGTTTACGTATAAAAACAAAAGGTAATGAAGAGTGTAATAAAATACATGCTGGAAAAAAATATTGCTGATGCAATTTTGTAGAGATTACGACAGGTTACCTCTTCTCCTCGATTTAGCATCCAGGACTCTGTTGACCAGGTAGGCTAAATCTAGTTTACTTAAATGATAATAGGAAGTTCCACAGACCCAAAGAGATAAAAGATATCTGCTCTTATTAAAACGTTTGGTTTGTATTCTATCATGAGGTTTAGGTTTGTGAAATGCTCTACATTTCAACGTTCCATGAATAGAGTGCAGTCTGACTTGAATAGTGTTGATATATAAAATGATGAGATGTCTACAGCAATACATGTAGATCATGTTGGTAGGATTAATAAACTGTTTGACCAACTACAAAATGGACGATAATCTTGGCCAAGTATTAATATGCTAAGGCTTTAGCAAACATTATTTTTTTTTAATGGGGGAAGGTTACTTTTATGCGTTTAACTTTATTACTAATCTAGTATTAACAACAAATCCCCATATAATGAAAAAGGTTTTATTTTAAGAGTACCATAGTTAATGTTTTGATATTTTTGAAAGTGTAAACAAGAGTAGATTAAGATGTAATGTTTCAGGCAAGTGAAAAATAAATTCAAACCTTTAGCTAGTAATATGAATAAATATTTAATAAACACAGCTAATCAGTAAACTTCCAATTTCCTTTATGTTTTCCAGTATTAAAATTTTTTGTCCGATAATTGTAGGAAATGTTTTTTTGCAGCTGTACACAATTTTCTTGGCAAATGTATTCAGTAATGGATTGATTGCCTCATTAAAGGTTTTGTCTCTAATTTCTAGCAAGAACATTAGATGAGATCTTAAAGTGTATACATTTTAATGGTTCATTAATCAAAAGCAGCAAGTAATTAGCTTCAGTTGATTAACCTGCTCTCAATGTTTTGTATCATTGGTACAAAAGTATTTAAATATACTTGCTGAGAGACATTCAAATTCTAAAACACAGACGCAGACTAAAGGTTGTTCATCATCTGCCTTTCATGTGGTATGAAATAAATGTAATAAATATAGTGCTCTTACAGTTTTAGTTTTGTGGTTTACTTAACTTGTCTCAATTCTTCCTCAAGAGGGAGAACAATAAAAAGTATTAGTAGATATCAGCCTTTAGTCAGAGCTAGGAACTCGTAGTTTAAAAAAACACATTGGAAGTGTGGCAGAGCATCTATTGTTTTTGTATTTTTTTTCATTAAAACTGTATTTAATAGGATCCCAAAACATCAGTCTACTAAAATGAATAGATATGTAATTTCAAATGCATCTGTCAAATGAGTCTACACAATAAATATTTGTTTGACTAAATAAAAAAAGATTAAAAAAATAATATTGCACTCAACTACCAGGGTGGTGGCCTTGACATTGTTTTCTCCCTGGTAAAATAGCTCATCCTGACCAGCTGGCACGTGTAAAAACATTTTTTCGTTTGTCCAAGTAAATCAAAAGCTCCTTGTGAAACAGATGTCATACAAAGGCTGTAATCTTGAGTGACATAAGATGTAACAATGGATGTGATTTGAAGCTGCCTTTATCTAATTGTTTTATTGTTTTTGACAGAATCCTATTGGGAGAAAAGCTTTTACCTTGATGGCAGTGGAAGCGATCTGGATGTGGTGCAGCTTGTGCAAGGTGCTCTCTCTGTCGATAAAGTAGGAGGCAGCCAGCTGGTGCAGAGCTTCCAGTGTCACAGCTGTGCCATTGGATTCACTCGCTTCAGAAGTCCGACTCAACTTTCTCTTGTCCACAAAGATCATTAGGGACTCTTCCCCTACAGGCGCAGACACAGACAGTGACACATACACTAGCTTTATTATTTATGAGTCATACCCTTGCAAAAACACATAATATTTTTAATGTGGGCTGAATTAACCAGAGTGCATCTAGCATATCGTCATTTAAACCAAAAAAAGGGTGAGAGAGCAACTGAAAACCCAAACTTGTTATTTTATTTTAGCCCAAATCTTATTGCAATAAGTGCTGCTAAAATGTATAAGCCAAGATACTCCATAGCATATATCTTTCAATAAAAATGAGCAACTGCTCTCAGAGGACAGTGCATTGACATATTGTGTAAGGAGTGAAAGATCGATGAAAAAATCAGCTCTAATGGGATTAGGTTTTATTGGTAAAGTTGTTTTCATTTGCAGATGCTCCAGACTACCGGTGAATTCCATGTTAACACGTCTACAGACAATAAGTTATTCTCATTTAAAATAATGAAGTACACATTTTAGGTTATGTTAATGATATATGATTTTAGTCATGACTTTGTAGTTTGGTATTTTCTCCTCTTAACACATATTCTATTATAAAGCATCTATATCTGATGCAATGTTTAATCTTTTTTCATGACTGATAACAGTTTCAACTTTTCTTTAAGGTCTGAACGGATGATGTTTTGATAGTTTCTGATTTTAAAACACATTAAAGAGCTTTATGTTCCCTTCCAGTTCTTTGACAGAGTTAGCAGTCTTGGTTGCAATATAAAATAAGAAAATTACAATGTATGTCCCTATTAATCCTAAGTATTAGAAGTGGAAAATATTAAATTAGTTTTATTTAACACAAACAGACATCAAACATGCTTTTGGTTGATTCATTTAAACAGTAAAGGACTTTTTTATTTTAATGTACTTAAGGAATAGGGGAAAATAAATCAGTGTTTGACCTTAACCTTCTTTAATCAAAGTTAAAAAGTTTCTCATCAATATCTGGCTAACTGCTTGTCTGAATTTTATTTATATTTTATTTCAAGAAAATTCTATTTGTAATTAAGGTGCTTCTTTTAATTTCAAAAATACTTTAAGGTACCCTGAAGAATGCATTTTAAAGTTATTTAAAAAAGTTTTCTGTATTGTATCCTATGAAACTTTTTTTCTTCTGCCACAAAGAGATTGTGGAGTTTTGTATTCAGTCTGCTGTTTTATTCATTTATTTTGTTTTGTAAGAGCTAGATTATTCCTTTGTGAAGGAAAAGCACAACTGCACACTGAAGCCAATAGCTTCATGCTGTTCCACTGATCTACAAGTGATGTTTCTACATCAGAAAATGAAACAATGGTAGTGGCAAAGGGAGACTGTAAGCAAGCAGTTAGAGACAAAAATGCAGGGTTTAAAATAATTGATCTTTCTTATTCTCCGGGGTTCAGAAAGTGCTGTTTCTTTTTTTCTTTTTTTTTAAACTGCAGGGATGCTGTGACATACCAGCTGTTGTAATAAGGCCCTGAAAATGCACTAATAAATGTCATATTTACATAAAGGAATGTTCACAGATATCAACTACCAGTAAAGTCAAAAATTCCCAAATGTCTGAGAAAAGATACAATTTTAGATTCTTTCATTTGGAACTGGATACTGAAAATTAGGCAACACATTGGTTTATTGGCTACCTCGGTCCAATGTGTTTCTCAGTCTATACAGCCAGTGATTATAGTGCTACTATATGTATTAATCACTGAATGCTTATCTTTTAATACACTCAGTGTTTCCCCTAGAAAGTTTTCCTGCCGTGATCCTAGTCAACCAGTGGGGGTGATGCTTGGGTGAGTGGGCGGGTGGGCTGTTTAGGTTGATTTGTGATGTGAAGGGGCGATTTGCAGTGCAGTGTGGAATTGTGACACTTGTCTCACCTTGATGTCAGTGTTTTGTTTTTTTAACACACCAATCCACTGCAAACTGCCACCGCAACATAAATAAATCACATTCAATTGCTTTTAAGTAAATTAAAATAAATCAAATTTTGGTTAACCAGTGTTCACCCTGGTCATCTCTTCCTTAACATCTTTAAAATAGGACTGGACAAAATGGACCCAAACATTTTTTTTCATATTTTTTCAGCTTAAACTGATATTCAATATATATCTTGATTATTTTTTTTTTGAAAAAGTACTGACAAAAAAGAAATTCAAGATGTAAGCTATGTGTCTCAACTGTCACAAGGGTATTTTCATTGACATACAGCTATAGATGTACCTTAAAAACAATGTAAAAAATAAAATATTGGGATGTATTAATTATCTTACCTTCTTGAATAACAATGTTTTATTTTTCTGAAATAAAATAGTTATAGCTTTGCTATTAAAAAGTACCATAAAGAAACGTAAACGTAATGTAAACTTAAAATTCTGCTTGTTCTGAGAAACCAAAAAGATTAAATAAACAGATAATATAGTTTTCTTTTTTTAGTAATTTGGGATTGGGAAGTAAACTGCCATTACTAACATCAAATATAGGTTCATAGCTTATTATGTTTTTCTGTGTTTTTTGTTATAAATTTAAAATGTCCTAGGCTGCTGAAGTCACCATACATTTTGAACGTTCCTTGAATGCACGTAGTACAGACAAGCTTCTGAAGTTCTGTGCATTGTGAAGGACAGAAAGTGTTCTAATTAAAATAGACGCATTAACGAGCATACCAGGCCTCTGTTAGAACTTTCTCAGTCATTCAGTTATTCAGTTATTTCCGGACTGAAACCAGAAGTGGGGTTGCGGTGAGATTCACGTTCAGAGAGGATGGGAGGTGTAGCAAGTTGAGAGTTAAGGGAAGAGGCTGACGGAAGACAGGAGGCTTCATTTGACCTTATACAATGCCAACTATTAACTTTTCTTTTTGATTATTTTAAAATACTTTATAGAGGTTGGATAAATAAAACACTATATGCTGTTCTAAGTCATGCATCTATCTTATATTAAGTAAAGTGCTTCCATACTTTACAGAATAAGGTTTCTGTTATTTAGTTATATATTTAGACATGTAATTAATATCTCCACAGCTTAGCTATATAGTGCCAATTCACAAAACATGTTGTCTGAAAACATTTGACAAAAAAAAGTACGTTCACACAATCGTACAGAAAAATTCCAAGTCATATTTCAGTCAATCCTGGTAATCAAAAATTGCAGTCAAGTTTAGTATATTATTCAAATTAGTTAAAAACGTTTCCATGAAAGGAAAACCAGCAGAATGTAAGTCAATTATGTACTATGTAGTAATAATAGACTGTTGCTTGTATTTTGTAGTCTACTTTGCAGCGAACCTTTACACTGAGAATACATGAAACAACACAGACTGAATAATGCATAAGCAACCTGAAGGAAATACGCTAAAACTAAAGGCCTAAACTTACAGAATTCTGGCTTTGCAACACTGACACATGTCCAGGGTCTTTTTGGTTCCTTCTAATCAGGATGTTTCTCCACAAAGTTTACCCTCAAATAACTTTACAGCTTTACTTATACTTTTGTATTCAAGTGCAGTTTAATCACATGACCTGGTCATTATGGGTTCACTGCCCTCCTTTCTCTGGCCACACAGATGAAAGAAGGAGGAGCGATATGTAGCACACAAATCGTTATGACTGCATTCACTTGTGATCGTGTTTATCTATTTTCACATGTCATATGGGTTTACATATCACAATGCTACTAAATGCATTCATTTTTTAGCAATTAATTGGTCAGTTTATCCATTAAAGTTCCAATCCTAATCATTAATCTTCAACCAAGTGAAAACTTTATTAAAATTGGAAAAGAAACCCTGCAGCAAGGTTTTACAACTGTCACTAATAGAAGGATGTGACTTTTATAAGTATTATGTATTAGGGTAGTACTGTACATATTTCATGAAAATAGAGTTAACAACTTTTTGGTTACACGAATACACACATTGTTTTTGGGGAAGTCACTTAAAATATTAACAAACGTCCACAGGGGATCAGTAAAACAGAATTCTATTAATGCTGTAAGCTGTCTGACATGCTGCAGAAGTCATGTTTCTTTCTTTTAGTTTCCCGCAGATAATGGAGAAATTGCGATTATTATTTTTATTTTATTTTTTAAATACTGCTGGTTTTCGGTTTTTGAGAATTTGGGCACAAAGAAGATAAAAGGAGTCAGCTCAGTAGTGAAGTGAAGGATATTATGCGCACGGTAGACATGGAGGCTGTGCTGCACATTGCAATGTTCTGGCTAACTTAGATCTATTGTTCTGGAAAGCATCCACTGGCATTTTATGTCGTCAGGAACATCAAAGATATTTGGTTATGTTTAATGAAGGAACATAAGTCCAGACAACTACACACAGTTTCACAGAGTACAGTCAACATCTTATTTATATGAGCACAGTGAGATATGTTTACCAATTGCCAAATTTTAACCTTAAAAGTATTGAAAATATAATTACTTAAATGTAAAATCAATCATTAAAATTTTGGAGACAAACTAGAACTGACAATTTCTGACTTTGACAATTTTAATCAATTCAGTTGTTCATTTCCATTAAATATGCATTTTCTTCTTATTGTCTTCATATGCAATTTCTCAGGTTTAAGCAACAGTAAAACTTATAAAATTATCATTCATTTATTTTATTCAAATTGCATATAAAGCCGTAGTTGTTTCAATCTTCAGCCATACAAAATCCCTCCTTTAAACTCTGCTTCTCCCGGTCTGTTAAAGTTGGTCAGTAACTACCTGTGTTGTTTTATTTACCTCCAAGCATTGCGGAAAGAAGGCAGTGGGTTCCGTATTTCCTGATGAGGTTGTCAGTGATGGCCCTGAGACTGGGCCTCCTGCCCAGCTGCCTGATGGCCTGGAGGAACTCTGGGTCCAGCGGCAACGAAAAGCCATTGTTTTCCTGTCTCTCCAGGGCCAAGCTGTTCACCTTCCAACGGCCAAATTCCCTGCAATATCACACATATGCATGCTCTGTGTGAGTGAAGAATACATAATATAAATATCATGAATGCGGCATGGTGGCTCAGAGAGAGAGATTACAAGAAACAGGAAAATGTTGCATAGAGCCTTACACATTACAGGGTTCTTTAGTAAAATCACGACCCAAAATGTAGTTTTTAGACAGTTTCCATAAAATACAATGCAGTGATAATCTGAAGAGTATTTTGCACTTATTTGAAATTAAGGAGTCGGGCGTTTTGTTTCACTTCAGAAATGAGCAGGTAAAAGCCTGCATAGAGAGCTGTAACGCCAGGCACAAAATATGATGACTTCTAAGTGTATCGCATGTGGCAACACTTTATCGGAATGATCCAATGCAGTTTCAAGTTGCAGCTCAGGGAATTGGTTTGCACCACGTTGGAAAAAAAATGTGTTTTGAACCAATTTTAAATAATAGCGCTATCTTTTTTCATCTTGAGTCAGCTTTTGAGGCACTATGGTCAGAAAGGGCTGCAATCATGGATGGAGTCTTGCTGCTTTTGGGGGCCTCTTTTGGATTGAGCTGGCTTCAAATTTGGTTTATTGAAATTCAGCCTGGCCTTGAGCATGCCAACTGCTTTTATCATCCAAGTGCAGACTGAATGCTGCTGCTTGATGCATAGATTAGCACTATTCAAATACAGCTGGTAGCAAACATGAATCTTTCAGCCTAGCAGGAGAAAGATTGAAGACCTTTGAATTGGTTTGGGTATATGACCTGGCTTTTGATCAAAGAGGTACAAATAACATATCACATCTTTCCAAAATGTTCTGTCTTTGCAAAGTTGCAGTAGGTGAAATTTATGGAAATTTATGGAAAACCTGTAGAACCACACAGAAGTTAAACTCCAAAATGTTCATAAAGCTGTACATTTAGATAAGAAATTATTAACACTGAACCACAAAGTTTATTTTTGATAGGAAAGGCGGCCTTTATCTCTCAAAAGATACTTTGACAATTTAAAATGACGATCGATTAAAAAATTATCAGTTGTGGTTTTTCAAAATTTTATTTAAATTGATCTCCTATCTTAATGCCCCATGTCGGGGAACATCATTGGAAGACCTGCTTGCCGTCAACCTAAACTTTAGCTTCCTAAAGACTAAAATCAACCGGCAGGGATGAATACTTTTGGGCTTTTCAAATATATACAGATATGACACAGTTTAAATTTGACTTCAGAAAGTAACATCTTAAAAGTTGAACACCACTGAGCAGAAGTTGTAACAATCACTGCCTATGATCATTGTGTAGGACATAAACAATTCATCACATCAGAGAAATTATATCTTAATAAAAGGACATCCTGTCAGCAACGTTCTGAGATTCTGGCTTGATTTAATGTTATTTTTTTAAACAATAAACAATTTATTTTTAATTATGTGAAGATGGTGTCTGGGGAAACTTTACAAAAATTACTAAACCTCACCTATCTCTTACTGCTTCTTGCAAACATTGTAAACAATACATCATGTTAATCAAAACATCATCTTATTCAAAATCAACAATAGCAATAGTGTTTTTTATGGGTACAGCTGAAACAAGGCCAGCTTTCTTAAGTGCTGACCATGATCATCAATATGCATTGTTTGATTGCTTTTGGCAAGGAGCTTAATTGTTGATTATATTTCATAATTGTCTACTTGATGCTTTGGAAAAAAATATTTGAAAGAAACTCCTTCCCTACTTCAATGCATCTAAGGACACTGAAACTATGAACAGAATAAATCTATGAAAAAAATAGATTGATGCCTGTTGACAAGCCAAAACACATTACGAGAGTTAGTAAACTAAAAACCTAAAAGAAAATGTAAAAAAAAAAAAAAAAAAAATATGAATCTACTGTCTATATCCAAAATCCTAAAACGTTACTATATCTGATACTTTCAAATTCATTAAAATTCTTAGCATTAGATTTCTGTCTTCTGACAAATTAGTTATTAATTATTATTAAATTATAATGTCATGTTTATATTTATGACAAGGCCGATTTTTTTCACCAATTCTTGAGGAACAGTTGGTTCTTGAACTTAGGCTTGTGACATAATTTTTGACTGTTGTCAAGTTGACTGTCAAGAGCACTAAACAGAAGAGCTTAGTGAAATACTAGAACCACCAAGATTTCAACATCCCTATGACCATATTTTGACTACAACTCATTTTAAATAACTTTCAGCAGTGCTTCCTTAAAATATCTTTAGAAGATAACAGTGGACTAGCAATAAAAAATACTTTAAGCCAAATGTTAACAAAAATTCTATAGCAAAATATTTTCAATAACAAAATGTATTTCTATACCCTTCTTAGTTATTATAAATATTTATGTACAGTATTTAGAGCAAAGTAAAAAAGGTGATATTATGCGTAAAAAATTGTAAACTAGAAAAGCACTCAGAGAGCACAGACCTCTAACCTGATGAGAACTAATTCTAACATTCAGTTCTTTTCCAATAGAATGTCTGCTAATGAGATGCTTGACTGTGTTTGCGTTTTCACTGTGCTCATCCCGCATAGATGGAAGTTTCACACATGCGTGATTCATTTGCTGTGCATATTCTCCAGCCGTAGGGCAACGGGAGCTGTTTAGGAGATCTCTGACACAGGAGAGGAGGTTAGGAAAACTTGGATATAGGTTTCCCGTTGGATTAACCCCAAAGTTTAATCAGTTGTTCCTGATCCCGTTGTGGATATTTCCTGGAAATATTATCAGCAGCCATACATAACCTTTTCAGTTATGTTACTAACAGACAAACACACAGGCACGAAAACATTACTTCCTAGCGGAGGTAATCATAAAAAACAAAATAAAACTTTTGTAAATTGTAATGGTTATATTCAGTGACGGCTTGTGGTGCCATTGAGTGGGGGGGCTAAAATATATTATAAAAGCCAACTGAGTATGTCAACAAAAAAAAGGTATCAAGATTATAACTTATAATTTTGTTATATATTTCATAGAAAAATATTTTAAGAAATTAATAAACACATTCCCACATCCCATTCATAGGCATGCTGCGCCTATGTCCAAAACAGCTCAAACAACAGACATTTCAAAGCTGTGTCAGTGCTTCGTTTATGGCTCTGTATTCCTAAGACTCACTATTTTATTGCAGAGTCTTTACTTTTTTTTCTGCTTATCACATTTTGGGACAGTTTTGTGTTGGTCTGAGGAACTTTCTTAGTGGGCAATTGATGACAGAGCTCATAAGTGAAACTGTTTTTCTGTTGTATTGCCAAACCTCATCTTCCCTTCAATTCTTGTTCATCATATTGGAAACAGCACCAGTCAAATTTAATGCTACAGTTTGCAGTTTAGAGCAATTTTATTTAGCTATAACCTACTGTAACTATCTGTCAGGTCTGTTTTTACCGGTTACACCAGTATAATCCATATCATATTTGTATTTATTATAGTTAGTTATAATTATATAATGAACCTGAATAGCAAACATGTATTTTAGTTTACTACCTTTGATTCCTGTAATTTTTACATGTTAAAATCAACATCCAAAAGCCAAGGGGAGAGCTGTGTGCATCACATTGTTTTATTGTTTCTGAGGAGTCAAAACATTTCCTTTCATCAGTTTTAGGTATACATGGTGGTAATTTGGATGTTTAATCTTGCAATAATTCCATACTTTGAAAGAGATAGTTATGATAATAGGTTTTGGTAAAGTCACAAAGTATTAGCCACAGGGAGTTCATTTTAAGAGATTTACACAAAGTCAGAAACGTTTAGAGAGTCAGATTCTGTCTTTGGTGGACACAAATCTGTCAATCATTAAAAAAAGCCATTTTTTTAGCTTGACCATTTCCAACAAGTGTCCAGTTTGACAGAAACATAAAATCTAATATTTTGTCTGAATACTGAATGCGTCATGCATAACAATTTGTGCTAAGCATAATACTATTCAGTGAGGAAATTGTTACTGCAGGGCCGATGACTCAAAGTAAGCTATTCTAAGAATCAATGTACTGTTGGACGGTATTTGAAAATATACCTTTTACTTTAGAGGCATAATGCTTTAGGTTTCTATTTTTAAAAATATTTCTGGAATGCCCAAACTATTATTTCTAATTTTCTATTTTTTTTATTGTTATGAGCTTTCACTATCTGTCTGTCACAGTATAGCCTGAATTTGGAAATACTGGCAGCCATCTCTAGGTTTTAGAAATGACATAAGTATATACATATGGACTACAGAAAAGATGGCTGTTTACAGTTAGTAAAGCTAACAATACTGGATACTAAGGACACATTAAAATGTTATTTTCATGACCATTTTGTCTTTGTTTTAAAATAATAGTAAAACTTTATTCTAGAGTGACTCCAGCATAATGCTGGAGAAATCTTGTGTGCACCTGCATGCTCACACACATACGGGTGTGGGGACATTTGTGTTTGCAGATGCTTTCTTGGGCTGAAGTTTTTATCAATAGTTGGCTGGTGCCAGGGACTTTTCAGGGACATTGTTGTTGTATTCATATACCTATTTTCGTACGTTGTGGATTTGTAGTTCTTAGTTCATTTCATTTGATTTCTTTAGTTTATTCTGATCCATCTTACTGGTTGTTTATTCTTCATTTTGTTTTTTCTCTCTCTTGTATTTTGCCTCTCTGTGTCCTCAAGGCCTCAAGAAATTAAACCCAGAGCAATCACTAACAAATAATTGAATACATATTTATCAGTTGGAGTACTATAGCAAAAGCTGTAATGCTCTGCTTGAGAAAGTAAATCTGTTGGGCTTATACTTGGTACTCAGATACCAATTCTGAAATAGCTATTCTATTCTACGGCTAATTAGAGCTTTAAAAAAAGTTTTTAAATTTTTTGTAAACAATCACAAATTGTACCCTAACATCATCTCTGCAACACATGCTCTTAACTCTATAAAAGTGCTCTACTGATAATTCAAAAACCTAATTAAACTTTACGTCATCTTGCCTTTATTTTTAATGAAATAAGTATTTGTATAAGTATATGCTGTACCTATCAATATGTATGAATGTTTTTGTTTAGTTTTTTCCCCATTTGGTCTAGATCTGCCTTTTAAGAAGATATCGAGCTGTGTATGTCATTCTGGTAAGACAGAGCACAGACAAAAACAGGTACTGTAATGTCTAAAATGCTCTTAAGATAAATGCTGACAAATCCAGGCAGTATGGCATAACAGCCTTTATAAGTCCTTAAAAGTATATTCTCTAAAATAAATAAAAAAACATGCCGTTTTAATTTGAAGGTTGCGAACTGTTGGAAATGTTTTCATTCAAGAAACAAATGGAAACTTTGAATTCTGCCTTGTGTTTTCCGCTCCAAACCCCACAAAAAGCACTCAAAGACATTTGTGCAAAACACACATAAAGTTAGATACATTATCCAACAGCAAACATCCTAACACAACAGAAAAAAAAAATAAAAAATTCCAGGATATTACATCCCCCATGGGTGTGGGAGTGCTGCCAATCAATTCCACACAAATAACAATGCCTCCCCCCAAAGCAAACTACAAACGAAAAACAGCTCATTAAGGCCTTTTTCAGGTCGGTGTTTCTCTTTAACGAGCAGCCATTAGTGTTTGTGTCCATCCACTGGGGCCAGCTAAAGAGAGGAGCAACGTACGGATAAAGAGGGAAAGCTAAGCTGTGATCAGCACACTCTGTCACTATGATGGACGTTTATGAATGGTGTCCCGACTAAGCTTCATAGACACATATATTTCTGTGCATTATAGTATTCTAGCACAACCTTGCTGAATACATTGGACAAAATGTAAAAAAGGTCCTGAATTTCAGTGACATCACAACTGAACAGAATACATGTTCACGCATATTTATCTCTTGCACGCACACAGGTCTGTGAAACAACACTACCCCCCCCCTGCATTTTTTACTGTAAGCCCCTCTCTGAGAAAGCCAGTGCAGCACTAGGTAGACAAAGCGTTATAGAGGAGATGCCAGATCTACAGGGGCTATGATCAGAGCAGAGGAGCTGTACCTTGCTTTCTGTTCGTCATAGCGTGGCTGTCTCAGATCCATCACTGCGTAAAAGCTGCCTGAGGGCTCTTCTTAGTGCCCAACATAACAAATCAGGGAATCAACACACTGAATAGCCTGCTGGTGCAGTTGAAACTTGCATCTGAGCACTACTGTGAAGGCTATGCTCAGTTTAGTATCTAAGTAGGGGAAGTAAAAAAGTGCTTCCATTCTCCTTTTATGTAATATTCCCCCGATGTGTTCAAATAACTGAGATAATGAAAACTGATTGAAAACAAACCCATGGCTTTTGAGTAGGCCTATCTGAAAAGTAAAACTAGACTACTAAATTCTGAAAAAAGGCAGTTTTCAGTGTACTTAATAGTTGTTCTAAATCAGACTTAAAACTATTTCACACTTTCAGAAAAATAGTGCTTCCAGTTGGTGATATTTAAATAATTTAAAATGATGCATTGTCTGATGCATGTAAAAAAAATTAAGCAGATGTTCAGGAAGCTACAATAAGTTTTTTAAACTATAGATCCAATGACATTCCTATTATTCATAGATGAAAATAGTTCACTGAATTCAACAATTTACACAAACACTGATTCATGTTACTAGTAATTATTGTCATTTCATATCTGATATGATAATTAAGCCTGCAAAGTCTATACATACGATACATACGTAGATAGAACAATACAACATACTGTTGTTGTGGGACAGTCCCCTGAAGAGGATGAGGGTTCTCCAAAATTAAGAAAAAATTATCAGCTTTACATTTAAAAAAAAATTAACCAGTTAGTCTGCCTTAGCAACTACATAAAAGATAAATAAGTTAAAAGGGCCACGGCCTATGTGTAAATGTGATTTTGGAATTCAAAACAAAATGTTCATGTTTCTTTCCTGTATTTTCTCAAAAAAAGAAAAACTGCTTTTGGATTTGTCCTTTATTTACGGTATAAATAGTATTTTTTCCAGTCTTACGTAGGAATGTTAAATAATTGTGATTCTCAGCACCCTGTGATTAATTACATTGAATTTGTATTTTTATAACAGCCTTACAAAAACTATATTACTTAAAAATCTTTTTCCGTTTGAACTTTAATACATTTAGTCTTCACAAAAATAATATATTTACACATTAGTGAATATTTCAAAGGCTTTTTTTTAATAATCTGTCATTATCTTAGAATAATTGAGTTATACTTTGGCAGCTTTAGATTATTATTAACTCTTCCAAGGAGGTCATGTTTTTGCTATTTTTTTCTGTTAGAAAAATTTTAAGGAAATGTGTGCTTGATAGAGGGCCAGGTACAACTGATTCGATTAGAACACAAACAGCTAATAATTAGAATTTTGGGGGTGATACGAATGGGTGAGTGCTGAACTGCTTTGGCGGAGTTCTCAGACTGCTTTTCTAGTTAGATATTAAGCTCATTAACAGTATTCCAGATTTCTTAAAAGCAACCTATGAAGGCACTCAAAGCTGATTTTAACTGAGGAAAGAACTCAAGAGGGGAAAAGTAGGATATCCTTCAACCAAATCTTTAAAGATCATGTCTTGGTTTCTCCTATTGTACAGCATAAATTGTATCAGAAATGAGTTTTAATCATCATCTTCTGTAATAATCATTTGTTCTTACATTAATTTAATTCCACATTGTCTGAATATGAAGTAGTGCCTTATGTGCTGGAGCTTAGCCCTAGATAATCTCCTTTCCTGATAATGGATCTATATAAGAGAAGATATATTTTATTATTCGAACTCCACTAGATAATTAGACTGACACTATATAGTCTTGCCATTCGTTCTGTCCTTCCGGTGCCTTAAAATGGCAAGCTATATTTTACTAATCCTTTCCTCTAGAATGTTTGATTCACCAACAGTGAAAGCAAAAGGCAAAGCAAAAAGAGCTTGACTTGTCATCACAGGTGTTCTGCCTATTCAAATTCATGCACTGCCACCAACAGAGAGCTGATAATCATCAGAGTGCCTTATTCCATTGCTCATTTCTTTGCTGTTTCACACATATGGTGTGTAATAAATTTGCAGCAATTAGGTCTAGATCAGTAGTTTCCAACCTGGGATCCTGGCAACCTGCTGCAATCTAGAAATCACAGCGGGTCAACATAATTTTGTCTGTGCTGAGGTTGTGAGGTTACCAAAATCATACTTGAAAATTCTAAATTTATAAAATACAAAAGACAAAAATAAAATTGTCCTACAGTGTAAAACAATATGAACAAAAATCAAAAAGTGCTGTTTTAATTTTGGCAGAATTTTTTTTATAATTAATACATTTTCAAGTGTGTATCTGGGTGGGAATTGGGGTTGGATGGGTCCTAGCTTCTCTTGGACACAATACAGTCCTTGTGGGAGAAAGGTTGGGAACCTCTGGTCTAGATTATTGATCTTGATACAACAAATGTGGTCTAAATTTAATTAGGATAGAAGGAAATACAGGAGACAAAATTGTGGAACACTTGCTATAAAATATAATAATTAAATCAAATCAAATAAAAGAAACTTTTTTTGGCAGGACTACTAAATATCCATCCATGTATTTGTCCTCCTTCCTCTGCCTATCCAAGATGGGGTCCCAGAAGCACCTGCTGCACATAAAACCCACAACATGCCCCGACTCAATCTGCACAATCCTAGGGTTTCCCCTAACCAAGAAAAGATACATTGTCCCTCCAGCGGAACCTGGGTATCACAAGGGATGGGTATCGTTAAAGTTTTATCCGATACCGATGCCAAACCGGTACTTTTGAAATGCTGCTGGTGCTTGAAACGGTGCTTGAAACGGTGCGTGAAGAATGGAAAATATACAAACCTTCTCCAAAAACCCGCTTTTTTTTGCTTTTTTTTTAGTAGAGCTGTCAAACAATAAAAATTGTTATCTAATTAATCACAGGGTAGCTGTAAATTAATCTCCATTCCTAAGTATGACCAAAAAAATACATCTAGATGCAGTTGCTCTTTTAAAAAAAAATAAATATAGGAGCAATCAACTGAATTTTTGCTTTGAACTCAACCATCACATTCACATTCACAATGTTTGTGTGGTCTCATATGAAAAATAATAACAAATAGAGGTAGAACTAACCAAAATATATGAATAAAATTAACATTTGGATATCAGCAGACTGTATTAAATATCACATAAATCAAATGTAATATAGACTAATCTAATGTCACAATTGAACTTTTCCCCAAAGTAAACACTTCTCCAGTTCACCACAACAGGAAAAAAATCCTCTTATTATGAAGCTGTACACAGCTACTTCCGCTAATGGTTAGCACTAATTTAAGTCAGAAAACATCACTTTAACTGAATAATTTCTTATTTTTAACACAGCGGTATCTCACTATGAAATGTACTGAAGCTATACAGTGAGCAAAAAGGCGTAAATCAACTTAAATACGGGGCATTTAAAATCTGCCCCACACACACCGCAAATTCTGCACCGCACTCACCGGAGCTGACATCCAAAGCGGATAATTCTGACAGACAACTTGTGAATTTATCATATCACCACAAAGCCAATATGCCAATAACAATATACTCACATTGTCATTTAGGATCACAAACACATGCTGCTGCATCACAATCCATAATTTGGCTTGTTAAGAAGGAGAGCTGATGTGTTGCAGGCTGAATTATAAACAGGGCGGTGTTCAGGCAATGTGTTTTTCATTGCGTAAAAAAAGGAAAACAAAGACGTTAATTCTATGAATGAATCCATCCGTCTTGTTGTGTTAATTTCCACAGCGCTAACTTTTAGACGTTTTTTGCTCCAAGATAGCCATGTTTACCTTTTCTGGTGATATAGGGAATTGCTCTTGGCTGATGGCATGCCCAGAGTCCCTAGTGTTTGACATCTCCAGGAAAACAAGAACCGAAAAAGGGGCCCATCACCCAATATGCATGGGATTATACTACAGCAGCTTTAGCAGAATTGTGGACAAGATAGCTTTTGAGTCCTGTTTTTTTTTTTTAACAAGACCCACTTTTGTCTCTGAACTCCTCTACTTGAAAATGGGAAACTAACCCGAGGGACGAAGTTAAACCGTTTCTGATTGAAAACCATTGCCCTAGATAAACTAACTCCCAGCAAAGTGCTTCAGTGCCAGCTGGATATCAAGGCCTCAGTATGACAAAACAGCCATATAATGTACGGGAGGAAAAGATCAGATACCGAGGCATCCATACCCCATCCTCTCTGTGATTTAGGGTTAGACTAAGAAGTCTATATTCCATGATAGTTAGAACTAGGCCTTCACATCCGTCCATCCATCCATTCATCCGTTTTCTCTACTCCCTAAAATGGAATAGATGGATATTAAATTATTAAGATTGTTTATTTCAACATTCAGCTTTTTTCAACCTTTTTTTCTGTTATGATACTTATCTTAGATTCAACATATGCACATTATAAACCAGAAAATTTAGAAAGATAAAAAGGCAGATACCTTTTCCACTTAAAAAGATCAAGAAAACAAAAATCACCCTGGTTAGCATTTTCTAAAAGTTACATTCAGTGTAGCATCTACTAACCTTTTAAACTAAAACTATTGCTGATTCTCTCAACTAAAGAGAGTTTAGAAGATGAATGAGAATGATAAGAGTTGAAATGGTAAAAAAAGAAGATAGAATATCTTTCATCATCTTAGTCATCAACCCACCACAGTGATAAACTACAGTAGGAAGGGAGGCAAGATCATCATTGAGGAAAACAAAGTATTTAATGATCCAACAAAGAGCCATTTTTTGGGAATGCTTTACATAATTGCCACCAGGAGTTTATCAAAACAACTTCAAAAAAATACCAGATCATTAATATCTTATACTCTTACAAAAACTGTTGAGAGGTTTTGTAAATAGAAAAACTGAACCAGTTTCACTCATTTCTTTTTTTATTTTTAGTCGTTATGCTTTTTATAGGCATACTGTTGCCCTCGGGCAACAAACCAATCTTTTGGCTCTTACACTGGCCCTTTAATGTTTTTTTTTTATTTTTTTATTTTTTATAAAATTACTAGACATGTTTCTGTCCAATTAAATCAAGTTCTGAAGTGGGTGGGGTTAATTGTCTGGGGGTAGAGCCGTCCTTTCAGGAAGCAGAGTCACAAGGGACACAGTGCCAGAAAAAGGTAGGATAAATATCACTTTTCTACATGTTTAAATTTGAAACACTTGATAAAATAAATATGTGACTGTGCATGAATATCTTAAGAAGCATATTTGATTGTTAATGTATGTTTTTTGTTTCCATTTATATACTAAAACTGCATTTTTAGGTTTGTTGCCTCAAGGCAGTTGTAGCACTTTTGTTTGGGCAGTGTAATGCTACTGGTTGGGATGTGCTTGAATGGATAATCAACACCACACTCAATGTTTTTTGCTGTTCTATCTTCCATTCTGATCTATCTACTATTGCTTGTAGGAAATGGATGCAATAATGTTTTACGGCTCCAAGAAAGAAAGATTTAGGGACATTCCAATCGAAAGTGAGGACAGTGAGCTTGAGAGTGACAGTGGAGAAGAGTGGTCCCCATAATAGGGTTTGAGAGCCAATTAGTAGGTCAGGGGTCAGTCAGGGTTCAATAACGTGTGTGCGTGCGGGTGTGTACATGTTTGCGCCTGTGTGCATGCCTGTGTATGCATTGGTGGGTGAAGAAAAGTATAATAGATCAATTACTAGGTTATTTCAAATTTTATTTTTCTTGCCTTTTTCTCAAGGAGATGGGCAAGCTGATGAGCCTGAGGAAATAAATTAAGAGGAAGATGAGGAAAATGAAGACATGCTCCCTAAACCAGCATGACAATGGCTTACCCCGTTGCAGAACATCCCATAATGCAAACTTCCCCGACTATATCCTGAATGGCAGGGTAACCTCCCAAGATCTGAAGATGTTCCCCCCTTCATTACTTCAAGATGTTTTTATTCAGATGACATCCTGTCAGTGATTGCAGAGCAGTCAAATCTGTATGCCATACAGTGCAACTCAAACAAGCCTCTAAACCTCAGCACTAAGGAACTGGAACAGTTCATAGGTACTGTGATCTACATGTCGCTGTGTGGTTTACCAGCCACACACATGTTTTGGAACAGGGCCACTCCAGTGCACCAAGTAGCTAACACCATGAATTTGAACAGGTGGGAAGCCATCAAGAAAGCCCCGCACTTCAATGACAATGAGGCAAAGCTAACAGGAAGTCCAGATCCACTCTACAAAATTCGACCACTGGTAAACCATCTTACTGCAAAACTAAAATCCATTCCAATGAGTGAGAAGCTGGCTTTGGACGAACAGATAGTTCCATTCAAGGGAAGGAACAAGCTCAAGCAGTACCTGTCAGCAAAACCCAAGAAATGGGGGTACAAAATACTTGTCTTGGCCAGCTCTGAAGGTATGCATCACAACTTCGAGATCTACACGGGAAGAGTTGAGCAACCCCAAGAGCTGGCAAATGTAGGTGCAAGTGGGAATGTTGTTCTCCATCTGGCCTAGCCAATACTAAGGAAACAGAACTACAAGTTGTTCTTTGACAACTGGTTCACAAGTGTCCATACCGAGACCTGCAGCTGTGTGACTTACTAGAGGCTCAGAACTGTTTTTGCTTTTGTTGTTGCAATCTGCTCTGTATCTGTTTAAAAAAGTTGAGCTTGAAAAATAAAAGAATAAAAGCTTCTCTAATGTATTTGTTTTACTATTTTCCATGTGATATTGAAAACCTTGGTGTTTTAGTACCGTCGTCGCACAATGTTGCCCTTAGGCAACAAACCATTATCTGATTGGGTAAAAAAGTCATGCCATAGAGGGTTAATATGATATGTCACCTGATTTCTAGACGATAAAATAATAGAAAGCAAGGATAGATACTGTAAATTAATACTGATAACCTCAAATAAATTACATAAAAAAACTGCTGAAATTTGTATTTAATAACTCAAAACACACTTTGACTTAAAGGGTATAAGTGCATGTTATTTGCAAATTGATCAAATGAGGGGGATAAGGGAGCTTTAGAAGCATACTATACAATAAAAGTTTAACATTATTAGATTAATAATATACACGAGAACCTTTATCAGAGTTGCTGACAGCTGCATATATGGCATTTTATTTATGCCATATTTGATTATTTAAGATTTAATCTCTCTCAAAATCTCTACAGCATCATTCATTTTCCTGTGCAAGATTAGTTTGGGATATGGGCATTTGGGGGCTGGTGTCTCTCTCAAGTTGTCAATGGGTAAGAGGTGGCAAACACCCTGAAAAACTAACCACCCACAGGCTCAATACAGAGACAAACACTCATTTACACACACACACACACACACGCACACACACACACACACAACACACACACATACAGCATTGTTTTAATAAAATGAAATAAATTTAAAACATATACATCCTACCTTAAAGTGACAGTGTTTAGTTCCCTGACAATAGGGGGCAGTACATACCTTAATCATTGCAAGCAAGCAGTGTTTTTTTGCCCGAGTGACGACAGATGGACATACAGACCAAATATCGTAATTGTGCAATTTCTATTGATAAAAAGCAGAAAGTGCAACCTCCAGATAAATATATGTAACAAACTGAGAAGCACATCAGACTCTCTTTCATCACAGGCAGAGATTGAGGATGTAAATGTGTAAAACAACATTTGTGAAGGGCAAAGGTTTCCAGTATTTTGTAGGTTAATGATATTCATTATTGTTATTTTTTTACTGAATAAACTGAAAGACAGGCTGATCTCAGTGTACAAAATGACACATTTCTGTGTAGTTTCACCGTGACTGGCACTAGTATAGATGCTGATGTTTACTCCAGTTTTCTGGTGGTGTTGATGGTCTCTGTGGGCTTCTGCCTCTGATGCGGAGCCGCAGCCGGGTCTTTTTCGCATGAAGGCTTCTGACCACCATTAGCTACTTTCTGTGAAACTTTGTTGCTGATAATCCTGCAGATTAGAGACCCAACTTGTTCTGCTCCGAACTGTCTTTCAGCAAGGTAATGATCTGACAACATGATCACACGTCATAAACCTCTCAGTTCATTTCAGCCAGAGTCGTACAGAGAAATTGAGCTGATTTCACCCAGTCACAAAATAAATTGTTATACATTCAACTAGGCCTGAGTGGGATATTATTTTTCATTATGATATTAATTTTTAATATACTGCTATACTGGTGAATAGCTCAGATAACTTCCGGAATGCTTAATATGAGGAAATGTTTCAGCATGGGCTGATTTCACTGCTACGTGCTCTTCACCACAGTGTGACAAGTAACCTTTTTAACTAAGTACAGCTGCTGGCAGGAGCTATCAGAGCGAATAACAAAATACTGAGGAAGTAATTTCAAAAAGAGGAGTCACGTCTAGTAGTTTAGAAGTTTATCGCCTTTGAAAGGTCGCTCTTTCTTCTGTGTGCTGCTCCGGCCGGGCGGAGAACAGAAGGCAATCTCCAACCATCTTCCTTCACTGGCAGAGGAAGTTTCTGGGAGAAATCCGCTCTGGAACTCAAAGACCACTCCAGGTGAATCTTGAACATTGATAAACAAAGACATTGTTTACCCCCAGAGTCCGATGAGACCCCTCTTAGTTTCAGACTGCCGACCGCTGAGAAACGGGAGCTGTGAGCCACGTGTGCCAAGAGCTGACCCAGTCAGAACCCACATTAGCCACCGCCACCGAGCCAATAAGAGGTGAATGCCAAACTGCAGAGCTCTAGAAAGGTACTGCTAAAAGGTGGATGCCGGGAGCCGATCGCCACGCACCCAGCCAGGAGGAAGCCGGAGCCAGGAGCTTTCTAGCGCTGCTGGCCAGATAAACGATCATTTGTTAGCCTGCTGGCTAACACTCCTTGGAGGCCCCCTTCCCTCAGCAACGTCCAGCAACTCGGAGGATTTAAAACGCTCATAAAGTCTGCTTGGGTAGAGGCAAACTAGTTTAGGATCACTAATTTTAAAGGTGTGTGATTTACTGTTGTTAATTTGTATACGTTTTCATCTGATTTTTGGGTAATGCAGCCTAAAACATTTTATCAATATTTTTAAAAGACTTTTCCCGACAAAGAGTCATTTTAAATGCTGTAATTTGAGCTACTCAATCAGACAGGAGTTTTCCCCTGTTTGTTAAAGGTTTAATAAATGCATTTTTGAGCAGTTCGAAACACCCACATGTGTCACAGGGAGCTACACTAAGATTAGCCACATGTTGGCCCAGGCCAATACTCAATAATTAGACAATCAGAGGTGCTCAAATAAAGATCGGTTCAGAAAAGATTAAGAACAGAAAGTAATCTTATTAGCCATGTTTGAGACCCCTTTTGAATCAAAATACTGGAATTAGATTGGAACTTCCGTGACAAATCCATGAATAGAAGTAAATTCTCAACAATCAATGACTTCTTGTCCAGATATTTGTTAAACAAACATTTCTTGATCCAGAGAATCTTAATTTTCTGTTTTATTGGTTTACACATAAATCAATGGGGCTAAATTAGTTAAACTAATTACAATCGGTAAACTAATTTAGCTTTCAGTCTTAAAGTATCCAGATTCCTCCAAGAATAAATCATAATTTGTGTTTTCAATCTGTATTGCATTTTTATCCATTTATTTCTTTTTTTTTTGTTATTCAGTTAGTTTGATCAGTAGGGTTATTAGCTTGAGTGATAAAATGTTTGTCTTTTCCTTCTTTGGTATATAAACTTTGTATTTTGGAAGTCACTGTGCCATAAGCAGTCCTTTGACTATTAATAGCCAAATGGCTACATTCTTGGTCAAATCTGAAACAGACGTGAACAAAACAGAATATCTTTTACAAGCGCTATTGCGAGTAACCAATATGTGGGAGTGTTGAATGCTATTTGACCGTCTGTAGGTACACGCGGTCAACTGCGGCAAAACCAGTAGTAAAGAAAACAAAAATAGCGATAAATATGTTTAGCATACCATCTACAAAACTTCTGCCGTCTTTTTTTCTGCTGTTATCTTATTATTAACCAGCTAAAAATCTTCTACGGTCACCATGTTTATTTTATTTCTTCTTTGGCACTATCTCGTCTGAGTCAGTACTCTGCCCCTTAGCGGGATGTTTCAGTACTAAATGCACAGCCAGTACAAGATGCAATTTGTTGGTTGTGTCAACGTGAGTTTAAAAAAACAAACATATTTTCACCCTTAGAACATCAAGAATCTGTACTAGAATCATAATAATTTAAATTTCCACCCTAAGTGTGTGAATGAGAGTGAATGAATAGTGAAATTGTAAAGTGCTATACAAATACAATCTATTATTATGATGTTTATTTTTCTTCTTATTAAGGGAAATTTAGTCTGTTGCCATTTACTTGATTTCCAGGCCCTAATATTACATTTATAAGCGACAATCATGTACATCAAAGCTTTCTGAGGGGGGCAAGGAAGTGTCAAAGAGGCTGAGAGCACCAGCTGTGACTAATTTTAAGTTAAGTTAAAAATGTCAAATGGTCAAAGGTTCCTTCCATTGCTTTGCATTTATCAGACACTGAAGTTGTAGACTGGAATATTTTTGTTTTTGAGACAAGTTGTAGTGTGGCATTAATAGAGCAATGTTCAATCTTTTTCAACCCATTGGCAATAAAACATGCATTTAAATAATAGCTAGAAACACACTGCAGAAAAAATAAACTATGTTTAAGATTCTGAGAAGTAAAAAAAAAGAATTTGTAAGTGATAGTGTAGGAAAAATGTTTATTTTCAATTGTTTGGATAATTCATCTCTCAAGGACATCAAAATCTTTATTGATATGCTATTGAGAAATCATGTTATTTCTTTTCATTTGGTTCCTTTGTCTTCTATTCTGAGTAAATCATTGACAACACAGCACATAACTCACACTGTGATGCCATAGTGAAAGATGTATTTCTCTCAGTGAAATGCCAATCCCATTGCGCAACTGAGTTCAAAATACTTAAAAATACATGTTGAAGACTGTTGAGTTGCAGACAAAGAGATATATGCATATACATTTTAGCAGTAATCAATTTGCCTTTTTGCATTCGTTTTTGGCTATAGATGCTGAATAAGACCTTTATACCCACTTAATACTAGTAAATCCAACATTAAAGCCAATATACAACTGCTCTTACATCCTTCATTCCCTCAAGTTTTAATAATTAAAATTATCTTTTGTTATGTTTGTGTGTATTCACAGGATTACCTTTATTGGAAAGGTTTTCTGAGAATAGAGTAAAAGAGCAAATCATTCTCAAATAACGTTTTTGTTCACTAGCTTTTTTTTCCCTGTTGTATACCCATTTTTGCTCATTAAAATAATTTTTTTAGTGGACTAGACAAATATTTGCAATTTTTTTCCCAGTTCACCTAAAACCAAGCTTTTTTTTTTGTAGGTTGTATGATTTACTTTTATTTCAAATATCACCACTGCTCTTGAACAAGTCTTGTTCAAAACAACAATATGTTTTGTCTTTTTTCTGACACTGACAGCTGCTTTGGCTATTCCTTTTTTTCTGCAATTTGTCATAATACTGTTGACAAGAGACTGATCATTTTGCACAAAACATAACATGCATGGAATTTAATTGTTTTTATAATGGCACACTTACACTATGAATACACACAGTTAACTTCACAAACACACGCATGCAAAATAGAAGAAGGAAAATTGCACAAGTCAACAGTAAGCATAAATCCCTGTATTGAAGACTTCATGTTTTTTTTTTTCTGTTAAAAGGCAACAGATGTTAGTTTTCAAAGAAATATAATTACAGCCTTGAGCTCTGACCAGTTTATTTTAGGCAAACCACAAAAAGAAAACACAATTCTCTGTAAGGAACTTGTGTTCTTGAATTATACATGTTTAAAACATTTCCAATGCAAAGTTGTGTAGCAACAACTCATGAGAGAAACAAATTGACTACTCAAAAAATAAGCCATTCTGCTTTAAATTAGTATGCTGATATCAAGTCAACATTTTGTTTTTGAAATAAAATGGGCTATTGTGAAATGTAATTACAGTTACAGATAACTTTTTTTTACTGCCAAGCAGGTGCAGTAAAAATTTTATTTATGACCTTTTCTGGTCTCTGCAAAAATAAGATTACAACACACAGCAAAGAAAGTGAAGTGCTGCAGTAAAAGATTATTTGGCTCTTTTACACTGCAGTTGCTCTCAACAATGAATGATAATTAATAATAACTTAAGTAGTGAATACAAGTTTACTTTCTTTATACATGTATTAATGCAATTATTCCTTAAAATGCTAGATTAAATTCTTGAGAAATTAAGTGAAAAAAAGTAGCCTACAGTTATCAGAAAAGTAGGTTAATAGTCTTATATGCATCCAGTTGTAGAGGGTATGATGGACTGTTTTTTGTTTTTGTTTTTTTTAAATAGTGGTGTAAGGTAGTGAAGAAAAAAACCCACAAAAGACATACAACCATCATTTTCATTGGAAATACATACATTGAAACCTTAATTCCTGTGCACTATATTTGATGGACTGATGTATGTTTATAAATAGAAACAAATTTAGAGACCAGACATGAATTCTGCTTTTCTTTCCCTACACAAACACCAATCCGTTTATCGCTTCTGCAACTTGTCATAATACTGTTGAAAAGAGACTGGTAGTCGCAACCAGGGCCTTAAGGTATGAAGCTGGATAAACATATCCAGGTTTTCTGCTTAGCTCATACCTACATTAAAGTTTAGAGGTTTGCAGCAAAGCAGCCAGTATTTGTATTTGTAGAGGGAGGGAAAGTATTTGTATTCCAGGAGAATTACAAATAGGTGTAAACATTTTTTTTTTCATGTTAAACCTATAATTTATGTTATATTTAATTATCCATTATAATAATTCTGGATATATAATATTGGTTAATATTTTTTTTCATTCAGCAATGAACATGTAACAAGAAATGACAACAATGAGAATAGCAGCCATTACTTCAACCAACAGGTGCAGAACATGACTCTGATCATAATTTAGTGCTTGTGGAGGGATTGATGCTTGTGGGGGGAACAGACAGTATTAGGAGAGGATACTTTAGCAGCACGTGATTATGTATCAGATGTTGACAGAGGTTTCACCTCTCTGCGTCTGCAGTGACTTAAATGTACCAAAATAACTCCCACAAGTCCACACAATTTGACACAAACACACAAGGCTTGTTTTTAACCTTTTTAACTGAACTTTAACTGTCAACAGCCTATTGTATAAATTAACGACCTAACAAAACCACGTAAACAGAGCAAAGAACAAACATGAGAGCAGCCGACTGCAGAGTTAATATATATAACTAATGCTGCATAATGGAATAATATCTCCATCAAATTCCACTTCCCAAAAGTTATGACCTCCGGAGCCCAGTTAAGGTAAAAAAAATATATTCAGCAAAAATAATTCGGCAGCTAAATCTTTTTTTTTTGGATTTGGCTCCACCCCTATTAAAGATTGAGCTGAACCACTAGCAAACTGGTTATAACCTAGAAAATCAACCAAGAAATAGAAAAGGGGGACCTTAAATAAATAAATAAATAAATCCATATTGCAACCAATTCACTGTAGCATAAATATATGACAGTTTCTAAATAGTAATTATATACAGCAGATTTTTTGTAAGAAAAAATAAATAAATAAAACTTGGGTCCATACCACAGAAAAAAAAAAAAATACAATTCCAATCATCCACACCTACTGTAAGTGCCTTGTTAAGCACATTCATAGGCTAGGTGGTGGGCATTAAGTGGTTTTCTAAACAGACCAGTAATTGAGCTTTTAAAACAAGCAAGAAAAAAGGACTTGGACAATTGATAATACCAACACAGCATCCATGCTGTTTTTGAGTGTAAACATAGGTCCCTCATGTGATATCAGGGCATTTTTGTATCTGCTGTGAGGGACGTTACAGTGACAATGCAAATCCTAAAGCTGGTTATTTACATACACGAGGAAATGCTTAAAACAGAGTATTCACAAATAATCCCTTTGGTCTATTTTTTTTTTTGACAGAATTGTTTTTGTCGCAGCAAATCTGAACTTCTGTGTGGATGACAGGCCAAATTGTAGAAAAATATCTTCGTTTTTTGACATATCCTATGTGTGGACAAGGCCTTAAATGACTTAGATGTAAGAGAGCAGGCATTAATTGTTAAATATCAAGAAAAAAAAAAAGAATATCAGTAAAAAAATAGCACATAATTTTTCTTTTTAATTTTGTATTTATTTTTTTGTTGGTAAATTATGCAATTGAGCAACTTATCCAGCAGATTGCGCTAGATTGACCATATCACATCTTAGACAGGAGCTCCACTCCTTAACATACAGCAGCTCAGACTGTTACGTTACAATTTTTGTAAAGAAAAAGTGGCAGAGTCGAGTAAAAACAAAGCCTTGAGCATAGTCCCAATTTTATTGTCAGTGGGGAGTTGAACTGTGAAACAAGCAATGATATCAAGCGTGTAAGATGTTTTGTTAAAAGGCATATTTCCTTGCTTAAACTTAGATTTGTAAAAAAAATGGAATAAATGTAACCCCTGAAGTTCATATCTTATCTGGTGCATTAGATTAAATAATGTATCAAATGTTTCTTTGCCTTAAAAAAAAAATGTCGTAGCAGCAGCATACATAGTGCACACTTTAACGACTCCACGGACTATCATAAATATTAAAAGTATCCGTGTTGGTTTCGTGAATTATGAGTTACAGCAGTAAATCCTTAATAGTGACTTTGTTACCATTTATAATCTACTGTCATAAACCGTAGCTTAACAGTTTGCAACGCTTGAGAAGAAAAAAAAAACAGGAAGAAGGCTACAATGTTTGTAACAAGGAGCGCAGAGCCCAGTTCTTAAATGAGAATACGTAGAAGTTGGTGGCTACGTGCTGTTTACTTTTATTTTATCAGGGTTTTTCATACTTAGGAAGCTCAGCAGTGACCGCCACCGGCTCACAATGGGGATATAAATAAATAAATACTTTCAGTGCTGCTTTATGTCGGGTCTATGCGCTTAATGGACGGGATTTAACTGCTGTTGGACAAACGCAGCAACAGTGCTGGTTATGCGCTGTTTTGATGGTGCAATTTGTTTTCCTAATAATTGCCTAGCAACAAATCTGGCGACATTTCTGACCACCGTTTGTTACTTTCTTTGAAAATTTGTCACCAAGACTCCCTACAAATTAGAGAGCCTTCTGGTTGTTAATGTTTGTTGAAGATTGTCTGCTTTATAAGCTCCATGCACACTTGGTGCATTCAAGAAACGATGTGTGTTCTGTGTTGTTATTGAAAATCATTGCTAAATAAATCTTATTTACATTGTTTGGAATCCAGAGAATTATTGAGCCACAAGGAAAAATTCAGTAGAAAACAGCAGAAAAAGGAAAAAGAGAATACAAGTTAAGACTTCAGAAAAAATACATTATGCACATAGTTACAAAAACAGAGAACTGTGATAAAACATAAAGATAAAGCGACATTACCAGGCTGTAATGTGTAACAGAGCAGGATACTTAAAGATGTTTAAATTATAAAAAATATTTAAAAATATGTACAGAATGTGCAGATTAGACCAGGGAGAAATATGTGAGCATCAAAATGGGCAGAGAAGGCAGGGTTTAAGCTTTTTTTTATTATTGTTTTTTTATTGGAATTTATTGCCCATTATATCATGTATCGGCCTTTGCTACTGTTTTATATTGGTATCGTATCGGTCCCCAATACTCCATATCGGTCGGGCCCTAGTTAGGGTTTTTGCATGAGGTATTACACACCAAAAAATGTCTTGTTGGATTAACACTATTTAAACAATGACATTTTTTCCATTCAATAAATATATGCTAGTTTAATCAAAACTACATACAATTGGAAAAAGTAATTTAATTGAAATTGTTTCAAAGAGCATATATTTATTGGATGGATTTATTGACATTAATTATTATTATTATTATTGACATAAATTGTGTTAATCCAATGAGTCAGTTTTTTTTTAGTATATGATGAAAGACTCAGGTAAAAGTGAACAAGGTTTCCAGATGCTGAGCATCCTGCTCATAATACTAGACTTTAGTTTGTGTTTTTGCGTTTTTGCCACAGTGAAATGTTTACCTCAGTCTGATAATTAAAAGTTTAAAGCATAGGGCCTGATTTTAAAATGTAGGGTTAGGCGATGTCCCCCAAATTGGGAGTTGATGATGTTTACAGTAAAACATCACAATGGATGATTAAATAATCATTATTTTTACTTCAGATGGATTGCCATCTACAAAACAAGACAATCGGACACTCACACTACTTACTTTCAGCATATAATCTGTAATTATTTTAGTATATCCATTTTCAATATATTTCTACATATAAAAAACATCAGATAATCAAGTCATTATGTGATGTTTCTACATGTATCTGTCTATTTATTGTTTGTATTGTTTTGTGTTGACACATAGATGTGAGCATGTCATTTTGTACTAGAACAAATTTCACCAACTTGTGTGGTCGTTAATAAATGAATCTGAAATCTGAATAGCAGTCTGAAACAGAAAACCGGTTTATCCACAGATACTGGCATTTCCACTGCTGGCAATTTTAAACTTAAAAAATAAATAACTGGCTCAACATTGAGTCAGATAACAGTGTATTATGAATCTTTCATCAGCTGTAATCTGTTGCAACAGACTGAAAGAACAACAAATGTTACATTCATGTAGCTATAGTAACACTAAACAACCTATGAGTTAAATGTGCTGTGAAGGGAAACTTTTAAAAGGTTCATAGCAATAGGATTTTGACACAGTTTGCTGTTCTAAATTGAGCTGTATCTCTTTTGAAACAAATCTGTAAATGTTTGATAGTGTGCAACAATATAAAAACACAAAAGAAAATGTTGGACATTGTGTTGAACACTTGTTAAACTGCTCAATAAAGGGAGGGTGGGAAGTTTCCTGAACTGTAACTCTGGAGGAAAAACAAGTTCCCAGGATTCACTCGCAAATTAAAGAAATACTGAAGAAGTGGAAACCAAAGTTTTTGAATTTTTGCCACATGCAGGTCGTGTATATATATATATATATATATATATATAGGCAAAAAATTATTTACTCATCCACAAATTGTGCAAGTTATCCCACTTAAACGTCCTATATCATGCTGTTTTACACCTTTCATCATCTGGAATAGGCACATATGTGATAAATTAGTACCTTTTGTATTATGTAGTATTTATTTCTCCTGCAAGATACCTTATACTCTGGAGTTATTCTTTGACCTCCAAGTAAGAAGGTTGGTTTCACTAAGAGGCTGGTTTAAGGATAATTCCTAAGCAAGATTTCTGTCTCTCACAGGCCTGTAACTTGTGTAAGATGTTCCGTGTCCTCCACTAGTTTCCTGTATTAATGGTACCATTCCTTATGTGGCTCATCTGTACTTGGCCCAGTGTTACTTTTGTTTACTGTTGCTTTTAAGTGTGTGCGTTCATGGTAGATGGGTTGGGAGGAGGGGGAGTATGGCCATGATCATCTTCTTATTTGTGTGTGTTGGGGGGTCATTTTTATCTATAAAACACTTTGAGAGGCTACTTTGTATATATATATATATATATATATATATATATATATATATGAATAAATGAATAAATGAATAAATAAACTTAACACATAAGCTTTGATTTGATTCCATCAGCAAGGACATTGAAGATGAAACATGGCTCTGTCTTTCAGCATGATAATGATCCGAAACACACCACTCGGGTAACAAATGAGTGGCTTCATAAGAAGCATTTCAAGGTCCTGGAGTGGCCGAGCCAATCTCCACATCTCAACCCCATAGAAAATCTTTGGAGTTGACAGTCCATGTTGCCCACTGACAGCTCCAAAACATCATTGCTCTAGAGAGGATCTGTATGGAGGAATGGGACAAAATACCAGCAGCAGTGTTTGAAAACCTGGTGAAGACTTACAGAAAATGTTTGAAATATGTCATTTTCAAATAAACGGTATACATTTAAATACTGATATCAACTTTTTTCATTGACCAAATACTTCCATCAAAATTTGCTAATAAATTATTTAAGTTTCAGACAATGTGTTTTTTTCTGGATTTCCTTTTTTCTCATTTTGTCTCTCCTAGCTGAAGTATATATACCTATGCTAAAAATTAAAGGCCCCTCTCCTTTATTTGAGTCAGGGAACTTGCACAATTGGTGGATGATAATAATATTTTTTGCCCCACTGTTTTTATTAAGAAAAAAGGTAAAAAAGTACTTCCAGTGGCAATTCGTGGTGTTTACATTCACTAAATCTAGAAATGCAACAATCTCAATCAAAAATAACAATACAAAAACAAAAGTTTTTTTCTGGTTTATTTTTCGTTAAATGTTTGTTCTTCAGTGATTGATTTTCTCACTCTTTGTAATGTTACAACCACATACTTCAATGTATTATAATGCAATGTTGTGCTATCAACACAAAGTAATGCACAATTTTGAAGTGGAAAGAAAATTTATGGTTTTATATATTTTTCCCCATTTTACTGATAAGATACTTGGCTACACAGTTGGTAGCACTGCTGCCTTGCAACAAGAAGGTCCTGGGTTCAAAGTCCACCCTGGCACTTTCTGCATGGAGTTTGAGTGTTCTCCCTGTCCATACGTGGGTTCTCTCCAGCTTCCACCAACGGTCCAAAAACATGACTGTTAGGTTAATAGGTCAGGTCTGGTTGTGGTTTTTTGTAATGCTCCATTTCCACTAGTGCCATTAACGTTTGCCGTGTTTCCATTACCTGCATCCGTTCTGAGCTGACCCCAGCCAACCCCTTTTTTCGGACTTTCTCTGCCTTGGTTCCAAGTGTGCTGAAGCGAACAAAACACCCAACTATGGACCGATTGGTCCGGTAAAATGATAACCCTCTCACTTGTACGCAGCAGCGGTAGCAGCTGATTGGTCTGGAGTTGTTTGTTTGTCTCTGAGTAAGCTACAGTTTAAAGTGTCGAATAAGCAGCACACTGCAGTTAACTGCAAACAGCCTAAAATAAAATAAATAAATAAAACAAGTCAGTGTAAGTCGCAAATTATATGTTTGAAACAATGTGGGGATCTTGTAAGTATATATATTATTGAATCCATTCATTTCACCATATTGTCATGTTGGCTGAGTGGTTAGTGTTGGTGGATTCAGGTTCATGTCTCCCTACTCCAGTGCTTAAAGTCTTTTTCACAGTAGGTTCAGGTTGACAGACATTCTCCCTGCTTTCAGAAAAAAATATTTGTTTAGATTTTAAAATATATATATATTATTTATATCTTATTTTTAAATTGTTTTAGTAGTGGAAATGGGGCATAATTGCAGTTGGTTTGTGTGGTAGCACTCAAACAGCTCTTTGATGTGTAACTGCCCCATAAGCAAAATGTCTTGTGATTTATTGTTTCCTAAGCCTTCATAGAGTTATTTTAGGAATTATATCGAAACTTCCAGCATGTTTCATACATCACAACATAATTAAACATGTGAATGTATCAATTCCCATTTTCATCCCTTACATCCATGTATTCATCCATTTTCTGTACCGCTTATCCTTGAAGGGTTGTAGTGGGCTTGTGCCTATCTCCAGCGATCAATGGGCGAGAGGCAGGGTACACCCTCGACGGGTCACCAACCACGCATGCACACACTCACACCTAAGGACAATTTAGAGAGACCGATTAACCTAACAGTCATGTTTTTGGGCTGTGGGAGGAAGCCGGAGTACCCTGTGAGAACCCACGCATGCACACTCCATGCAGAAAGACCCTGGGCAGGGATTAAAACCCAGAACCTTCTTGCGGTAGGCAACAGTGCTACCCAATGCACCACCGTACAGCCTGATCCATTACATATTTATGTTAATTACACATAATTTAGGTGTACGATTTTATTTTTCATTATTAAACATGAAATGGTAATTTCTGTAGATCTATATTCTAAATGGTTTATCAAGCAGGATTGCAATACATTATGGTATTGTGTTCCTTAATCTCTTCTCTCCAGGATTCTTCTTTCCTCTCTGTTTCTTTGTTGCTTTTTCATTGCAGCTCTATGCCCATTTATTCCGTCCCATTTCATAATCTGTTTTAAATGTGCTTTTTCATCTGAAGCATTTGCAATTCCACGGCAAAGTAATAAACAGGAGATGGATAAAGTACAACAGGCTACACTAAATGACAGGTGTTGTTGAATCATGCCTCAGCAGCCTAACCTCTCCACAAACATGCCCGTATATAATTGAAATACTAATCAGTCCATAATTACAAGAGACATCTCCTTACATAAAATTAAGTAAATGTAATCGCCATTGGGCTGACAGGGGAGAAGAGAGGAGAAAACAAAGGAGATGAGGCGTGATTTAAAAGTTATGGCCCATGAAGAAGAAGAAAGGAGGTGCTGACATTTTGACTAATATGCTACTTTGTCCTGATATGGCTCCACTGCACCCAAGAAATTATGGAGCAGAACTTCTCACAAGCAGAGATGATTTTACAACACCACAATGTCTTAAATCATTATATGAAATATGCTGTTCTTCATTTTACACCAAGTTCTTTGCTTTTTGGCATCAGGTTCAGGAAAATATATCTAATTCAGCCCCATTCTATCATATGAAAAATATGAGCAATGAAAATTGGTATAACTGCTTCAGCTATGTGTTTTTCAATGCAGCTAGGTACATCCGCTTGACAAGGACACATGGAGCTGATTGGCTGCTTTCAATGGGAAATAAAAGCAACAAAGGAGTTTGAAGGTTTGTAACCCACAGTTCAGAGAAAAATAATGAATGAATAGCTTTTTTTAAAAAAACCATTATGTCTGACATACAGGTGGATTTTTCTGCAATCATAGCACAAGTAATATTGATAAGTGCATCTTTGCTTGTTTTTCACTGCTTTTGAACTCAATGAATCCATCTGTGTGCCATTATTGCACTTAGTCAGAGTTTAAAAAAATATCGATTTTTAAACTTCCTTCACTCAGAGGGCTTGCTATAAAATCATATATTTTCAGTTGCTTTACACTGCACCAGTCCCATTGAGAGCTATATGTTTCTAAGCTTTTAAATCACCCCTTAATAGCATGCAGCTAAATGACAAATCAACACTGTAAAATAATGTCACTATTTCTCTTCTGACTATAACCACGAGAATGTATTGAACTTGATTTAAAAACAATGAGCAGAGAAGTATATTTCCCTGGGCAATTCAGGTGAAGGGACCTGCCAGCAGGTGGAGATAAAACCTCCCCTATTTGTACTCCAACTCATCTGGATCTGTACATACCGGTAATCCTCAACAACCTCTCCCCTGCCCCTTGACGGTAAAGGCCTACTGAGTTTAGGAGAATATTTATGAGCAAGGGAGAGCAATGGGTTTGAAATCATACAGCAAAGGAATAAGGAGGGAGGGAAAATAAAGAACTTATTGGACAAACATGGAAATAATGCTGAAAAAGACTAGATTTCAATGTATTTTCTTTAAGTAACTTTCTGTCAACCTGGTACTATTATGTATATTTATTTTATCTATCTATACTCTGTAGGATTTACTAGGTTTTGTTCTTACATGTAAGATGTGTAGTCTTACCAAATGAGAGTACTTACTGTTCTCAAAAACTGAATGTAAAGTCAGGTTTATGTTAACAATTTTAAATGTACATGGTGACGATATAAGAGGTATTAACGATACTTATCGTATGTACAAGTGTAGCATTGCTAAAAATCAAAACATCCATTACCCTTTTCCACCCAGTTAAGTGCTTGCAGACCAGGTGCATATCTGCATTGGTTACATTGGATAAGGTTTAGGGTACGCCCAAGACAAGTCACCAGTCCATCACAGTACAACACAGAGGCACAGAGGACAAACAACCATACACACACATGCACAACCAAGGGTGAATTAGCATAGCTAATTTACTTAACATGCAAGCTTTTAGAGTGTGGGAGGAGAAAACATACACCACTCCATGTGGGATTCCAAACCTAAGGCCTTTCTGCAAGCCAACAGTGTAGAAATTGCTCAACTATAGAGGCTCCAAATAAGACATACACACACAAAAAAACATAAACCACTTTAACACCATTTATTTTTCTTTCCAAAATTATATGTCTATTCTGCTCGCAAATAAATAAAAAAATGTAACCTCTTAATTTGTCAACATCCTCAAATGGTTCCTAATGAATCATGGTGTTAACGTCAGCAAGGCATGAACAGTTTTTTTTAAGCAATGGAAAGCAAATAACAATGTTGGAACATTATCTTTTCACTTCGATTATATAAAATGTAACCTTTTCATATTCACTTAAGGGCTGCAAAGGGACTTAGATGGTAGCTCTGTTGCTGTGGAAAAAAAAATAGTATTGGTATTGAATCCTGGCCTCTAGAGCCTAGACTTCCTCTCACAGTCCCAAAACATGACTGCTTGGTTAACTGGCCTCTCTAAACTGCACGTAGGTATGAGTACGTATGAGCGTATGCGTGAACCTCTCGCCAAATGACTGCCCCATCCCCTTACGACCCTGCAAAAGATGTATGGTATAGACGATGGATGAATTGTAACTTATAACTTCAAATTCTTGAAATGAAAAGGTTTGTTGTAATTAGTCATAGTTCTCTTTAATTTTTCACAAGACACTCAGAAGGCCACACTAAACCTCGGGAATAAGGCATCTGCAAGGCATGCATTTCCGCTTATATGCTCATCAAAGTCAACAAAAGCAAAACATCAGCCTTATGAAGGCTTTAAGCCTGGCTTTTCAAATAAACGTGATGTTAAAATATGTCTACTTTTTGTTATGTAAATCAGTTAATCTTGTGCACCCATTTAACTAATGTATGCTAATATATGTCAGCTTTTCATACCCTGGCTGAGGTGCAAAATGAGAAAACAAGGAGGGTGCAACAAATTATGAAGCCATTCTACAAAATAAAAAGAGGACATCAGCAGAGATGGAAAAGGGGAGGAAATGATGGATGTAGGGAAACAAACAGAGCTACATTTTCTGTCTTTGCCTGGCATTGTTGCCCCTGTCAGCTGCTAAATGCCAGTGTCAGTCAAGCCTCTGTTCAACTGGCAACAGTCCTCCTACTGCACAGTGGCCGACACCCTCATTGCAGATCATCAATACACTTACCGTGCACATACAACCACAAATACAGCCACTCAGGTATGCCAAGCCAGCCATGCTCAATCGACTGGCACAGCATCCACTGATGAAAATTGTTGGCTGGTAAACAACACATTGCAACTGAAGTCTAATATATAATATTTCTTAAAATAATAAAACCATAATTTGTTTTGGCTGAATTCAAAATGACAAGCATGTTTAAAGGAATGGGATTTCATTTGATCAAATCAATTTATCATTGTTAACCTTGTGATTTCCTTTTTAACAAAACTTTTTCTTTTTTTCAAAGATGCAACTTAAATACACCAACAAAGCTATGCCCTTTCAGGTACAGTATGCAGTGTGTGTAGGTCACAGTGACTGACACAGATGTTTGCTGAGCCCGCAGCCTAAAACTGTTAGGACAAACATTTCAAGTGTTTTAACAGTCGTATAATTGAGCGCTCAAAAGTAAATTTACATTCAAGATGCATCAGACTGTTCATTGGGCAATACCAATTTTTAGGGTTGTTTTTGAGAGCTGACCTACAGATTACTATTGTATTCCTCAATACTAAAACTCATAGATATTTGTGTGTGTGTACTGTAGGGATGGGGCGATTACTAATATCGTTCTTGACGGTGTCTATCACCTGATTTTATCAAACTTTTATTTAGGAAGTGAATAAAAGAATTATGCTTTTGGTTAATGTATTTATACAGCAACAAATGAAAGAGCTTGTTAGTTTCCCTTTATTTTATAAAAATAAAATAAATTTTGATTTTTAATTATCTGATCTGCCAATCACAGATTAGAGTGAAATGCTGGGAAAACAATATATATATTTTTCTGATATCAGGCACACTGATTGAAGCATCTCCAATTTATAACTTATGATTTTTGTTTTGTCTGTTGATGTGAAAAGTTTCTGTTTATATATATATATATATATATATATATATATATATATATATATATAATATTTTTTCTTCTGTTTAAAACAATCTATAAACGACATTCTATGTTCAAAATATGTATTTTTTATTTGTTTTGTATCATTTAGAGAAGCAGAATTGTCAACCCTATTTTAACAATAACAATTCTTATTGTTTGTATGAGTTTACATGTGGATAATTTTTGTTTAATCCAAAATATTGCTTTGCTCTTCTAAAACGAACATGCCACAATAGGTTGAATAAAGCTTTGGAACAATACCCCACTGTGTCTTCAAACACCACCACCACACACTTCTAAAGCTACTTGGTCTACCCACTGCCACACATCAACAGACTCAGTCAGATATCTGTAACACCCCACTGCTTTGTTCTAACCCTCCTGTGGCATCTCTATGAGTATCGACTGATATGCACCTTTTAGAGTTTGTATCATACTGCAACCATATGTCTTGCTACCTACTAAAAAGGAGGTACACAACCACACCGAAAGGAGCTTAGATCTTTGCAGAAGGCACGCAGAGCTTTCATTTGTATGCAAAACTCCTCTGAGTAATCTTCTCAGTCCCTCATCCCTCTGTTTGCCACCTACTAAATCTGCATCTTTTGTGGTAAAAAAGAAAAGCATAGTGTCATCTCTTGCCTATGCTAAACAGCTCCTTTTTCTCCTCAATGCTACAAAAGGAACCAAAGTAACACCAGTCCCTCTATATGTTGGTTTCTTTTTTGGATGCAGAAAGAGATTTTACACAATGATTTTAATTAGTTTATATCTGCAAAGTTTTCTTCTTACCTGTATATTTTGTATTTGGTGGTGAATCCCTGCTGGTAGCGTTCTGTGAAATCAACAAACTCCTGAGAGTTGTGAAAAGGACCCTTCTCTGACAGGAGCCAGCCCAGGGGTCCATTTGAGCCACTGAAGCCAGAGCCGGTAGAGTCTGCAGCACTGGCCCCTACTGACAACCAGGTTAGGAGCAGGCTTAATGTCAACCAGTTCCATAGAAACATGAGAGCCGTCAGTCTAGTGGAGGTCCACGGCCCACTCATGGTGTTTCCCCCGGCCCCTGTGACTCTTCATTCTCCTTGCACTCCCAGTGAGTCCTGTTGGGGAAAAGGACACATATGAAGAGTGAGATCACAGCGGAAAACAGTAAAAAAAAAAACCAAAAAAAGTACTAAAACATATATTTAGATAATAGGAATGACAAAATAAATCCCTGCAAAATAACCAATTAAAACTGAAAAAAAAATACTTATATTGCATCTACAGTTATTATATATTATTTCGTTTTGCTTAAGTCGAAAGTATTCTCAGCTACACTTTTGACACTCCTGCCATTACCTTATTAAGTATTTTTGGTCCGTGACTGTTTGTAACAGATCTCCACAAAATCCCCTCATAGGACCTTGAAGTTCGGTTTTGACGGATGCATACAGTGGGGTCATCAAATACAATATTTTTCGGAGAGGTTGCGCGCAAAAAAAAAACAAACCACTAAACAAGCTGAGCTAATCAGAAGATGAAACGCGATATCCTCATCCCCTTAAAAAAATAAAAATACGTATTTTCCAGCGGAAAACCTCCGAAGGTGCTCAGCAGGAATTCTTCTGTGAGTCCTCTCCAAGTGAGTCGCTGCCGATATGATGCCTTTGGAGACACCGTCTCCAGGTGTACTAATTATTTTAACGCATCCTCCTAATGAACAAACGAGGAAAGTCCACTGAAGCGGGGTAAGCAGTCTTCCTCTAACAGTCTAACTCATGTCGCTTTTGATTGGACACAGTTGCGCTCGAGGCGAGCGCTGGGCGCACGGAGAACCGCCGATGAGATGGTGACTGAGCTCCCCTTCGCGCGGGATGTGTGAATGGCATTCAGGGCGCTCTCTCCCTCCCTCCTATACCCATACCGCTGCAATTTAATTTATTCCAGCAGCGAGAATACTCCCGGTTGGCTGGGACGTAACTGGAGGAAGTGCGAGTAGGAGGCGTTCAAAAGTGAGGGTAGCAGGCTGGATGCGAGAATGGTCAGTTGATGGTAAACTGGATGCTTCGTTTTAGAACACCGGTGGAGGGCACCTGCAGTCTGTATTAATAAATATTAATCAAAATATGATGGGGGATCTTGTAACTGGATTATGCCTAAAATAAAAGAAGCACAATGAAACACTTACTACATTAATTTAAACACTGGATTAAAGCTGCCTTTTTGAAAAATGTAGGTTATGACAAGGAAATAATTAATAATCACAGTGGAATTTGTTTTATTATAACTTACAAAGCAGTCTAGTAAGTTCCAGTTGTTAAATTTTGATTTCTATCTCATTCAGCCGAAATGAAGTTAGTTGAGGAGCGTCGGTAACAAGGGCGGCGCAATCTTCAGCTTTCGGAGGAAGATGATAAGGTTGACCATAGCGCCCCCCCCCCCCCCCTGCCCTCCCCCCAATACACACACACTTCGGAATTCTTGTCGTTATCCTCATTGCCCTGGTTCTTTCTCCTTCCTATATGCTCCAGAATAATCATCACTTTTACCATCAGCAAACTTAATTAGATCTGCTCTATCCGCGCGCCTGTGCGTCGGACACCGAGCGTGGATCAGAGAGCAGGCGAACCAAGGGAAGGATATGTGCTGCCTTTCAGCTTCTCCGCAGACTTTCAAAGGGTGGTTTTATAGAGGGATTGGATTACAGAAATGAACACCATTGAGTCTCCAGATTCGCCAGCTTCTAAATTCAAAGAGAGGCTGAAATCCCATGGCGCAGCGACTTGCAAAATCTGAAGTGAAAGAATGAGTTGATTTGTCACGGTTTCATCATCATGTCCTGGGATTGGGTGCCTTTTTCCTCTGACCCTGCCTTGCAGCAAAGAAGACTTGTGAAGGACAACTACCTAATAGGAATAGGCAATCTCTAGTCTATAGTGTTGTTTCTGAAAAAAGAGAATGTGATTCTTCCTACTTTTACACTGCATTACTGGTTGCAGGGCCGTGCATAGAATTTTAGAGGGTTGTTCAAAGTTAGAAAGGGGCACAGAAGACAAGTTTTAAAAAACCGTACAAGAACACAACTTATACTATACCTTCCTTAATAATGACAACCAATATTCATATTTAATTTAAAAGGGAATTGCAACATCATATATCAATTTCATCAGATGGGGACCATGCATGGCAAAACGTGCATGGTAAGCCTATTTTTATCAAATGGGGTGCAATGCTGATGTTGAGATGCTGCAGCTGGACTGTGTTGATCTGAGACAATATATATTTAAAAGATCATAGAAGATATGGTAACTGATTAAACAAATGTTAAAAAGAGCTTTATAGAATAATTTAATTAGCTGCTGTGTCTCACTAAATATACCTTAACATCTGACTGGAGAGCTAACTGAAGGTAGGCTGTATCTGCAAATTTGTTTACATTCCTTAGGTGACAGTCAGGGAGCCGCTTCAAAGTGATGGAGACTGTCTTACCCAGAGTTTAGGGACCTTGTCTTTTTCTTCAAAACTGCAGCAGAGGACGCAGTTTATAGTATTTGGAGCAGGCTAATAGAATGAAAATCACAACATTTCTCTGTTGCCAGATTACTAGTGATGTGCCGTTATGAATGAAACGGCTCAGAAGCCTAGTCTCCACTTCTCTGTCATGAGGTTTGCACTTACACACACTCATATTGATGGAGATGTTTTCCTTTTGTACTTCTCTATTGGTGTGTCACTGTTGTGAAGCAATTCCCCACCAGGACAGCAGGGGTTGCAAACCTTTTCTGGTAGTAAATACGCATCCATTCAAGGAGCAATGGCTAACAGAGAGTGAGTTTTGATTGACCTAGAAAGCTTTTTACTAGAAGCTCCTTGAATACTTTAAAATACATACAAACAAACACACCAGTCTGTTTTTTTATTCTCGACATTCTCTGATGTTCAAAGACACCAAAAGACCATATTAGATCAAGTGGATTTATAATTCAAAGCCAAAAGCTGCGTTGACTACTAATCATATCGACTATAGAGCACTGTTCTAGTAAAATGATCTTGGGCTGATGTTGGGATAACCAATTACAGACACTGCATGTCTCCACATCTCTGCCGATGGAGATGTATGAACTAGGCTTTAGAACTGACTCTTTGAAGAGACCAGTTGGAGCCAGCTTTTTGTGGGAACCAAACCTAAAATAAATCAAGCATATGGTTTTATGTGGCTTCAAAGTCAGGAATATATTTTTCGCTCGCAAACATGTCTATTTAGAAAAATGTATATTCTTGGCCATGATTTGATTTGGGCAGTTCTGAGTTTCCTTGCCTGCAAACACACTACTCGTTTTTAAATTTTGAATAAAAGATAGGGTGGATAGTGTCATGGCTCATTACCTGCATGGTTTCACATGGTATTTTAGGCAGTTCTTGGAACACTGTCGCTTTCAGAGTCCCAAAACTCATATGAGCAGAGGGGAAGTAAAGTCCCCATATTTCATATTTACAATTTCAGATAAATCATTCATCAGTTTGAAAGTGTTACTGCACAAGAGCAGAATATGTTTTCCTATATGTAGAATACTGGAGTGTGCATTGAAGCAAGTGTGGTTGTTTATTTAATTTTTCAGGAGAGACTGTCGAGGCACGAGAATTGATTGCCAATTGATGCAACATAAAGTTGTCCGCCCGGACCCCGTGGATATAAACCAGGTGCATAGAGGGAGAGAGATCAAAGACAATGTCACAGAAAAGTGCTCATTAAGGCTCCAGGAAGGTGTGCAAAATGTGCAGGTTGCTGTGGCTGAGCAGTGAACTGTAAGACAGAGCGATTCTTTGCTCTTTTGAAGCCAAGAAAACTATGTATCACAAAGGTAAAATCTTGGCAACTGTATTCTGACATACATTTTCCAGCTGGGTTTTATATTTTGTAAATTGGAAAATAATTAAACTTTTATGTTGGTAATATGTCACATGCAGCATTACATAGATAAATTCCTCTCTACCTCCTAAAATAATTTGTGTTGCGTTTTAGTGGTCATAAGCCCGTTGTAGACACAATGCAAAATAACTTGATTTCAAAGAGCAAAAGAAGCATCAATGATACGTCGATATGACATTTCACTATCTCAAAGTTAATAATCTTTAACATATAATGATCAACTTTATTAATAAACTTACTAAGAGGTTGTTAAGAATTAGTAACAACTGGGAAGTGAATATGGCACCTATTTCTGCCTATATCTGTATGTTTGTTTTGGGGGTTTGGAAAGAATCATCTGTCCATACGTCCATCTTTCTGTCCGTCCGTTTGTCCGTCCTCCACTTATCCAAGCTTCAGTTACAGGCGGGACAGGTCCAGGGGTGAAACTCCCAAATTTTTATTCCCAAATAAGAGATTCCAGCTCATTCTCGGAAATTGATTTAGGCTGGTGTTTGCAGTAATGGCATACATTGCAGAGCTTTCATCAACTACCTATTATGTCAAACCTTACAGTTTAGACTAATTATGATTCATGCCCCAGCCAGATTTAGGTTTAAAGTAATCTTTTTAAGGTTTTGTTAACCAGAGATAGACATCAGCCTCCTAATGCCCATCTACCTGGGTAATCCTATTGAGAAAATAAATAACTTTATGGAAAATGTTAGACACATAAAATCCAAAATAATACTAGATACAATTGTACAGTATATTCAGCTGTTAGCAGCTTTATAAATAAAAATGTTAATATATAGTCTTCTATTTGTGATCTTTTTTTAATCTGTTCTATGCATCTAAAGCTTCTTAACTTTGTTCTTCAGTTGGCTCACGGTGGAGCTGCTGGTAATACTGTTGCTTTGCAGTGAAAAGATCTTAGGTTTGAATCCCAATATGGTGTCTTTCTGCATGGAGTCAATTTGATCTCTCCATTCCTGTGTGGGTTCTCTCTGGGTACTTCAGCTATAGACTCCCACAAAAACCTGAATGTCAGATTAATTAGTCCTTTAAATTTCCCCCTAGTTGTGAGTATCTGTACGCAGGGTTGTTTTTCCTGTGGGTCTTTGAGATGCCCTGTGATGGACTGATGACCTGTCCTGGGGGGACCATGCTTGTCACTCAATTAATTACAAACAGTCAAAAAGGCTACAAATGGGTATAAAATCTGGGTACAGATTTGGGGAAATACATCAACAAAGATTAATTTGTAGTTGTATGGGAGACATAATAATATGATAAACACGCTTTACTTTTTTTCTATATTAAAGAAGTCCAGATTCCTTGATCTAATGTTAGATTTTTTTCAAAAAAGAGACCGCATTTCCCAGCACAGAGGAGGAATGGACATCATGGACTTAACAGACGGTTATGCGTGGGACATGTCCTCCGCACTTCCTGTGTCAGTGATTTTCATTTATCGTTATTGTAACAAAAGCAAACACTAGACACATGGAGGGAAAAGAAGACCAGATGCCAGCAGCAGGGACGATGATTCATGGTCTTCATTGGTAAGGAAAGATTAGAACTTGCCGAGAAAGAGATCCATTGCTGGGAGAAACCAGGCAGGTGTCAGGACAGGGTTTTCACAGATATTTCAGAATTATTCTCACTTACAGTCCAAAATATGGTATGTCTACAGTATATATTAATAAGTTGCCCACCAGCCTAAGACTTCTTTTTTGTTTATAATTCTTTAGAACCTTTTCCCGCTCAGTTAATCTCTGAAAAAAGTTGCACCCCTCACTTTTGAGATTGTGGCTAGGTCCCTGGATGACACAGACTTCCACCTTTTCTTTTGTTGGTACTTTAGCAAATTCTAGTGTTGTTCAGCAGTTATTACATTCAGCAAAAATAATGACAACCTGCAAATGGCCGTTTGTAGTCATATATGCCCCAAAACTTTCTGCTGGGGACTCATCTGTGTGTCTTTGTAGCCCCAGCGAGTTATGTGAACAACCAAAGCACTTCCATTTGCTCAGCGCTGAGACAGATAGTCATTAGGGGAGGTAAACATTCACTTAAGCCTGTGCGTGCATATTGAAGCCACTCAAGAGTCTTTGTGAGGAGTGATCAGGGAACAGAGTGAGTCATAGGTTTTAATTAGCTGGAGAACCTGTCAGGCTTTGACAGTGCTTTGTCACAGCACTGTTGGCTTCACCTGTATTTCTTAATGTAAGCAAAACACAATGGATTACACTCATTTAGTGTTTTCCAGAATCTGCATACTTAACTGAAATGGCTCTTAATAAAAATATAATCCTCAAAACTATGAACCCTCAAAGTCTGTTCTGTCAGTGTGTTAGTTCATCACTATTTTTGTTAAGTATTAATTGCTTCCAGACACCTGAAAAGAAGAAAAAGTCTTGGGGTCAAAAGCACAGATAGAACAGAGATTAAGGAGCAATGACTCTGACTAAACTTTAATCAGAATGTTGATTATGCATTGCTTATTTGGGTCATAAGACTACATTAATTAATAGAAGAAACTGCTCTTCTCCTAACTGGTTCTCTGGCTGTATCATATCCTTGCTTGTTTTATTCTATAATTGCATAAATTCCATACAGGGTATTTTGTTTTGCCTTGTAATACACACAAATAACTGCTGGGTCCTTTTTTAAGTATGTGGTATATTGATGTGTTTTGCACATTGTAGAGACTGAAATATTTTATGTGGACGATATTATGTGCACAGATTTTTCCTTTCTTAATTGTACTTTATAGGAGCAACATATTGAAACCCATGTACAACATTAATCATATTCATTTATTTCATGAAGATTTGTTTTTTAAAACTTCAACTGAAGACCTGTCAGTGTTGCATATAAGTTCAGAAAGGCATTCCTAGTTTTAAGTCCTGTCAAAAAGTAGTTGGCTCATTACAAATTTCTTCTGGTTTTGTTTTGTGACACTTGAATATTTTAGAGCATCAACCAAATTCAAATACAGTGAAATGAATAAATTAGTAAATTCAGAAAGGATTTTTCATATGATTATTTATTAAGAAAAACACATACCAAAACCATGTTGGCCCTATGTGTAAAATTAATGTAACATCATCAGTTCACTCTGATTAAGATATTTTGAGGGAATTAGTTTCACCACTGACACCCACAATGATTGTTGCCAGACATGTACATGATTTCCCCTGTTTCTGCATATGTCATGCTGCTGCTACCCCTTCCTCTCCTGCTATCTGCTGATTAATTCCACTTGTTCCTCTGCCTATATTAACTGCTGCTCCTGGACTATCTCTTCTCAGATCAGCTGTTATCATCATTGACACAAACTTTGAGTGTTCCAGGCCCATGTCCCTTTTTTTTAATTCTTTTTTATGAACAATAATCAAAAAGAGCAATGTAATGTGTTATTTAGTTTGATCAGCTTGACTTTGCATTTAGAACAAGAGTGCACTGTTAGTTAGAAGTCTTGGATAGGGTTTTGAGTAATTCTAAGAAGTAGTAAGCTGGCGGTGGGTTTTTACATAGGTGGTGAGACAGAATGAAAAGAGGTAAGTCTGATTCTGGTGAATGAATGTTGAGAAATGAGTCTTGGAGTGGGCCAGAGGATGACGATGGTGATAGAGAGCAGCAGGTGGACATCTAGGGATGTCAGAGGTGTTCTGGGCCAGATTCAAACATAATTTATTACAAATATGATCAACAAAACCTGTCTAACATGTGGTAGGTTAAAAAAAATCCAAAACAACAACACATCATGCATCTGCCTAAAGAAATTATAAAGCGGGTGAGATAAAGAGTTGACATGTATAAGTATTAAATGAGTTTAAAAGCCTTTTCCAAGGCATTGGAACTCCAGCATATCATAGGCAAATTCATTACCCACAAACAGTGGTGAACCTTCTCATGCATGGCAGGCCAAACAAAAACAACAAAGAGGAACCCAAAACCTAATCCTCAAGACTTAATAGGAAAGACACTGGGCAAAAATGTCATCCACAGTTTCAAGGTGACAAACAATGACGAAAAAGAAAAGAGAACCCAGTTGCTCAAAAACATCTTGATGATCCCCGTGACGTTTAGGGCAAGTCTGTGTGCTTAAAAGACAAAAGTAGAACTTTTTGGAAGGTGTACATCCTTCTAAATCTGAAGTAAATCACAGCCAATCAACTCAAGAACATCATGTCTACAGGCAATCATGGTGGTGGTAGTTTGAGGGCCTGGGGCTGCTTTGTTCCTTTTGGACCTGCAAGACTTGCTAAATCTGATGGAGCTCTGCTCTGCAACAAAAAATGCTGAAAGTCAATGTTCAGTCAATTACCTGTGACCTTTAGCTCAAGTCCAGTTTTGTTATCCATCAAGACACTAATCAAAAGCCACTTAGCAAGTCCACCTCTGAATGCATAATGTTTGTGTTTTGTTGTTGTTGTTGTTTTATGTAGACAGTTGTACAATCAACTACTGGACTGTATTTTCTGCAATATCTCAAAACAAGTAAGTATTTGAACAGAATAGTCTGGTTGTGTTTCCATTGCCATCTCAGGAACGCAGCAGTGGGCACGGACATGGGTGGGCTCAGTGCAGCAAAAGTTCCATTAAAAAAGTGTGATTACTCTGATCTTACATATGGTAATGATGGAGCTGTTATCTAACCTGCTCTTTCTCCCATTGCTTGCCAGCCTTTTACCATACATGCCATACATTTCTGCCAAGTCCCTGCAGTGATTGTAGTCTGCCCCACTCCTGCTGTTGTGGTACTTCACCGCGTGATATTCACACTTTCATTTCTTTAGTTTCCCCCACCAATGATTTGAACTCTATGGATGCCATGCATTGCGAATCTCTATGACATTGCTTCAAATGAACACTGCCAGGCCATCCCATGGCTACCATTACTAGGTAGTCACTTCACCAGACATATCAGTTCATACAAGGTGGGCATGCTAGGGCCAAGCTAACCCTATTGGAAAAGGGGAATAATACATTTTTTTTAGGCTTTACAGAACAGCTGTATTAATACTAAAATTGAAATACAAAAGTGGACTCTATTTAATGTTAATATTGAAGGCATTTAACTGCATGTATTTCAATTAGGGGTATCTGTGTAAAAGGAGGCTGAATAAAAATGGACACCACACTTTTAGGATGTTGATTTGCAAGAAATGTTGAAAATTAATTTACCAAACATTCGTAGTTACACACTACTCTATTAATTACAATAATTACAATAAAATACATTGAAGTTTCTAATTGTGAAGTTACTAAATTAAATCAATTTCTGTAGGTATGTATAGCCATTTAATCTGACAAAACTGTATCAATACTCTGTATTGAACATCATCCTTTTTCTTTCAACTTTATGTTCGTTATATTTGATTTCCACAAAATCAGATGTTTATAATTCTGCACACAGACTCTCTAAATGTCTGGTGTATCTTTCTTGTTGATTCTACAGTTGAATGGTTCTGACATTCATATTTTCAGTCATGACTGCAGCGACAGCAGGTCTCTTTACATGTGTTTGAATGTGTGTATATCACATGATACGGAGCCTGTGTAAAATTATTCACCACTGTCAAGGCTGGTAGACTTTTCACCTCATGAGGGAGTTGAGTTCATTGGCACAAGCAAAATTGTTATTTGCAAGTGTGGGCACTTCAGTTGAGAAACCCCATTAGCTTCACAGATTGAAAGATACACTGTGTTGCATAGTAAATAGTAAACGTTATTGTTTTTTTTATTGAGTGGGAAAACACATTGTTCTCAAGCAGGTGGGAAACTTCAGTACATGTAACAATTAATATTCTGCAGTTTAAACATATTTATGGCATACTTGCCTTCTGTCAATAACACTGTGTATAATGTAAATATCAAACACAACATATTCACACAAATTACTACAATTATGTTGCATCCTTTAGCAATATTGTGTAGAAAACAAATGACGGGAACTGAGAACAGCATGATTTATGATACTGGGTTGAATATGGCCATGAAAAATGAAAGCATATGAATCTATACATACAAAAAAATACCAGCATCACCATCAATCTGGTCAGCAAGTTTATATACAGTATTTTACATAAACCTCCACAATGTGACTTGATCTTGATGATTTATAGTTATTCAGCTTTCCTATTCCTTTCGTCTAGATTGTTTTATTCCTTTAATAGACTACAGCAGAGGTTAGTGAACAGTACCCTTTAATGACTCATACCACTGTCCTCTGTGGCCTGTTGTATTCTTTAGCTCATTTATGGAGTTAATTGTATTTCAAAATGTTAGATGTAGTCAGGCCTCTGTGATGAGTCCCTTGTTTCATCATGATAAAAGCACCTCTTTCAAGTTAATGGTGTAAGGAATTAGTGACCATGTAATTACAGTCATGAAAATGCCAATTTATGAATTCCAAGAGAAAAGGAGACATCAACTCATGGCATGCATTAAAAAAAGTACTGAAATCTATCCTTAGATAACCATTGTAAACTATCATGTCTGATATAGTTTTCTTTCCCTTTACTTCCTATTTCCCTTTAGCTTTTAGCTACAGACGTAGTCCCTGCTGTGTGTACATCTGCTGTTGGCTACATCTTGTTCTCTAACTCCATAAATACCTAGTTATTGCTTACAGACATTACCAGATAATTGGCTGACAGACACTAGTTAGTCTTGTTTCAAGTCAAACTTTGTTATGTTTTATGTCTAAAGGTAACAATGTTCTACTCACTGTCAGGGTTGTCTAGATCTCAACAACCTTTCTCTGCTCCACTGGAACAATTCAGCATCCTGCTCTACTGATTTGAAACTCCACAAGAACCACAATTACTGTTTGTGAATTTACCTTAACCAGTTCTTGACATTGAGTTTATATCTGGTTTCTTATGAACAGAAGAACTGACCACTCATTTACTGGAGGAAAATACAAAACATGTTAAAGTCTCCTTTCAGTTTTGCCTTTTTCTTTTTCTTTCTCCCAACACCTACCTATATTTTGACATGGATAAAAAGTTAATAATTTGACAAATCAGTACCATTAACCTTTCTTAATACTCACTTCTGAACAATGAAAACATTTAAAATAATGTATTTTTCCCTCTTTGTGCATGCATTGCACATCCTCTGCTTGGAGCAATAACAGGAAGTGAAGGCACGTACATAGTCTGGTTAGCTTCCATACAGTATACGTTTACATAGGTGTGTTGCATTAGGAACTATGGCGGAAAAAGTGCAAACAACAGGTTGCCCTTGTGTTGCTCTGCGATGGACTGGTGACCTGTCCAAGGCGAACCCCCGCCTCTCACCCATTGAATGGCACCAGAATCCCCCCCACCCCCCAAGGCCATCGAGGACAAAGTGGTATAGATAATGGATCGGTAGATCAAAAACGTAATACAGTATTTCTAAATAATATGGCTAAAAAAACAGCTGATGAAGAGTGGAAGAAGGGAGGAGTGGAGTGTGCATTGGTGCTGCATTTGAGCTATGGTATAAGCTAAAGGAAAAGAGTTACAAACTGATTAAGTTAAGGCTCTGTATATCCATGATCGGTAACTTAACCTTATTGGTTAGGGTTGTTTGACATTACCCCGCATTATGTTTTCATTTTAACAAGTGTCCCATTAGTTGAGGATAAAATTAATTGGACGGATTGCAATGGTAGGAATTTTGGTAGCCTTCCTATACTATAGTAGCATGCCCGGAGTAGCTAATTGGGTGCAACGGGACAATTCCCAATGGGCCGGTCTGATATTTGGGCCACAAGGGCCAGTGCTATGGCAGTCCAAGTCGTCCTAGCTTACCAAAGGTGCAACTAGTCAAAAATCAGTTACTAGTAAGAGTATTTCTCAACTTGTTTGGCAAAAGTTTAACTAGTGGGGGGGAAATATTTAATTAGTTCTGTGTAGTCACATACTACTTGGCATAGACAATAGTTGATATACATGATATGGAGTTTTTACCACACAGCTTGCCATACTGGGCTTCTTCTTCTTCTTTTTTCAGAAGTGCATCTTGACATAAGGGCTCAGAGCACCCAGTCAATAATGTTTAAAAGTTGAAATAGCAAATTTGGCTCAGAGAAAAAGAAGGAAGCTCAAACCGACATGGCTAAATTTGCACAAGTTTACAACTTTTTCATTAAAACAAGCTCAATGGTTTGGGACAAAAAAACGGTGATGAAACAAGTAAGACAATATTTTGAACTTTGCCTGCAAACCTCAGTTTGTCTTCATGAATTTGCCAGATTTTTTACTGAAAATTTATTGGACATCAGAAGGTTAATTACTACATCAGTTTCACCCCCACTACCAATGTTGTGCCCAGTTAACACCCACGCTGAGGAAATTAGCGACTTCCGAACAATAAACAAATCGAGCTTTGATAAAATTATTGATAAACTAAGTTCCGTCACCTGCTGCCTGGATATCTTACAAACAGCTTTTCTTAAAAAAGTTATAGCAGGACGGATCTGATCCAAATAGTTAATCCATCCTTCCTACCAGGTGTCTTCCCACAAGCTTTAAAAACGGCAGTCATCAAACCAATACTAAAAAAGAAGAACCTAGACAGCATGGTAATGTTTTCAATTACATCCGTATAAATACTGACTGTGGTAAAGCCACAGTACTTGTACTATTGGACCTCAGTGTGGTGTTTGACACCGTTGATCATGATATAGTACTGGACTGTCTAGAGAGCTGGGTCGGACTCACTGATACGGAACTCCATTTGGTCAAATCCTACCTCAAGAACAGGAATTTGTTTGTGTCGATTAGCCAATTTTAATCACAAGAAACAGAAATCACATGAGGGGTCCCCCAGGGCTACATCCTAGAGCCCCTCCTATTTAGCATTTACATGCTCCGATTAAGGCAGATAATTACAACCAATAATATTAACTACCACAACTATGCTGACAACAGTCAACTTTATATCTCAATTAAACCAGGTGATGTTGAACCCGTCCAAATCCTTAATAAACGCATTGAGCAAATTAACAGCTGGATGTCCCAGAATTTCTTCCAACTGAACAAAAAAAAAATTACAGGGCCTGTCCATCGGACACTGACTGAGGGGACGCCTGGGTGTTTTTCTGCACCCATCTCCGGAACTCGCTTAAGCATTCAAAAGAAGGAACTCATTCCAGTGTTTTGATCAACTGCAACGAGGACCGTACCTAAAATTGGCTGAGGGACAAAGCCTGGTGAGCTAAATTAATTTGATTCTTTAGTTAAAATATTGGACTGCATTGAAGTCCTGCCTATAATTTAGGACAAACAACTAAATTCTAACATGTAATTATAGTAAAAGAGGAATTATATTTTCCTATTTGTGGTCAGCTGTTTTCATTATAATTGGGAGAACCTTTTCTTGTGTCTGTGCCGGCCGATAATTTATTTTAATTCCTTTAATCCAGACTGTGAGGTAGATATTTTTTGTTTATTTTATTAATTGAAAATAAATAGATACAATGAATAAATAATTTACCAAGACCAGCTAATGTTTTGACTCTGAGCTTTCTAGAAGAAAGAGCCCCTGTGAGCTTTTAAAGTAAGACCGATTTAGAGTTGTGCGCTTATTCTAAGCAAGACCAATCAATAAATTATTGTGAGCATTATGCAAGATCAATTTATGAAGTAATATTTTGAGCAAGACCAGATCGTGCATGTCAAATTTTGAGCCCTTTTATAAAGGACAAGAAATAATTGAGCTGTCAGCTTTTCAACTACAGTCAGTGAATGGAAGAACTACTGTTAAAGTTCTTTCCAGTTTCCTTAACACATAATATTTTTTAAACATGGGTAATGTTAAAGGAAAAACAAGGTTCTCCCAATTTCCTTAAATCTATTCGTATGTGTCAAATGAAAAATAAACATGGTGATGATGTGTGTGATTATTTAAAACATTGGAGTGAATGTGGTTTTATCTCAAGGGAACCTGAATTTGTTTAATGAATCATATAAAAACAAAAAACATAATGTAACATAATTTTTAATGGTAAGATTTGTAATTATCTATCCTGTGAATGTGAAACATGTATTTCCTCAAGGTGGGTCTCCAGTCAGGCTCAATTGAAGAAACTTAGAAACAGTCTAGAAAAGAAAAAGCAAGTTTTATGGAAAGAAAACTCTGTTGAATTAGAAAGAATACAGCACGTGAAGTTGAAAGAAATTATTTTTTTTTTTTTTTAAGTGCAAATATATTCTAAATGTAGGGTTTGGGTGGATGTTTGAAATTTTGGGAAGTAGAAATTGAGGAAGACACACTGCTCAGAGAGCAAAAGATGGAAAATAAGAAAAAAGACTCTTAAAGGACATAGAGACTGATAAAAAATAAATAAAATAACAAACCTGATAGTGCCTCTACTTATCTTCCTCTTTTGCAGAGCGCTTGTGCAGTATTCCATGTTCCTATATTTCTGAGGTGTGGATTAAGGAGTGAGTGAGCCTGAAATGGTAGAAAGGGGTTTAGATTTTTTTATTTCAATATGCAATTTGTGCTACAGCTTTTCCCAGATACCCCTGTCAGGTTGTGCACATAGGACCCACATCCAAACAACTAAGATCTGGCTGATTTATTTGTCATGGGAGAACAAAACAAACACTGTGGATCTATTGCTATGGAATAGACAGAGAATTCAACAAGTTATGATTGAATGAAAAATGCTTAAAAATTGGGGAGAACTGGACAGACGAAACCTATGGACTAATTAGTTATAGCAGATACAGGTGGGACTCAGAGCAGAGAGATGGGAATGAACTGGGCAGGGATGTAGAATGGCAAGGAGAAAACGGAAGGAAAACAAAAATATACCGGACAGCAAATAAGTCTAAATTAGAAATATATACTTTAAAAAGTGTACTTCTATTTTTCAGCCTGACAAATTATCTTAAGTTTTGAAAAAAACAAATAATGAAGTTTTATTAATTTTTGGTAATAACTTAAGTTAGTCCAACAAACCTAGGGAGTTGAAAAATTCTAAATAATATTCTGAGTCATCAGCACTTAAATCTTAGCGTTGGACTTTATTACAACCAGGGGAGGTTCATCCAACATAAATGCTTTATTGTGAAGTGCAGGAAATCAAACTTTCACAGTTGTCTTCATACAAAAAAGACAACTTCCTTTTATGCATGAAAAAATATTTCAGCTGTGAAAACTTGAAAAATTAAGTTTGACATTTAAGGGGGCACTAATTTAAGTCAGACAGGAAAAGTGAGGTAGTTGTATGCTGTTACATTATTTAGTGAATTGTCAGTACTAGTATCTATATGTGTTATGTGGGTCCATGAAGTGTAGACTTAACCTAAAACTACTCTAGTTTCTTTTCTTCAGTGGTCACTCCTCTCTTGAGATGGATAACAATATCTCCAGGGCTATGAAGAAGATGCTTCATTTGCTGACTCCACCATTTATCCCAGAGCAAGTTGGAGAACTTAATGATATTGAAAAATAACTAAAATAGCAAACTAAATAATAAATTGGAGTAGTATTTACAGAAACTACCATAGATAAGAAATAATAATGTAGGAGTAACTGAGATAAGACCTATTTAAATACATAAGAAGTGACCAGAAAAGAAGAGAAACTCAAACTATAGTTAACTGATGGAAAAAAAGGAGATAATGTTGTGGAAGTAGAAAAACAAAACTTCGAAGGAAACTCAAATCACAATGCCGAAAGATCCTAGCACTAAATAATAATGGGAAATAAATCCATCCATCCATTTTCTTAACCGCTTAATCCTTAATGGGTCGCGGGGGTGCTGGTGCCTATCTCCAGCTGTCAACGGGCGAGAGACGGGGTACACCCTAGGGGAACTAAATAAGTAAGTCAAATAACTGAAACTTAAAACAACACCGCGGGGTCTTAACAACCCCACCTCTAACCTAACTTTAAATTGCATGACAAAATAGTTTTCTCAAACTTGGTTGTAGACTATGATAAAAGTTAAACATAAGTTTTTTTGGGTAAAAACAACCAGGGTACATTTTCAGAGTTCTTTAAGGATTATTGATCAAAGTGGGTACCTATCCTTTTACCCATTTACAATTTTACTTATTTGGAGTTTACATACTTGAAATAGTCAAAAAGAGAATTAAGCCAATGACAGACGTATGTGACTGAAAACCTTTTCTTTCTAAACATTCATCTTTTGGTCCCTGTAAGGAGGATATTTCAATACAAAGTCATTTTCTATAGCTTAACCACATTGTGCAGCATAATAAAATATTGTTATATGACTCATGTAAATTATTCGCAAATTTGCACCCAGACGCAGACGTATTGACGGAGACGTTTTTTGTTTATAGTACTACGTTTTTTCCTCTCCACGATCTATTGTTTTTTCAGCGTTGCTCGACCAGGAACGCAGGGGGTGCTATATTTTCATGAAGTCTCTGCCTACTATCACAGCTTTGTTTCAGTTTTTTTCTATGCTTGTGTACACATTTCTCCCTCAAGGAGCAATGGACAACAGAAAGTACGTTTTGATTAAGCTGTAGAGCTTTTTAATAGAAGTGCAGCTCATAGAATACTCTAGAAACTCATGGAAAGAAACAGAGCAGGCTTTTTTGTTGTGTCTCTACACCTCGAGTTCAAAATCGCCAAAAGAACAGATTAGATAAAATACACTTTCAATATAAAGCCTGTAGTATCCAAATGCTGCATTAACTTCTGATTACAGCGACTATAGAGCACCATTCAGATGAAGCGATCTCTTGTTGTTATTGAAACTGACCAATCAGATGCATACGCTCTCCGTTGACTGAGACGGAGACTCAGCATAGTCTCAGCATAAACTAGGCATAAACCTGCCTGAACAGATTGATAGAATATAAATGTAAATAGTGTGTGAACAAAGTTTTTGGAAATAAATATGCAATGAAATGAATATGGAGTTTATTAATTTTAATTGCCACAGGTTATCAAAAATAATTAACTTGTAAATACAAAACTGGCAGATTTAGAATGGTTGACATACACGATTGTAAAAATCACTAATTCATCATAACAAAATAGAAGTAGAAGTGGATCGACTGGCAATAAAACAATTACAAAATTAGGGTATGAATTGGTAACAGAACCAATTGACTTGGGGGTATCAAGACCAGTGCCACAAAAATAAAATAACATTTTGCTTACTGGAAGCAAAATATGCAGTAACAAGAAGCAACACTTTTGCCTAGTAATGAGCTAATTTTTAAACTCTATTGAAGCTAAAAAATTCAATTATGCACACCCAAAATAAATGGGATTAAAGATATTAAAAACTTGGAAATAATTGTGTATCTAATCTGTCAGTATAAAACTACCTAAATTTCTCGTACTAGATTTTATTGCTCTTTCGTCATTTTTCTTCTTCTTTTTGAGCTTTTACTTTATGATGGGGTGCTAAGTGTGCCGAGAGAACCAAGGACAATTCATTCCCTTCAGGGATTGAAAGGGAAACAATCAACCATTGGGAGAAATTTTGAAAAATAAAACTGCATTAGAACAAAATTGTCATAGTTTACAGAACATTACTCAGAGAAACAAAATACCAATCCTCAGCCTTTAGTAGCTGGCCACAGATCAACGATCCCAGTGAAGAGTCCTCTGACTACAGTGCTCAGCAGTATTACCCAACAGCTCTGCAATGATCTTCCACATGCCATATGCATATTGCATGATGGTAGCTTATCCAGTGTAACTGTCAGTGAAATATGAAAACTGTTGGCACTTTGAACCCCTTATGTGATTTTGTACGACGTGCATATTTTAACCAATAATCAACAGTAGCTTTCAATTGTATGTCATAACCAGAGGGGCATGCTGGGAACACAGAATAAGCCAACGCTACTGTTTTTTTTTTATTTTTTTATTAAAAGACTTGATCTACTCTAAAATATAATACATTTTTCACCCACTTATGTGACATCTCTAAATTGAGTTTCATGAAATCTAGCCTTGGAGATTTTGCGTAATCTTGTTGAAAGATAAATATTGCTTACGATTTGTTTCCACCCTGAATGATGACTCTGCGAGAGCAGAAGTATTAAGCTAATAAACACAGCAGTACTTTGTGTCATTTAATTACTAAGGTATTGAATTTGAAACTGAAAGTGCATGAACCGTTTTGCTTAGAACTCTTCCCTTGTGGAATGATATTTCAATATGTCTTGAAAGGTTTCAAAGGCCTTTTCGAAATTGATCTAGTTTGTATTTCAGAATCATTCCTTGTCAATACACCCTCATTGCCATTAATATATACGTCCGTAGGGAGACTCAAAACAGTATATAGCAATAATACCAATCTTGCATATTGCCACAATGATGCACTGATTGTGCATGTTGGAATTATGGTAGATTGTATTTAATATTTGTCATATACAGGTTAGACGTCAATATCAAACAAGAATATTTTTGGCTAATAAATATATAAATAAATTGATCAATGGGAACAGGCACCAGAATCTGAGAGACCCTGGAAGGTCAAATTAGCAAAGAAAAGGAACAGATAAAAAAAAAAAAAAAATTGCAACATAATTTAAGAAAACATTTAGTAAATAATAGTATTTGTTTCAAATATTTTACTCATAACCAAAATAAAATAAATAAGAGTACAAATCACCTTTAACTGTGGTGTTTCTGATTGCATCTTCAAATAACTGACATTTGTATGGTGATGGTTTGCCAATAATCTCTGTAGCACTACAGTCCTCTCTCACAGTGTGTTTTAGCTGTATAGCTTAAAGTTTTAGACCTTTGCTGCGTGACATTTTGAAATAGGATGGAAGACCAAGCAGTCACTAAGAAGTAGTGTGAGAGCCTCAGAAGTAGTGCAGTAGAAAAGAAATCTGGGATATAATTAGATAAATATTGGACTTTTCGATCGTCGGACTATGCTGCACATGATGTTTGCAGTAATTTTATGGTCATTGTTTGCCCACATTATGAATAACCTTGTTAAGGTCACCATTGTTTTGGGCCAGAAGCTGCATCGGCTAACTCATTGCTATAATGACATGCAAAATCCACCTGACTCAAAGGCTTTGAGTCTTCTCTTCTATTCTCTTCTATTCTCTTGTATGTGGTGCAGGAATTCATTCTCTGTTGCTGAAAGCTATGTTTAATATATAGTGATGACTTAAGTATTGAATGAAGTAGAAATATTAAGAAACAGACAAGCGGCGTTTATTTTTTAGACAGTTATAAAAATGATCACATATCTTGTATCTTGTCCTAATGTTTTTTCCTTCTATCTGCTGAACTCCACAGTTTTGTTTGGCAGAAAAGCCTCTCATTGAAAGACATATTTTAATTCAAGTTCTATTCAATTCAGTTCAGTTTATTTATATAGTGCAATTCACAACAGATGTTATCACAAGGCACTTTACAAGAAAATAAATTTAAATACAATTGTATAATAATAAGTGTTTTCTATTCAAGGAATCCCAGTAGATGGTGTTGAGTTGTTGAATTGAGGTTATGCCCTGTTCATGCAGACTCCTTCCACAGCAATCTCTCTGTAATCCCTCATACTGAGCAAGCATATAGTGACAGTAGAGAGGAAAAACTCCCCTCTAAAAGGAAGAAACCTCAAGCAGAACCTGGCTCAGTACATGCGGTCATCTGCCCGGAGGTTTGAGAAGACAGAGAGACACAGAACGAATAAAAGGAACTGATATAAGAATACTTTCTATATTAAAGAAAGTAAAAAGTTAATCACAGTACATGGAGGCTGTTCAGTCACTCGGAGCATCATCTGTATCAATGCACCCCATCCAACATGGCATTGTAGCTCAGCAAGATACCCAAACAGGTGTAGCTTCCATGGAGAGAAAAACACTGAGAAAAAAAAACAATGTTAACAGCTGAAATAACAGCACAAACATACATTTTACGAGTAGAAGAGAAAAGTAAGTAGAGTGAAGAAAAGTGGTCAGTCTGTCCTCACACACTCTAACGGTACGTTCACACCATGCTTTCTCAGTGTCAACAAAAAAGCTCACAAACTGACTAGTTTGACGCATATACACTGCATATATATTTTTAAGTTGAAGCTTGCAAAGCGCATAGGAAAGTCTTTCTCTGGTGGATGTTTCAAACATTAGCGTATTGTGGTTGGTTGGATAACACTGATGTCAGGCGACATCGCTACAGTGAGACACTCTGACTGGTTTACGTGCTGCGTCAAGAGCATTAAGAGGATGAACAGTTCTGCTAGCTGAACTTCTGCATTGCTGGATTTTGATGCTTTGCTGCTTGAAACGCAGAAAAACCTTTAAAACTTGACTCGCAAACCCCACAGAGACTTCAACGCCCCTCTAACACCTTCAACCATAGAGTTTAGTTTACATGTCTTCTTGCTACTCTTTTTATTTATTTATTTTATTTTTTTTCTCTCTCTTTTTTTTTCTTTTCTTTTTTCTTACTCTTTGTCTTTTCTCTTCTTTCTACTGTGGGTTCAATTTCCTGACGTCATGGACACTAAACCGAGACCAGAAGGGAGAAAGGAAGAAGGTGAAGAAAAGAAACCGGACCAGCAGAGGTGCGAACCGACGACACAAGACAGGGAGGCAAACAAAGATGACAAGAAAACATCCCAGTCCTCCACCTCTGCCGGACGGCAGAGAAACAGTAATACAAAACAAAAACAACAAACTGTACAGAACCAAACCAATAGTTCGGATCTAGTAGAATAAACTAAGAATTACACATTCACTACACACAAGCATGGATTAATGAACATAATACAAATGTTTCTGGTAAGCTCCTGTGAACAACTAACTAATGATGATAACCTCAGCTTAAGATATGTCCGTCCACACCAATGTCTCCACACCTATGTGTGTGCGAGCATGCAGGTCTGAATAAGGTTTCCCCATGCAAGTGATTGATAGCTGGTGTAAGGAACCGTCAATCCGTCCTACAGGAATCGACACAGACATGGAGGAGGCAAGAGATGTATGCATCCAGGGTCCCACAGAGTACAGAGGCCACAGGCAGATCAGCCCATTGTCGATCACCCACCAAGAAAGGAACAGATGGAAGCCCCAGGGGAACACCAAGCAGCCGCAATGCTGGGGCCCGAGAGATCCAGTGACGAGCCCACGGGCTCCGCCGGGAACCGGCTACGCCAGGGTTTCTTCTTGCTACACTTGACGCTGACGTTTGGGGCGCTGTAAATGCACCATTAGCCTATAGCAGCATAACTACAAAGATAACTCAATATAACCTAAGCCATTTTAACTATAAGCTTTATTAAAAAGGAAGCTTTAAAGCCTAGTCTTAAAAAATAGACAGTGTCTGCCTTATGGACTAAAACTGGGAACTGGTTCCACAGGAGAGGAGCCAGATAACTAAAAGATCTGCCTCCCATTCTATTTTAGAAATCCTAGGAAGTACTGGTAACCTTCAGTCTGAGAGCAAAGTGCTCTGTCTCACCAATGGCACTTTGTTTTTTTAAATATTTTTAACCATATATTGTCTGTAAAATTTACTCAGGACTTTTCATCACCAGGCAATGAAGGACAGTGGGATAAAGGGACTGCAGATGGACAGCTGGTTAGAACTAATTCAGATGTAAGATGGACATAATATGAATATAATTCACTTTTTGTGTGGGTGACTGCATATATGGCAGACTTTGTGTGAGTATAGCTGTGAGGCATGGCCAGATGCTTTTTCGGGACCTGATCTCAAAGGAATAAAATACTTTGCACTGTAAGACCTCATCAGCTGCCATCAACAATGGGACAGTGTAAAAAAAAAAGCAAATTACATGTGCTCACAAACACTTACAGAAGAAATGGAATGTTGTGATCTGAAGTCGTATGCCGAATGACTGATGCAGGGGAGAAACTGCAGAGACCTAAAATTACACAACTAATGCCAATGAGAGTTAGAGGTCAAATAAGACAAAAAGCAAAATACAAGAATGTGGGCAAACGTTGAATCCACAGAGTAAATGCCAAGTTATCTTTTACAGGGCTATATAAAAGAGAAATGACAGATTTAGCTCAAAGAGAATATTCAGATGTCTGAGTGCAGGACACATGAAGACCTTTTACATGAACATTGCATTAAATTACAGTATGCCATTCTTCCCTAAGAAATGTTACAGTAGTACAGCCTGTATCTGTATCAGTATAGGGCAATAACATAACAACAAAGTCTACAACTTCATTAAAAATATAGAAAACAAAAAACAGCTGCAGAATTCTATATTAAAATTCCTAGAACAATCTACATTCTTCTTTTTATGTTGTCAGTGTTTGACAAAGGCCACAGCACTGAGAAAACTAAAGTAATTTAACACCTACTAATAAAAGTATAATTAGTGTCCCTCAAATCAAATATATAATATGAGTAAGATATGGAGGAACTATTTGTATGTAGATAAATTAAATCTTTATTAAATATCTATAATTCAGATTCTTTACTTGAGTGTGCAGTTTTGCTCTTCACTTTCACATAAGAGCAGACATTTTGAGTAAATAAATTGTTAAATACAATCTTACTGGAAGATTCAATTTAATGCTACTGATGGACGAGTGTAGATAAGTTATTTTATTACTACTTCAAGTTAAATCAGTTTAAAACTCATTCATAGATAAGTCTAAAAAGTACCAAAGTTTCAAATTGAATTTGATCAGATTAAATAATTGAACAAATACCCTTCCAAATAAATTTAAAGTGGAATCACTGTTATTCATAACTTCGGTCAACATCATTTTGATGACAATTAAATAGTCTTACATAACATATTTTCATATAAACAAGTTGCTTAAAAAACACGTTTTTTTCTGAGTCCTGCATAAATATCTGGATATCCTTGTTGCAGAAGAGGTTTCAGAAAACAATCTGTCCCAGGAATCCTTGCTGCTATTCTGGCAATAACAACCCATCCTCCAAAATAACCCACTTGATGATACAACCAAAAACTCATTGTGTCATTTCAATCTTGATCATTCTAAACTACTTCAAAATTTTCAGCTTAAAATGTATTTCAAAGAACAGAAACAAAGATGTTACGGGAAATTGTTTTACATATTTAAAAAAAAAACATTTTTAAAGCTTGAGTGTTTCTTAAGGGTTTTGTAGCTGACTCTAAAGTTTTTTTTTTTTTCAAAAAACCATGATCTTTACGTAGAGAAAGTAGCGAAAGTTTTAAAACTATCCAAATTAGTACCATGACACTTTTTTCAGTTTTTTTTTTCTGTTGCAAAGAAACAGTCTGCTCCATGAAAGCGTGTATACCATCAACAAAAGAACAAAGAGGATGCAGACGATGACAGAAGTGGCTAAATATTACTGTCTAAGTGCCAGATGTCTTTAATGGCCACACAGAATACCTTTACAACTGAAAAAATTGTGTTTGGATTTTGGACAACTATCCAAAATCCAAACACTATACAACAATCTACAAAAAAAAAAAAGGAACTAGAGAACGCAATCAATTTAGGAAAGTCTCTAGAGAGTTTGGCATCAATTCCTCCTTTAAGCCCTTTGGGATTAATGTTTGTAAAGTGTAAATTTGGAATACTTCTATTTGTAAAAATAGTCTGCCCCTGTGACCCCGTCTTTAAAGATTAGACACCATTTCAATATCTTTTTTTTTTTTACTTGTCAGATCAGGTCCACCTTACCCACATTAAAGAAAGAATGGAGAGGTATATCTATCTATCTATCTATCTATCTATCTATCTATCTATCTATCTATCTATCTATCTATCTATCTATCTATCTATCTATCTATCTATCTATCTATCTATCCATCCATCCATCCATCCATCCATCCATCCATCCATTTATCCATCCATCCCTACCTACCTACCCAGCTACTTTGGAGTTGTACGCACTGACCATTTTCCAATCACAGAACAGCTCTTTCTCTTGTATTTCTTCTTTTTATGTATACCTTTCTGACAAGGTGGTGAGAACATATTTTCCTTAAAGAGGTGCTGTGGTGAGTGTGATTTTTTAATTTATTTTTGTATGTGTAGTTCTCTGTTCATCTTATAAAATATATATTTTTTGAAATTCATAAAAAAAACAATTCTACTCCATATGTAGTCATTTTAAAACTTGAAAGGTAAAAATAGATTATGACCAGATTATTTTGACCTTATTGGTCAAAATAACGGTAAAGAAAAACATTTCTAACGTTAATGTGATTGCAACAGTTCCAGGTAATCTCAACAATTCATGGACATGCCTGGTCAATTTGAGCCATCAACATCACTGTATAGAGTGAATAAAGAAAGGGCAATCTAAAAATATCTGTTACTTTTATGATGACATAATCCCCTAACATCTGCAGAAAGTCCCGCCTGCCAGTGGGAGAATTTTCAGTGATGCAGACTGCCGTTTTATATGAGCAGCTGTATGGCCCCTCATAGTTTTATTTGCTATGTTAAGCACTGTGCTGTAGTGCAGCTCTTGTCTTGTCTTTTTTCTGTTTGGCTCCAGATTTTGCTTTCTCTTCTCAGGGGATGCGTTCTGTGAACTGATGGTCAATAATTCTTGCTTCTTTTTTTTTTGTGGAATGGAAAGGACATCCAGTATTACCCTCTGCCATGACAATTTTCAATTTAGCACCCCTTTTGCACTACAAAGTAACGTAAGTGATATCTTTTCATCCATGATAAAAACCTAAGAAACGTGACTCCTGGAGATTAGAACTTGAGCTCTCATCTATTTTTCAAAAGTTAAAGTGTATTTTGCCAAATAATGTGACAAAGCCAACAAGCAAAAAAATATATACCAGCAGTACTACCACCAAAAGGAGCAAACAGTTTATTTTTTTTGGACCACTTCTGGATGCCTCTCTGCAGTATGATCAACAGATGTTTTGACACCCTCACGGCTCCTTCTGGTGCCTTGATATTTTCACTAGGGTCCTCCCCTGGTTTTATTTTTAACTGTCATGAATAAATTAATCACCTAAGAAGGACAAACAAACCAAGCTTTGCTGTAAAAAATAATGCAGTTACACACACTGTACTACTTAACCACAGTGCAGCATTTTCAGGAACACACAAACTCACACATACCTGCTCATAAATCTCCCCCTCCCCAAGGGACTTACTGTTTCTAATTGCGGTCATGAAACTTCTATATAGCTGTGTTGTTTAGCCTGAAAAAGATTAGTACATAACTTGCAACAATGTCAGCAATTGTTCTGCTTGATTTATATCCAAATGTAGGGGCTTATGCAAAGACTGTAAAATGTGCAAGTTTGTCTAAAGGTTTAGGCATTTGGGCATTTGTTACGAAAAAAAAAGCTACCCCTCAAAGACTAAAATATTTGTTTTGCTTCTTGTTAAATGTTAACCTGAAATTCTGTTTACTTATTCTAAATAAAAATATTGTGAAATACATGCAACAGTTTTACTGACCTTTTTATTTACATGCTATTAGTGTAACATTTTGTCTGTTTCATATTTCATGTGAGCACAAGTTAGTACATATTGTTTTGAATTTGCAATGCCTTGTACCATGCATCTCTGCAGTTTGTTATTTTTTAAGTCAGGTTTCTGTCTTTTTTAAAAGAAAATGACATTATCTTGCCATTATCTGAAGATGGTTTGATACACTCTTATACAAAAAAGGGTAAGTCTTGCCAATACACATTCGTTAAAAAAATATCATGGCGAATGAATTTTAATCAGAGTAGCTTTATTAGCAAGTAAATAATCAATTTATTGTTCCCGTATGGGACATCTGGGAAGTAAACAACAGTCTAAGACTGACTGGTTACTATTCAAAGTTATCTTTAACTGAAAGTTGTTGAACTTTGTTTTGTTTTCCTTTCAAATTCCACACATTTCACTCTTCAGAAATATTCTGTATTTGTCAAATTAAACAATATTGCGGTTTTCCACAGTGCATGAACACCATCCATACTGGATTGAGCTGCAAAGAAGCTCTTTGGGCTTTGGCAACGATATAGATCAGTGATTTCCAACCAGAGGCACGTGTACACCTAGTGGTACAGGAGCACGGTACATGGGGTACTTGGAAAGATATAATAATATAATTTCTCAGACGATGGGTATCAGGCATTCAACAGTATTAGCTGTGCCCTGGTAAAAGGAAATCAGGCTGGGATGTGTTATGCTTAATAAATACCCAAATTAATATTAAACCCAGCAGGGTATCAGCCTGGATAATGCTCTGCCTCTAGATCTACCAGGTTTATCAAAGACAACCAAGCTCAGATGTCTCCGTACAGATAGGTTTGATGATGAAAACAAAGTAAAACTATGTTTATAGTTGGGGTTTTATCATGCTTTTGTTTATTCAAAAGAGTGCCTGTTTTATTTATAACTTTTTGTTGTAAAGTTTATTCACTTCAGCATCTGAAATAAATGTTTAGGGATATTTAACAAAGTAATTTTCCTTTATTAATCAGTTGTACATTCTGTACCTGGAGAATCATCAACACATTTATGTAAGGGAGTACTTGTGGTATTAGAACATAGCTCCGAGGGTTGCACAAGTCAAAAAAGATTGTGAAACACTCATCTAGAAGCTTCTATATTTTAAAGCTTTTTATCCCTAGAGATATTGCGATGTCTCATATAAAAGAAAATTCAAAAGTCTCATTTTTTTGTAAAAAAATTCTTCTTATTTTTTTTATTGTTATTGGTAATATACAGACCTGAAATGATTAGGCTCCTAGAACTTTTTTGGTTGCATGGGGCTGTGAATCCTCTCTTGCCCACTTGCTGTGAGGGATCCCCCAGACCTCAATCTTAGGCCTCTTGGGGCCTGATTTATCAAAAGCATTCATCAAATGATTTACTAAGCAGGCAGAGGGAGAACTGTGACTGGTAACCAGTTGCAAAATGCATAGAATCCATTTGGCAGTTTCACTCTTGGTGAAAATGAAATATCACAATTTCTGTCAGACGGAAAATATTGGGAGGAGAACATGAAAATAAGTAGGCATTGCAAATGCAGAGCGATTTATCAAAGATTGAACATTTTTGCGGTGGCTTTTTTTAAGCCTATATTTACCACCTCTGAAGAACATGTCTTTGCACCAACACAATTCAACATAAGTTTATTAATGACAAATGAAACATATGACATTTATTTCCCTTTTTTGCAAATGATCCATTATACCTCCATTGCATGCTCTTCTCCAGTGTGTCTCTCTGGCTGCTGGCGCTGCATGGCGCAGACTGGCTGGCACACACAACATAGGATACAAAGTTCTCATTTAAATAGTTCTCTTTGCACTTATTATGAATTTCACATGTAATCTTAATAAATCATAGGCAAATCAAGGACAACTCACTGGCACAATTTCTTTGCTGTGCACAATTTTTTTTACTGCATGGATTTTTGCACACTTTATGTGGAATATTGATTAATCAGGCCCTTGTTATTTTCCCTTTACCCCCTTCTCCCTTCTTCTGATAGCATCTTCTTTGGGGTTGAGAAGCTGGCTCAGCTAAGTGTCCAACTCCACAGCGGGCGCGTTTTCATGGTGTAAAAGTTATGAAGTGGATCTTTAAAATAAAAGATTTAAACAATGTAAAAAAGATTAACATGTGTAAAAGTTATGCAATACAACATGGCTATCTGATGATGTCATAATATGCAAATAAGAAGAATTTTATTTTTTTATTTTACAGTATGCGTTTATTTACAACCGTTTTAAGGCTGCAACCGTTTGAAACTGAAATATTTTACAGAAAAAAAAAAATCTCTGGTGCCTATGGAGATGATTCTGCTTCGCGAGCACTGTAATCAACCTTGTAACTACAATAAGCAGTTCTGTTTTCTTGCATTTTTCCAATTTTTTCCAAGAAGGTGATTTTATAAAATGATCGAATAAGAAAAAAAGACATAACTGACAACCAGAACAAGATTTACTTACCAAACCTAACCAAAACGAGTCAGAAAAGGCACGGAATGAGCCCCCAATTCAGAGTATGATCCGTCTAAGGGTTGGCAGATCACAACATGGAAATGATGATCCATTGTTAGCAGTGCTCAAGCAAAAAAACATTGTATTGCAATTTATGAATAATTTATTTACAAATATGTTATTTACAAGGAACTCATAAACGTGTACATCAAACTCCCATTGTGGTCTCTCTTTGCTGGATACCTATTTATTTTAGAGTTCAATGTAAGAATGGTATGTTTGTTCTGAAGGTTTTAAAAAGTTTTGCTGCTTTGCCCTTACTATTCAGGTCAGCTGATCAGCTGCTTTTGCTTGTTCCAAATTGAAACTGGATGCTTTTTGGCCATCTCAAAAGAGTATTTGATAATATACTGTGCAAGTGCCACCAAGCTGTAGAGGTGTGTCATACTGCACGGCTCCAGATTTCAGTTGGTCAAACTGCAAGGCTGTAGCTGTGGCAGGATGCCAGTGATGTTTCTTTAAAAGCATACATCACTGAGACAAATGGACAGAATCAAGATGCTGACAAGGAAAAGCAAACAAGCGCTAGCTGCATTTATAGTTTGTTTCTAGACTAAATCAAATGGCAAAAAGAAGACAAGGAAAACGAGGAAGAAAAAGACAAATGAGGACACTCTCATAGCTGAGGAAAAGGGGACAGTTTGAGATACCTGTTCTTCAAAATGAGGAAAGCTTTGTTTAGCATTTTCTAGCCAACATGTCACTCACAGAGTGCAATTTAATTGATCAATGGCATAATGGAGTCGTAGAATTTCTGATTCTGCCTGAAGACTCTCAGGGCTGGTTTCGGTCGTAGGTGCAATAAATACGATGGTAATCAGCATTACGTCACACTGAATGGTCAGACTGGCAAATCACACGCATGCTAAGCGGTTTTCATCTTGACTCTTTTTACAATGAAAGTAAAGGTCTAGGATGGTCGTAATCACAAAGTGTGATCCTGGCTTTATTCCATGGAATGCTTTACTCTTGAATATCCGACAGCTCCAATCATTGTCGATTCATGAAGTCAAACTAAAGACATCCTTTTATTCACTGTATTTTACCCTTACCAACTTGACATGTTTCTAATTGTTTTTGTCTATTTTTTTTCTGTTATCTGTAAATAATTAATGTGTTGTATTTAATGTACAGCACTTTGTGCAGCTGAGCCTGATTTGTGCCTACTTTATGAAGTTAATGATGATTATCATTATTAATATTATTATATTCCTTATGCTCTCAGTATTCCATTTGATCTATGTTTGCAGCCTTTTTAAAATGTATCTGAGATAATCATGAATCTAATGGATTTTTTTTTCTTCTGTTTTTTTTTTTTTTTACAGATTTAAAAAAATTTATTTTGGTCTTTTTTTTAAAGAATATAATGCTACTTTCGCTCTTTTAATCAACAATTTTTCATTATCCATCTTCCATTTCTGGCCAGAAATGCAAACTCTTATTTCAATATTTATTGTTGGTTATGCATTCAAAATAGTTGGTTTATCACCAACTGTTTATCCAGGACTACTTTTACTTGCTGGTTGTTCATAGCATTGAATATAAGTTTATATTTTCAGGCAACAGAAATGTGCAAGTGTGATTCAGTTTTAGGAAAGCAAATTCAATATTGACGACACCAGATTTATTTGACTCCGTCAATATGTGTATTTTTTTAAATCTGTTTTCGAAGTTGTTCTGTCTATACACTTCTATTTAGAATATTTTTTATACTTTTGGTAAGCTCTTAAAAATGTAATCTTCTAATCACTTGTGTTTGAGAAATAAAAATATGAAAGACATGTTCAAAACCAAAAATGTGTTTTACTTTAGACTTAATATATCAAACGTTCTTGTATAAATGGATACGCATCGGAAATTAATTGTTCATGATTTGATGCAAAATATAGCTCTTTCATTGTTAACCTTGCAATGTTTTAAACAGGATACAAATTTACTTTTATAGCATGTGTCATTGAAATTCTGGTTAATGATGGTGGAGTGCATTATGAATTCATGCTACTACACCACTTACCGGCACTCAGTCACCCTTGACATAGAAATCTTCTAAAAGACACAGTCCATTCACCAAAGGATTGTTCAGTAAATTAACCAAATCCCTCAACTGCAGAAGTGTCAGTTAATGATTTCCCTAATTACACTTTAATTCAATTTTGTACTCTATTGACACCCTTCAGTGCATCCCTGACTCTTAGCCAATCTCTTGGCATTGCTCTCTCCCACCCCCTAAAAAGCAGGAGACAGCTCAACGCTCATGTCTTCCCTTCATTATGGGGTTGTTGCCCTAAACTCTTGTTTTAACTGAGTGCATCTTGCCAGGAACTGACTCATTTTGCGATTTTTTTATTTTTTTTATTGTTGGCTTCTAAAGAAAAGTTATCATACACATTGGCTTGTTGCTTTAGTAAACCACCACAACCCTGCAAAACATTTTTATCACACCATGTTATTCTTGTGGCTCATTCTAGTGGCTTTCGCAGCTTTTACAGCTCATTGATACATTTCTTTCTTAAAAGGAGTCAGGCATTTCAACCTAAGCCATTATATTTAACATATTTGTAGCGTGTACACGTGTTATATGGGACGTCCAAGTGTACAGTATTTGTTTATGCTTAACCCTTGTTTTTGTGCAAAGAAACGATAGGAGGATTTAACTAATGGTAGAAAACTGTACCACAATTTAATTGTTATTTTTGTGATTTATTTTTCATAACATGTGATTAAATGTATCTCTTATTGTAATACCATTACTTTTTTAAAGCCACACATGTAAGTAATTACAATTCTAAGTAAATGACCATTACTTCCCTGTAGCCAAGCTGTGTAAATGTGCTACAAACCTGATATTTTTTTTCATAACACTCATATATAGTATGAGTATGTGACATCAGTGTTAACAATAGACGAATGTGTAGATCAACCAGAAATAAGATTAAGCTCAGAAGAATGCAGGACCAGGCAATGTAAAAAGCTTGGAAGTACTGACATTACTTTGAGTTTGACTCAGTAAAAAGTTGCAAAAACATTAACCTTTGGTGTACAATGAGGAGCATCAAAACTAGTTGTGAAATGGGTAAAACAGGGTGGCATAAAATGTTTACAATGCTTTCACATTAGGAGAATAGGGTTTTATTTCCCAGAAATGAAATCCTATTGCAAACAGATTGACTATAGTTGTAAGTCAGGTCATTCTCAGAATGTGAATCAATCTGAATGACATCTAATATTTTTTTAACAACAGGAGTGGTCAAGTATCTGATTATGCAATAAGTATGTTTATTAAATGAAAATCATGGGGTTTCCTAACAATTTTGCAAAATATTGGAGGGGTTATCTGTGCAATTGTTGATGATAAATTTAAAAACACATGGTCTCAATAGAGATATGATTGTTAAAGCATTTTGACAGTTGCCCTGTCTTGCAGATGAGCCATTATTCAGAATCAGAGAGTATTCTAGGAAACTTCAGAGAAAAGACCTGCTCAAGGTCAGTATAATCTACAACATCTTTAAACCACCACTGGGGCTGCATCATTTGATCTTAAATAAGCCTAAACTTTTCTGATGCTGAAGCAGCATGCATAACTAGTTTACATACAACATAGTAAGGAAGGGAACATATTCACAGCATGCATGCATGCAAGCTAACAACTAGCCTTTGTATGGAGGTAACATAATTTATTCCTATAAGTAGGATTTTTTCTTTTCTTTACCCACTCTTTTGTACTTCTAGTAGATTTTCCTGAGACACATACATTTAAAAAATAAAACAAAACAACAACAAAAAAACATACACAAATAAAACACCCGGAACCCCTAAAACTAAATAAAAACATTTAAAAAAACACAAAAAAACATATTAAGAAGCGAGATAGATGGAGCAGGTGCAAATATCCTTCATGTAGAGGCAAAACAGAGAAGCCAGTGTCAGGCACATGGAAGCAATTGTGCAAGAGTAGAAATATTTAAAATGCTAAAAACAGTAGTGGCACTTAGACTCCACATCCATCACAAAGGAGACTGCTATGTTTGTCCAAAGGAGAGGGCTGTGTGAGTGTGAGCAGACTGCAAAGCTAGCCTGCGAGGTGGCTTGCCAATAGAGAGAGAAATCTTGTGGATTCGAAACTAACATCTTCAGTTTCTCATACAGAAAATACTCCCTAATATTATTCAAAAGCCTTTTCACAGAATATGGATATAGAAGTCACACAAGATGCTCAAGTCAAGGAAAGGCAACTTATATATATATATATATATATATATATATACATATTTAAGTTTTACCTGTTGTGTTGTCAGTAAATGTGTGCTGGGAGTATAGATTTGTCCTTTGTTTACCTTCTCTGCAGGGGCTGAGACTATTCCTACGATCCAGATGTCTCCTCATGATCTTGTTGCTTGCTTCCTCTGGAATCATACTGTCCTGTTCTCCTCGTAGACCCATTCCTGGATTCATTCAGTTCAATCCTGTCATCTCCTTGCTCACCACAGATTTTTTGTGATTCCTCCCTTGTCAGCCTCTGCACTGCTCCCACCTGAAACCAGAAACAGAACGCAGCTCCATTGCCGTTCTTCCACTAGCCGCTGCCGGTTCACCCTCCAGCCAACACAATCTGCAGAGATAGGACAGGTTACCACCAAGACCCTCAAACCACCCAAAAACGGCCAGTCTACGTTTAATCTTAGCTCACTTACCTCTTCCTGGTTCTCCTTGTCTTCAAGTCCAAGTAAGACCCACACTCTTCAGAACTGTTCTCCCGGTTATTTCTACGATTAATCCTACCACTGAACCTGTTTCTCCTCCAGTGCTCTGTGTCCAAAAAGTAATCTAATATTATTCTCCCCAGTCCCTCCTACACAGTCCTCCCACAAAGTTAAAAACACTTCCCACTGTAGAGAAAAGGGAACAAGGTCAGAAGGCATTCTGCTCAAATCTACCAACTTTTTGTGCCACTTTTTGTGCCACTGCTGTTGAGTTTCCAGTCCAGTCGGTTGTCAACTTGAACTCCACGGAATTTTACTCCTCAACCACCTCCACTTCTATTCCCATGTTGGAAACACTGTTTGACTTATCTATATTTCTTCTGAAATCTACTATCATCTCCTTTTTTTTTATTAACATTTAAGGCAATACTTTTGTTTCCACACCATGCCACAAAGCCATCCACTAGCTCTCTGTCATCTGAGAATTTCTGCAGATGTCTAACACTGGAAGTCTGAGGTGTACAGAGTGAGAGTAAGGTCTCTTGTGGTGCTCCTATACTGCTGACCACCTGGTTTGACACACAATGCTTGAATCTTACAAACTGTGATCTTTTTTTCAGTTAAAGCATGCTAGTTTAAACATACATTTGCTAATTCAAAGGATTAGTTAGTTGATCATAAGTAAATCAATTCGTAGAATCATCAGACGTCTTAGTATGGTTTTATATTAACTTGATGCACCTGCACTGTGGAGTTTGCCAGGACTTCCTTTCGGGTGGGCCAAAAAAAAATGGATGGCCTATAAATCTGCCTGAAATTATTTGTAAATTATTTGTAAATTCCATTGTTGCTTTAATAGATACAGTATGTCTGTATATATCAGATATTAACAAAAAGCTTAGAAGAAAAAAAAAAACAACAAAGAACACTACATTTATTTTTAATGTTTGATATAACTTGTTTGGTTGTTTTATTCATTATTTATATACAGCAGTTTGGTTGCTTGTTATGTTGTGTAAAAAAGTGCTATTTTTAAATAAATTGGTATGGTACGGTACATTTGGTCTACAAAGTGTAAAACGCTTTAAATAAATATTTGATTCCCTAAAGGGGTTATTATTAGAGGTTGAATATGGAATATTTTCATAAAAAGTTATATTAAAAAAAATCTGCAAGGTTTTTAGAGGGGTGCAGAATGTAAGAACAGCATTTTCTAAAAAAACTTATATTTGAATTGAAATATGATAAAAATGTACATATAAAATGGGCATGACAATGATGTTATGTTTACATCTACCGGCCAGTAGCAGCCATGAGTTGACAGATATGGTCTCTATGATCCAACTGTAAGGTCAGCAGAGTGGGAGAAATTGTGGAGTCAGCAAGTCAAGGAGCTGCTTTAAAGCCCCGGAGATACTGTTATCTGTCTCAGGAGAGGCGTGACCGCAGAAGAGCAGAAGCTAGAGTAGTTTTGGGTAAAACCTACTGTAGATGGACCTACATAAAAGATTTTAATTTCATCAAACACATGCGTAAACTGAGACTTTCCTCTTGGAACCGTAAACTAACTCACTTGCTAACTTTGCTAACTTTAGCTGTCAGTCAAACTCTTCTAAAATACATTCCTTACTGGACACAGTTCAGTTTGGTCACTGGGCGTATCAACAACGAACCAGGCAACCTAACAGCTGGAATGATGCTTTTGATGTTTTGTTACATAAACCAGATGTCTCTATCAAGCTCATGTTCTATATCTAACCCTTGAGGAAGCTTACCTTTTAAGATAGTAAAAGCTGTTAATCATGTTGCCTCATCATGTCAGTTTTGCTATCCAGAGGTAGTAACAGAAGTTAAAAGGGGTCGGGATCATCTAAGCCCTGTGAGCTCAGCAATTGATCAACATTTTCCAAGTGACAATGGCAAACGTTGTGGCATTTTGTTTCAAAGAAAACTCCATAAACCCAGTTTTTTTTAAAATCAGTATACATTAATTTCACATGTTATTGTTTTAATGCATGGAACTGTACTTTATTGGATTAGTCTGAAATGTTTGGCTAAGTATCCGAATATTTCAATATAACTGGATGTTTCAAAACTACAATCTTGGACTTGGTTAGACAAGGAAGTACCTGCATACATCCAGCAAACTTAAACAATATCTACAAACTAAATTAACGACTAAAGCTTCATTAACTGTGAGTCTGGATTGAAAGTAGTTCGATTTTTTATTTAGATCAGTCTGTCATAAAGCCATGCAAAAGGAAGTCAAAGAATCTGCAATTCTGTTATAAAGCCATTATTACATTAAACTTTCAAACTTCACATAGTCCCTTTAAAGCATCAGGAAAAAGGATCAAGAGAAACCGGATAAATAACAAAGGCTCATAGAAGAGATAGAAAAAACCTGGCAGGTGAAGCCAACTGTAGTGCCCATGGTCATTGGAGCAGTCAGGGCAATGGCCCCCACACCAGAGAAGTAGCTCTAACAAATACCTGGAGAAACATGTCACATTTCAGTGAAGAACAGTGCTAGGAACAGCTAAGATACTACAAAGAACCATAAAGTTCCCAAGCCTCTTTTATGCTCCTTTTCCAGCAGGGTCAGCTCAGCCCAGACTATGTCTGGTCAGCACATAATAGCACCTTTCAACTACCTTTGTGTGGGCTGAGCTGAGACGTTTGTTTAGACTTCCTCTGGCACCTACCTATGTAGTGGTAGGTACTGTTTGGCCTGGCAATGTGTGTATAAAGTGATGTAACAGAGAATGGTGATGCATAGCTTCCAGTGAGTTTAAAACATTGTAAGGGCAAAAAAATAAATAAATAAAAAAATATGTGTGAATATTGGGCTGTGAAGGACCACAATGGCTGGAGTGGGGCAGACCTTAAACACTGGAAGAGCTTTACAGAAAAGAAAAAAAAACAATCCCTAGAAATATCTTGCTTGCATGTAATTAGTCTATCCCATATCTTAGTTTTACCTTTTAAGTTTTTTGTAATTTTTGTTTCACCTGTGTATATCACAGGTGAGGGGACAATTGCGCAGGATAAACAGATTGGTGTTGCATCTGATGCGAGAAATTTACCGGTCTGTCATGGTGACTAAATTTACAGTAAGTTTGCAGTAGTTACTACCATGTTTTAGATAAATAAAACATCCTTATATATATATATATATATATAGCTGAATGCATGTAACGGTTCTGATTCCCTGGGATTTTTTCCACAGTTGCCTTGGCAAACATACAAAGTCAAAAGGTCCTCAGCTTGAAGGTTGGCAGCCCAGTGGGAGTCTTACTTTGCAGGTTCTCCCAAATTGACCAATAGTTCACCTTTTTGCTGCAGCCCGGATATGGGCTGCAGCATATGTTTCAGAAAGCAAGCCCACAATGCTCGAAATTTATATTTTTTACAAATTACTTATCTATCTTTTCACATAATATACTGCTGCTTGCTGTCTGTCTTCAGAGGTTCGGAATTTTGTTCTTGTCTCAGGATCAAGGGGGACACAGCCTGCAGCAACTAGGCTGTGGAGAGGTATTTTTCTATCTGGTAAAAAAAATAAAATTCTTGCCCAAATTAGATTTTTTTTAAATGTTTTTGTTCATTTGGTATTTGTTCTTTTATTTTGTCTTTTCTATTGGCAGCTAATTCATATAGTATTTTTAAGTTTTTTATACAGCACTTTTTTTTCTTTGAAAATCGCTTAAAAACTCTACTAACTTACTTCACTTGGATTTGACATTTGTATGATTTTTGTTTTCATTCATTTCATAAGTGTCATCATTGGTCTGCAAATATTCTTAAGTTGCAGAACATATGTTTGACTGCCTGAATGTTATCAAAAATATATTTGAATGGTGCCAAAAGAAGTCAGGTGTGTGATTTTTTGGTCACATTGTAGAATACTTCTTTTGTCGTACAATATTAACCCATAATATTAGTTTGGCAAATTATTTTATTTGCTACTTTATGTTATTTTTTATAAGTATTCTGCTTTGTTTTGTGTTTAGTCCTCCTGTGTCATGCTGTATGTACCTGTTGCTCTTTTTCCTCATTTGTTTATGTTGTGTGTCTTGCATACCACTCTCTTAGTAAACAAGCAACTAGTATTTGTTTTAATGATTCTTTGAATTTCTTTGACCAACATACTGTCTCTGGGTAAGCAGTTATATTTGTTTACAGTTGTCCTCTGCAGGATTGTTGGAGATGTTTCCTGCCTTTTCAAAGCAAATCTATTGTGTTTGCTTTGTTTTCTGTGATCAGATTTTTTATGTTGAACTTCAGTTTTTGTATTTTTTGTCAACAGCATGTTTTGCTTGCATTAACAAGCTTTCAGTTTCGCTTTATAGCAGATATTAGCACTATATGTTCAATTATGCCAGCATAAACCAATCATTCTGACATCAGTCAGTCAATCAATCAATCAATCAATAAATCCGATGTGAAACCGTTATCTTCATAAGAAATCATATTATACATTCAAACATATAAGTAATTTAAGGTTTGTTGTTAATGTAATGTCTATTCATTCAGATAAAACAATAGGAATTTAAAGATTTTAAGAAAATGACCATTAGCTACTAATAAAGTAAAAGTGTGTCAATCCTTCAATCAATCAATACTGCTGTTTTTTTACTAACAAAAAAGTAATATACTGAACTTAACTGTTTTAATTTCTTTTTTGTACCTTGGGACACTTTAATGTAGCTGTTCTGTACCCCTATTTCTGACAGTGTACCTTCAGTTTATTAAACCATGCGTACAGACTCATAATACTTAGCCATCTTCTTTATAAGTTAAATTAATAGTGCTCTTTATTCAGTTTAGAGCTCTTAGAACAGTTCAGCACATTGTTTAGATCTGTGTGTGTGGTTTAATAAACTGAGGGTACGGATAATTACTCCTCAAAATTATTTCTGCACCTGACTCCTGCAGGGCCACGTAAGTTCCAGATCAGTAGAGCCGCATAAAAGCTGCGCTGGAGCAGAGACACATCAAAAACAGGCTGGACACCAGCCCTTGAGGACTGGACCTGGACGCTCCTGGTCTAGAGACACCAGGTTTCTCTCCACCAAGTTTTAACTCCTTGTTTACTATATATATGCTTCAGATTTGTAAAATAATTAGATAACATGGAATACACTTCCACAGTTATGCAGATGATACTTAAATGTATTTATCCATAAATCCTAATGAATCCAATCAACTAGATTACAGACATGTCTTGGAGATATAAAAACCTGGATGACTCTGAACTTTCTAGTTTTAAAATCAGACAGTTCAAGTGTCATCTTTGGACCAGAAGCTTTAAAAAGAGAAACCGCTTAGTCAGTAATTTCATCTTGATGGCGTTAAATTGCCGTCCGCTAATAATGTGAAGAATCTTGGTGTAATTTTTGACCAAGATGTGACATTCAAATCCAATATTAAACAGGTTTCTAGGATTTCCTTCTTTCACCTCCGGAATATTGCTAAAATTTGTTAATAGGATATCTGAAAGTAGATGGAAGGCATAGCTTTTCGTTACCAGGCTCCTCTCCTGTGGAACCAGCTCCCAGTTTTAGTCTGTGAGGCAGACACCCTGTCTACTTTTAATACCAGGTATAAAACATTCCTTTTTAATATAAAGCTTATAGTTAGAATGGATTAGGTTATTCTGAGCTATGTTTTTAGTTGTGCTGCTATAGGCTTAGACAGATTGATTAATTTTCTTCACTTTTCCTTTTTAGTACTCTTCAGATGTATTTTTTTGCTGTTATTTCGTTGTTAACCTTCTTTTCTGTCATTGTTTTTTTCTCCATAGAATCTACACTTGGTCTGGTATCCTGCTCAGCTACAATGCAAAGTTGGATGGGAAGCACTGATTCAGATGATGCTCCTAGTTACCAACACTCTTCATGTCCTGTTATCAACCTTTTTAATACTTTCTTTAATGTAGAAAGTACTCTTACATCAGTTATATATTTTTTTCTGTGTCTCTGCTGTCTTCTCAAACCTCCAGACGGTTATGCCAGATGACCGTGTGTACTGAGCCAGTTTCTGCCTGGGGTTTCTTCCTATTAAGGGGGGGGGGGGGTTGCTGAGAGGATTGCTGTGGTTGTATCTGTATCTGTATTTCATTTGATCTCCATTAGCTTTAACAAGTACAGCTACTCTTGCTGGAGTCAATCCTACATGCTGCTCACAAAAACAATACTTACACCAGTTTTCACCACCAACTGATACAATTAAAACAATTAAACACTAACACACACACGTACAAAGGACCTAGTATACGTAGTATATACTGACTACATCAGAGGTAATATAATGACAGCATTAGTAGCATAATGGTCAAACTACAACTTACCTAATGAAACTAGTACATGAAACAATGCTTTCTCAAGAGGGCTTTAAATTGGTACTTACTGTTTGAATAAATAATGTCACTTGGCAAAGTGTTCCAGCCAGACATGGCTCTATACATTACAGTACATTTTCCATAGTTGGTTGTCACTTTGGGTAGTGTAAATCTGCCCTCCATGGCATGTCTGGTTTTACAATGATGATCATCCAAACTAAAATGTAACTCTTTGTGCAATACATTTGCAGGGTTTGTTGTAATTATATTTCTGGTTAAATTAATTAAAGAAGCTGCACGTCTCTCTGTCACCTTAAGCCAGGACAGTGTATTATGCATCCAGTTTACATTAGTTGAAACTTATCCCCTAAGTGCACAACAAGCTGCTCTGTTTTGGACCGTTTGTATAGCTCTTAGGTTTGTTACAGCAGCACATGACCAAATTTCCAAGCAGTAGTCTAACTGTTACAATACAAGTGTTTTTATAACATTTTCAGTTAAACAGGAAGACAACAAATAACATCTTTTGACCGTTGACCTTTTGGCCTTTCCCCATTCTACTGGCCACCACACTAATATGCTTCATTATCAATTTAAACACCAAGAAGTCTGGTCTGTCCCACCTGTTCAACAGTTACATCTTTCACAACAAGACTAAATTCGGTTTCATCCCACAGCATGTGGTAAGTAAAAAAATAAATAAATGTTTTGCTAATATTTAGAACTAACTTATTTGTGACCCACTCAAATACGAATTTCTGTTATTTCTTTAAAAAAATTTGAAGTTCTTCAACCATGCTAAATAATTCTTAAGCCACAGTAATGCTGCTCGGCTGAACCCATAACATTACATTTTACTTAGCAGGAAGTTATGATCTATAAGATCAAAAGCCGAGCTGAAATCTAACAATACAGCCCCTGCTAACCTTTTACAATAATAATTAATTAATTTAATTTACAGAATCAGAATCAGCTTTAATGGCCAATTATGACACATACAAGGAATTTGACTCCGGCAACTTTTCTCTCCAGTACAGAACTTAAATAAGTGAAATTAAAACGGAAATAAAAATAAATTCAAATACATAATAAAGGATAATATATACACCAAACCAGGGTTATTGTACAGTAAGTATATACAGCAGTACAGAGTTTTAGTTTATTGTTCATCTGAATGGACTCAGACTCTGTGACTATTCAGAGTTCATCAGAGCGAGCTGGGGGAAGCCTGGGGGAAGAAACTGTTCTTGTATCGGTTGGTTTTGGCGTACAGCGCTCTGTAACTCCGGCCTGAGGGGAGGAGCCTAAACAGATTGTGGTCAGGGAGTGAGGGGTCAGTGGTGATTTTTCTGGCCCGCTTCCTGACCCTGGCCCGGAATAGGTCCTCAATGGAGGGAAGATCAGTACCTATGATCCTCTCTGAGGACCTGACTGTTCTCTGCAGTCTGTCCTTGTCTTGCCTGGTGGCGGATCCGAACCAGACAGAGATGGATGAGGTCAGGACAGACTGGACTATTGCTGTGTAGAATATGGTCAGCAGTTCCTGAGGCAGGTTGAACTTTCTGAGCTGATGCAGAGTCAATGTGGGAGGTCCACTTCAGGTCCCGTGTGATGGTGGATCCTAGCAACCTGAAAGACTCCACTGTGGGGACTGACCTGTTGGTGATTATGAGAGGAGATGCTGATGGGGGTCTCTTCCTGAAATCCACTGTCATCTCCACAGTTTTGAGCGGGTTTATGTCCAGGTGGTTCTGACTGCACCAGAGGACCAGCTGTTCCACTTCCCTTCTGTATGCAGACTCGTCGCCGTCACTGATGAGTTCAATAACGGTGGTGTCATCTGCAAACTTCAGGAGTTTCACAGAAGGGTCTCTTGACGTGCAATCAGTGGTGTAAAGGGAGAAAAGCAGTGGGGAGAGAACAGATCCCTGGGGGGCGCCGATGCTGAGGGACCGGGTGCTGGATATGAAGTTACCCAGTTTCACCTGCTCTCAGGAAACTGGTAATCCACTGACAGGTGGAGGGAGGCACAGTGAGCTGGGACAGTTTTTGGTGGAGGAGCTCTGGGACGATGTTGTTGAATGCAGAGCTGAAGTCCACAAACAGGACCCGAGCGTAGGTACCTGCAGAGTCTAGGTGGTGCAGGATGTAGTGGAGAGCCATGTTGACTGCATCATCCACTGACCTGTTTGCTCTATAGGCGAACTGCAGGGGGGTCTAGCAGGGGATCCGTGATTTCCTTCAGGTGGGACAGCACCAGTCGCTCAAAGGATTTCATGACCACAGATGTCAGGGCGACTGGTCTGTAGTTATTTAATCCTGTGACAGGGGACTCCTTGGGAACCGGGATGATGGTGGAGCGTTTGAGGCAGGAGGGGACCTCACACAGCTCCAGGGAGTTGTTGAAGATCTGAGTGAAGATGGGAGCCAGCTGGTCAGCACAGACTTTCAGACAGGACGGAGACTCCATCAGGACCTGATGCCTTCTTAATCATATGTCTCTGAAATAGTTGGCGCACATCCTGTTCACAGATCGTCAGCGCAGGCAGGGGGTCAGGTACGGGGATGGTTTGGGGTGATGCTAGGCCTTTTGTGATGGAGATGGTGGGGGAGGTGGAAGGTGTGAAGGTTGTTTCAAACCTGGAGAAAAAGTCATTGAGGTCCTCAGCCAGGCGGGGGCTCCCCACAGGGTGCGGGGATGGTCTCCTGTAGTTGGTAATGGTCTGCAGGCCCTTCCAAACTGCAGAAGAGTCGTTGGCAGAAAAACACTCCTTCAGTTTTACACTGTAGTTCCTTTTTGCTGCCTTGATCTCCTTTGTCAGCTTGTTCCTGGCCTGCTTGTACAGGTCCCGATCCCCACTCCTGTAGGCCTCCTCCTTGTCCTGGCGTAGCCGTCTCAGTTCTGCAGTGAACCATGGTTTATTGTTGTTGAACGTGCAGAAGGTTTTGGTCTGCACACACATGTCCTCACAAAAGCTGATGTAAGATGTCACAGTGTCAGTCAGTTCGTCCAGGTCTGAGGCTGCTGCTTCAAAGACGCTCCAATCAGTGCAGTCAAAGCAGGCCTGTAACTGCATCTTTGACTCATCTGTCCATCTCTTCAGAGTTCTTACTACAGGCTTAGCAGATTTCAGCTTCTGCTTGTAAGATGGGATGAGGTGGACCAGGCAGTGGTCAGAAAGTCCCAAAGCAGTACGGGGGACAGAGCGATATGCATTCTTTATTGTGGTGTAGCAGTGGTCTAAAGTGTTCATGTCCCTAGTGGGACACGTCATGTGTTGGCTATATTTAGGCAGTTCAAGTTTGAGATTTGCTCTATTAAAATCCCCGAGAATGATTAGCAGAGAGTCCGGGTGAGTTTTCTCCACGTCTGTGATCTGGTCAGCGAGGTGATGTAATGCCTCTGTTACACACGCCTGTGGTGGAATGTATTCAGCGACCAGCACAAACGAGGCGAACTCCCGCAGTGAATAAAATGGTTTACAGTTTATGAAGAAAGACTCTAGGCGAGGGCTGCATGTCTTCTTTAACACTGTGACATCTGTACACCAACCTTCGTTAATGTAGAAACACGTTCCTCCTCCCTTTGACTTCCCAGACAGTTCCGCGCAGCGGTCCGCTCGGAACTGCTGGAAGCGCGGCAGCTGTAGTGCGCTGTCCGGGATGTGTTTACTGGACCAGGTTTCAGTGAAGCAAAAGGCGGCAGAACGACGAAAGTCGGAGTTCTTGGATAGGAGAAGGAGCAATTCATCAATTTTGTTAAGCAGAGAGCGGACGTTCCGCAGGTGTATGGATGGGAGAGCGGTGCGTAATCCCCACTGTCGCAATTTAACGAGCACACCAGCTCGTTTCCCTCGTCGGCGTCTCCGTCTAAATCCACAGAGCGCTGCTGCTCCTCCAGTCAGAATCTCCATAAAGCAGTCTGGTTGATTAAAAACCGGTGAAAAAAGTCCGGCACTGGATAGCCCTATTTGTAAGATTTCCTCTCTGCTCATTTTAATAGCAGAGGGAGTGCAGAAAACTACGCAAAAAAGTAAAATTGTAACAAGTACTAGGGACCGAAGTACCGAGGCGTCCATCCGCGGCGCCATCTTAAATGTTAAAATCTTAATTTTAACATAATTACAGCTCTTTAGATACCCTAAATAAATGTTTTAAAGAAGGCATATTTTAACCTTGTTGTTTATGTGTCTGTGTATCCGTTAGCAGGATACATAATTTTAACGCCATCTTATTTATAAAATTATAAAACGCCATCTTAATTATAAAATTTACAATTTTATAATTTTATAATTATATTATATTATAATTATATAATTTTATAATTAATTAATTTTATAATTAATTTACAATACAATTCTCTTCATAATTTGGTTGGAAAGTCTTTATCAAAGGGGCCCAACCTGACATAAATGACTTGATGCAATCTCCTTTAAATTTTCTTGTAAAGTGCCTTGAGATGGCATCTGTTGTGAATTGGTGCTACATAAATAAACTGAATTGAATTGAACACTTGGATGGTCTTTGGATCCATCCGAATCCACACATTGCCATTCCATCCAAACCTCCTCCATTTTACACCCATAAGCAAGAAATTCTGTAACGTGTAATGAACCACAGAAAATAACTTTATTCCTTTTATGCTTCAAATATGAGAGATTTAACCCCTGATTAAACAAATAAGCTCTGCACAACCTCATGCTAGTGAATGTGATTTATTTTAATCACATTAAGATATTTACTTACTGTAAATTTTGAGCAGATAATGGAAAATGACTTCATGTGTTCTTTTGTCACAGTGGGAATACTAGAACCCCACAGTAAGGAGGAATTGATACAGGGCCTTTAAGAAATGCCACCTCATTGAAAATTAGATGTTTCATACCCCCAGAAAAATCAAATGACCAAAATGTAAAAATATGAAATGTTGAGGGGGGCATGAAGTGCAACTTCTAAGCTAAATACAAAACCCACAGCAATAATTACCAAATTGGAAAAAGGTGAAAAGAATTGGAAAATAAGTGGATAGCAGGTTCAGAAACACAAGAAAAGAGTTGAGGAGCCGCCTCATGGGAAAGAAAACCCCAAGGGAATGACAGAAAGATCGCTGGAGAGATGGTGGCAGAGGACAGCAAATGTGACAGAAACCAGAAAGGGACAGTCCCAGCTGACAGATGTTTTTTTTTTTTTTTTTACCTACTTCCTGGGGAGTGGCAGCAGAGAATATATTGCAGGAAAGCTATATTTCACTGGACCTAAAGAAGGTAGTCTCAGTATAACAGGAGGGAACATTTTTAGACAGTAAACTGTAACTATGGTATGCTGCAGGCCAGAAAAAATAGTAGATAGCGCCTGCCAGTTTCATGTTTAGGCACCATCCCTACTCTACGTGGTACCACAGCCAGCTTTTAACAGCTGATACACCCTGACTGGTATCCTAATGTGTTTCTTTATCAATTGTAATTAAGCTATTATGTTAACAATTACAGTTAATTTTTAGTGGTTAACTATATGTTATTGTGTTGTTACAGACAAGTGGATAAGAATTACACTGTCCACCTACAAGTGAATGAATCAAGCTTTTCCAATGGAAGCCGTCATTTTTTATTTGGTGAAAGCAAATAGTACATTCCTTCATTCTTGAAACCTTTTCTAATTGTTTATTATAAAGTCCAAACAATGATGTTCAAGATTAATATTGAATAGCCAAAATTCCTATTGCCTTGAAACTGCTCGACGGAGTCATTTTGAATCAGTCTCAGAAATGTTTTAAGGTTGACAAACATGAATTGATTAATGTAAAATGATAATTTAACATAGCTGTGTTTGCTGTGCTCCTCCCACAAAGAAGGGAGATTTGGAACTGCTGCTTGAGCTCAGCTGTCTGTGAGCTGTCGTTGGAATTCACAATAGTACTGCTGGTCAGTGGGTGGATATGTGCTTCTTGTCAGATCAACCCCAACATTTTATCAGTTGTTCCTAGTCCCATTGAGGATATTTCCTCAAAATGTAATCAAAATCTGTCAATAACTTTTTAAATTATCCTGCTAAAGGATACACATACATATAAACAACAAGGTTAAAAGATGCCTTCTTTAAAACATTTATTTAGGGTATCTAAAGAGCTGTAATTAGTAATATCACCATGCCTGACCCCTACTTCAAGTTTTCATTAGTTCAGATGAGAAAAAGAAAATCTCTCAAATGTCAAGGATAAAACTGAAGCGCTGTTTCATTGATATTATTTTTATCATACAACACATTTTCAATATCACAGCACCACCATGCAACAAATCTTTCACATTTCCGGTTATATATAAAGTATGTACCATCAAAGTTCACAGTTAGAACATATGGTAATCGTTATCAAGAATGTTCTTATTTCTCCTAGATTGCTATTATTTTAAAAGGCAGTAGCTGTATTGCCAACTCCTTAGTAAGACACTGAGACATTGGCTTAGTTATAATTTGCTTACCAAGCAAAACAAAAAAAAAAATACTGTTACCAGTATTTGTAAAGTGGGAAAATTATGTCAACCAGGACAGCTACATTAAGAATTTGTAAGCTTTAGGTGCTTTGAAACATGAGAGAGATGCATAGCAGAACCCATTGCTCATTGAAGAGTAAGAACAATCTAAGCTCTCACATCGGTCTACAGTCCCCAGTGAGACCAGAAAAGAAAAACACTAAATATGTTGTCATAACATTTTTGTTTCTCTCTGTTTCCCCCAAAAATCTAAATAGGCAACACTGAAAGTAAAAGTTTTGAATGAGTTCTAGACAGCTGTAAATTATCGTTGCTATTGTAAATCAGGTACAGTTTGCAGGCTAACATGACTGCATTTCACAGTGTGGTTTCATCTTTCAGCACGTTTTATGACAAGAAAGTGTGGTAACATCTGCTGTGTTAAGGCTTCTGTGCATTGTTATGGCCTTGCCTGGTCTAAATTGTTAACATGGGGCTGTTTAAATACTATTTGGGTTAGCACTAAAGGTATTTATTTTTTTATTTTTTTTTGCACAGGTCATATCTATATACCTATATTACTGTTTGAAGTGAGAAATCAGATTTGATGTGGAGCTTGCTACATATAATTATCGCTTTTAAAAAATGCTGAGAAAGAGATTTCATTCAGTTCTCCTTTCCTTCTCAACTGTTAGTATAATTGACAGAGAACGTGTTCCCAAACAGCAAGTTTTATGAAAGTGTGTTCAGGCTGTGGATTGTCAGTGTTTTCCTTTTCTTTTCTTTTTTTTTTTTTTGCTGATATGTATTTGCTACGATTTAAAATGGTGTGTGGCAGAGTAAAGAGTTCTGCACCTAAACGCTCTTTATATGTGTTCATTAAAACAACCCTTTATTTATTTTGTAGCTGTGTATTGCAAATCGAAAAATCTATGGCAAAAACCTTCAGTGTGAATCAAGGGGCAATCTCCGCCCGCAGAATGTGAAGCCAACGCAGAAGTGACAAAAATTGCAGTTAAGCCCTCATCCGCTGGGGGCGGGCTCCAAAAAGGAGCAACTTCCCATTGACTCCCATGTTAAAAAGGCCAACTTTACAGCAAAACTAAACATGTTTACAGCGTGGTTCAAAAAAATATTTTAGGTTAGATAGTTCAGGTTTACCGTCATGACAACTCTGAGGGGGGTGAATTTTTTTGTAACTAAGTGGTAGAGAGGAATACTGTTCTGGTCGGAACTTTTATCCCTTTCTACACGCGAGTTGGAGCAGGCGATCGGTCGGGTAGAAGCAGAGCAGCAAAGTCGGCAGGACCGGGACGCCGCGGCAGACCTGATCAGAGCAGGAGACTCAAGAGTGGGAGACTGCTAGATCAGGCTGGAAGACTACAGAGTTGAACTGGATGATCGGTGGTTAGATCAGTACTGGTGTGAGGAACACAGCTGGAGGCATGAACTAATGGATGAGATGTGAGGTGAGACAAAAGCCTTTTATTTTTTGAGAGGATCTGAGTTTTCATGATAACTTTGTGACTGCTTTTTGCTGGATGTGTTAAGATGAACCCGTCCTCAGCCTCCACCGATGGTAATGGAAATAACACAATATTAGGCCGTATTGATCCGACCCATTTGGGTCTTATTTATTGATATGATTTCTCTACTCGAGATGTTTCTGTGTCTAAAGTGATCGTTGTTGAAAAACGGGGTAAAAGTCTCTCAACCGCGGTCTTCTGGCTGAAACCGGCTGCAGCCTACGTTAGCTTCAGTTTGCTCCCAACTAGCTTCTGACTATCTTGTTGCTACGTCGGCTCGGAGCGTTAAACCTCCGCCCCCAGCCTCACAGCCCCACTCTCAGCTCCACCTCTTTGCCCATTTTTGGAGTTTCTGAGAGTGACGAGGGGAGTGACGCGGACAAGATGGCAGCGGTGGGAACCGCCCAACTGGCCTCATTTTCGCTCTTCAGAAACCTACCGGAAGGTTAGTCCATTGTTTTATACATTCCATTCCAACAAATTATATAATTATATATAAATTATATAATTATATATATATATATATATATATATATATATATATATATCAGTGATTCTTCAGAGTCGGGATAAAACAGGTCCTCCCTAGAAAAGTCTAATTCATGTTAAAAATCAATGGTGGAAAAGTTACATCTGAAAGAACCCTGTATAGAAATGTAAGTTTTATCATCCATTTTTCATTTGTTTGGTGTGAATTTGCTTGTCTGGCAGGCTTCTGAAAAAGTATCGCCTCCTAAAAGAAAATCCAAGAGTTTGGAATAACTTACAAATTAATGAGAAGAAGGACACACACAGCACAAAAAAAGAAAACATTCCTCCAATGTGTCACACAGACTGTTCAAGATTACCTAATAAACTATGCACGAATAACAGCAGATAAGATGGACACTATAACTAGGAAGAAGATGAAGCACCAGAGAATGATCCTTGCAGACTCCATGATCAACCTCCACACTGATTTCCTCATCAGAAACCCAACCATGAGGCTGAGCTACTCTTCATTTTGTGCTCTGAGGCCATTCTATGTTACAGCACCAAAAGCATCTGATCGGAAGACATGTCTGTGTAAAATGCATGGAAATGCATACTTAATGCTTGAGGTCCTGAGATCGACCGGTGTTGTGAAGTCGAACAAACTGGATGAAAGTTTTCAATTAGTTTGTTGCTCTCCAGCAAGTGAGGCCTGCCTTCTTCGCACCTGCTCACGATGTCGCAGTAAATGCACAGTTCCAACCCGTGAGCAGGACAAAATCCATGTTCAGTGGAAGCAGTGGGAAAGAGTTGAAGAAGACGCAGCCAATGGAATTCACATCAACACCAAACTTGTTCAACACAGTGGCAGTCTTTCAGAGCTCATCAAGCTCTTTGAGCAAAAACTCAGAAGTGAAACCACAACACATGTGTGTTTGATGCAAAACCAGTCAAAGGAATACAGAAACACAATTGACAACTGTAATGAAAGTACATTAATTGTCCATGTTGACTTTGCAGAGTCTTGGAGATGTCGGTAGCAGTCTGAGGTTCAGGCCTGCCATTTTGGACAGAATTTGCCACAGATAACACTGCATACTGGGATGTATTACACCAAAGGTGGAAAGGCACGGTTTTGCACACTTTCAGAGTCAAGAGACAAGATGCTGCCGCAATTTGGGCACACATGGTTCCTGTACTAAAATAAATCAAGATTAAATTTCCACAGGTTATCACTGTGCACTTTTGGTCTGATGGTCCAAGTAAGCAGTATAAAAACAAGAAGAATTTTTTTCTTCTTTCTGCTGTCCCATCTTCACTGGGTTTTGAAAGAGCAACATGGAACTTCTTCCCCACCTCCCATGGCAAAGGCGCCCCAGATGGCATCGGTGGCACAGTAAAAAGAACAGCTGACAATCTGGTCCTTCGAGGAAATTATGTGGCAGATGGAAAAACATTCTTTGACAAAGTCTCAAACCATTTGAAGAGTGTTGTGCTTTACTACATTGAAGAACAAGACATGCAAACATATGACAAACTTTTCATGCAACCTCTCAAACAGGTTCCCACAACAAGACAAATACACAAGGTAATCCCACATGAGAACAGGATCCACCACAGACAACTGTCTTGCTTTTGCAGTGAGATGTTGGTTTGCCAGTGCTTCAGCCCAACTACCGTCCGTTTCCCTGTATACCTAGAGGAACAGCAACGTGAGGCATGGACGGCGCACCATGATGAAAGGCCTGCAAGAAAGAAAAGACCTTTGGCTATATTGATGGAGGAGATGGAGAAGGAAGATGTGATGGAGGGGGAGTTGGTTGAGGAGCCTCCAAGAGGTCCTGATGGTTCTACGACAGTACCCACCGTTGGTAGCCTTAACATTGGAGACTGGCTCGCAGTAGTGTATGACGATCACTGGTGGCTAGCCAGAACCATTACTGTGGACACTGATCACAAAGATGTGGAAGTGGAGTTTCTACATCCTCATGGTCCAACATCAAAGTTCAAACCAAAGCTTTGAAGGAGTGATGTCTGTTTCTGCCAAGTTGAAGACATAATTGTGAAATTAACGGGGGATGCAGGACCAGTTCAATCAAGAACACGCGGAATTTACATAATAGCCCCTGAAATAATGGATTTCATAGAGCGTGAGCACCTCCGACGCATATTGATGAAGAAAACGGGAAATGAAGAGAATCAGTAGAGAAGGAATGAGGAAGGAATACTGGGAGGTAGCTAGGGAAAGACCATACAAGAAGATGATGGGTATTTTTACGGTGTGTTCAATATAGGAGAGAGTAATTCATCTGTTGTTCTCCACATCTTTGGAAGAAACTTTTTTTTTAGTCAGAAATGCTAATGTTTTGTTGACCATACAAGATGATGGGTATTTTTACGATGTGCTCAATGTAAGAGAGGTTTATTCAGCTATTGTTCTGCACATCTTTGGAAGAATTATTTTTTTTTTGTCAGAAATGCTAATGTTTTGCTTTTTGTCAACACCGTCAGTTCACAGTCAACACCGTCAGTTCACAGTCAACACCGTCAGGTGTATGTTTTGTTGATTATTGAAGAAAAGGTTTATTCTTTGTTCAATTCATCTACTTTATGTAATAAAGGACATTCAGGTCTGTATTCTCATGTGTCTCATTAATTTAAGAAAACTGTTTGTATTACATTAAAATTGAAAGAAAATATCTTACATACAGATGTTTAGAAATAAGGAGGTTTCGAATAGTGTGAAACCACAATAAAAGTTGATACCTTATATTTTATGGCTTATCTTAGTAACTAAATAGTATTCCAATGTATTTCAGGACTTTGCTTTTCTCTTGAAGGATGGAGTTGAAATTATATACTTTTTAGTAGGTCGGACGGAGTTGACGAAAATCAAGTTCTCGACTGAAACATCATTAATTTTATAAAAAGCAATTTTATTTAGAACCTGTTCCTTTACATGGTTAGATAATCAGGACTTGTCCCTACGAACATAGGATAAAACAATGATTATAGTGTGCATTTCTGTAAAATGATTTTGAAAACCTGTTTTGTCCCTAATCTCAAGAATCAGTGATAATTATATATATATTATAGAATTATATATCTCAGAGGCATTTGATTGTGTTAGGAATATCCACATCTTTTTTCTCTTTATAACTCTTTTAACTCTATCATTTGCCTCATCAGTACCTTCACTTTTAATGCAACTCTAATTGAATCAAGACATTTACACCTCATTGCAGTGCCTTAAATGCGTTTTAGAAGTTCCAAGAGAGTGTAAATTACCATCTTATAGTTTTCAGGGTCCTTGAAGAAAGGACGGGAGGCAGTTTTCCCACTTGACATTCGGTGACTAATCTCCTCTGCCTTTGCTGGACGTCTGTGTCAGATAGTGAAATGGCATTCATCTCAAATTGGTGAGAAAATTACCATCCAGCACAGCACAACAGGCTAACAGCCAAGACGACCACTAGGTTTTCATCAGTCCCATCAAATGGTGCCTCCCTGCCTGGTTAAAAATTGTGTGGCAGTACATATGTTGAGATCAAACGTTTGACAAAAGCGAGCAAAGAAAGATAGGAAAACTGTGTACCACTCATAAAGATAGATGAAACTAAAGCCGTGCATAATGTTAGAGTCATCGTCCCAGCATGTCACATAAAATTACATCTGCCTGTTGTGAAAACTCCAGCGCTGTTCACTTTTGCATCACAACACTGCTAGAAATGTCCATGGGTACGTTTCATGACGGAAAGCTGAACTGCATGATTTATTTATGAAATGTTCCTTCCTGTCACCACTAATGACCTTTGTTAATATTCTAAAAATTAACTATTGAAGTGGAAAGTGACTTCACACAGAAGCATCCTTATGTTGGAACATTTTACACTAATACAAGTTAGTAGAATTGTATATATCCACTCTAATGTTTTATGTCTTGAAATCAATCTGGCTAAATTAACTAGGAAAGATTTAATATGGCAATAATTATTCATGTTTACATTGTTTTAGGAAGGACAAAACACATAATCACTTAATATAGCATATAAAATACCAGACATATTCTTATGAGCTTTATTTTATCTCCAGCCCCTGAAAGATTAAAGGGTGATAGTTTTACAGTTCAATCTTAAAAAACACCTTAATAAGAAAAAAATGGATGTATAGCAAAAAAAGAGAAGCTAATTAACTGAAATAAGAAAATAATTCAACAGACCTTTAATAGGATACATATATAATATCTGACATATCATATTCTTTTTTTTATTACTGTGGCATTTGGCAAAATAATTTTAGTCTGATTTATTTCAGACTATCAGAAAAAAAATAGCATATTTTATTTTCATCGGGTGTATGTAAAAATCTGGTTTCAGCTGTATTTAGTGCACTATTGGGGGCAAAAGTCAATTTTCTATACACTGCTTTAGTGGCAACGTCCCTCTGTTCGGCCCTCATGAAAATATTGCACTGTTGAAGCAGCACCACGGGCCAAATTTACCCAAACCTCTCACACTCACAAGCCACAGATTGGAAAGCTACTCAATAAAGTATAAAGGTAACCTGGTATATGGTAATTAAGTATGACAAGCAATATATGAGTATTATAATTTAATTTTGCTAGCTTGAAAATAAAGTGTCTGTAAAAAAGAGAAATTGTAATACTGGGGTTTCCTTCAAATGTCTTCAAAGCTGCATTAAAAATAAATATTGTTTCCCCAAGCTTTTCTCCTTGCATATTTATTTGAGGTTCATTCATCTCTCTCATTTACATTTAAAATACAAAACAGGTGCCGTAAAAGTATGCCATTAACTGTAGTAAAGTTAAAGTGGAAATTTATCCACACAGACCAACAAGGTTTGCCTAGTGAATGTGTTTATTTTGTTGCACATTCGCTTCCTCTCAAGCAAGCACCTCCTCACTTCAGGTTATTATTTTGGTCATAACCAAACAATGTGTTGTACAGTGTGAGAACTAATTCATGAGTCATGAATTATTAAACCCTTTGATGTCATGTGAGCTTAAGCTAAATTTTAAATGACTGAAAATGTTGCGCAGTGTACGGCCAGTTTAAGACATACGTAAGCTATTCTACATGTATCTGAGTGATCACATGATTAATTCACTACCACTAAAACTACCTCATATTACCACTGACTTACTTTATTTTCCAAATCATGTTTAGTTTGTACACCTGGATATGATTAAAAAAAATACAAAGATGTATTTAACACAATTTTCAATTAAGTTAATTAATAAGCTGTGATTTTGAAAAAGATTAGCAATTTCTGAATATTTTTAAAAGCTCTAAAATTTTATCATTTTCGACAGCAAAGATGACCTGCTATTCAAAATTGTGCCTCAATGTATTTTGTTATTAGTAGGACATTTGCTGTTAATGTCCAGAAAATTTTTCACTACACATTACTTACAAGGCAGATTAATCTAGAACTGTTCAATTCTTTGTGAACAAGCAAGGTGGCTATGACAAATGTTTTTGCTGACCTTGTATGCTTCCACCCCGGGATCCTGCAGCACACACCGCCTATGACTCATATCCTCCTGAGGTATGATATCTTCCACATAAGACCTACATAAAACTGCAGAAATAGATAGGTCGGCAAACTTTGTCCTCTGTCTTGGTAAACATTGTCTTCAAGTGCCAAAGCTATGTCTTTGTTTTATGAAATAAAGATAGTCTTTTTGACTATATCCTCCTCATAAAGTTCAGCTTAATAAAACTGTAATTTCTTTACAGAACACTGAATTAAATTAGATACTGTTGCAGATGGAGCAGAGTATCTTTCCCTTCACTTTTATTGCTTTGTTCTATTCCATAAAAAAATACTTTTTAGATTTGATTTTGCTACGTCAAGTACTTCCCTTTTCTGCCATCCCTCTTCATGTGAAATTAAATCAAGACTTAATATATTTTGCTGAAGTCATTACTTTTTACACTTTTGGCTTTCCTAAGCAAACACAACTATCTCTCAGCTGCATTTATACATGATATGCCTTCCTTTCATTCCCTACATCCTGCAGGCATTTACCTGAATTACTGTCTAGATGGAAGTGCACACATACAAACTCCTTTCATTTAGCAAACTATCTTGTTTGATTTTGAAGTAATTTATGAATTAAAATTTGACTTAACTGACTAGTAGGATTTTCTAGGGAAAATTCATATAATGCTGAATATGAGCAAATAATGTAATATATTATGGAAACATAAATTGGGTCAGGTAATACTTTAACACACACACACACACACGCACGCACGCACACACACACACACACACACACACACACACACACACACACACAAAACAACAACTAATATAACATAACTGCATACAGTTTTTGAAAATTAAAATACATTTCTGATAGAAAATTTACATCCTATGTATATGCATGCATTATCACTGTTTATAGATACTTTACCCTCCGGCCTATTGTCTTGAATCTTTCAGTGTTCCTTTCGACACTTGCTGCAAATCAAGTAATCTTGCTCAATATATTCTGGTTTTGGACTCATGTCTGCCAGCAATGTTTAAATGTTTCATCAACCCCACCCAGCCTTTTCCCAGTAAAATCCATTTCATCCTCTCTGCAAGCTCGGTTACAGACAGATAAAGCTTTTCATCCCTAAAAGAGGTACCCTGTGCTTCACCGTAACAGTGTGACAGACAAAAGCTTGGGGGAATGCCCATAGCCAGCCCAGAGACTTCTCTTCATAATTTTACTTGCCTCTGCCACTGCAGATTACCTCCATGGAAACTAGGAGTTTTTGGCTGAGCTAGCAAGTTGCTGGCAGCAATAGCAGCAGCATGTGTAATAGCACTGTCTGTCTAGCATTCGGAGAATAAGAAAAAGATTCCCTTCTTCTAATACACATGTATGGGACCTGGTTTACCCAGAATCTATGTTGCCATGTAGGCAAAAAAAGAAGGTGAGGTTAAAAGGTTATTGGATGGTGGGTGGACAGAAATCTGAGTCCACCATACATGGATGTAAACCTCACCTCTGGAAATAAGGGACTGTAGGAGACAAAAGTTTTCCAAGTAAGAAATTGATGTAGAGCTTGTAATGCCACCATGAAAAAAGAACATTACACTAGACCTGAGAGCGGGGAGCTCCCCCCCCGCGAATGTTCAAAAAAGGACGCGCAGCCACCGGCTTGCTCTCTTTGGTTCGATCTGTTCTGAACTAACGGAGATTCTCCCTTTTCTGCCCAAAGTTCTGATATAGTCTGGGACACGTGCGCAACCTTTATTCACGCTAGCAAACTTTCCTTAAGCTAAGACTGACCATTAAAGCTTTTTCCCCCTTACTTTCCATTTTCATCCCCTTTTTTTACGACGCATTTTTCCCCCATGAAAGGATTTTACTTTGCCACAATCAACGATCGGATTCCTCAAATTAAGAGATTTCTCGTTGAGCCTGGGTGGAGCAAATTAGGATTCCTTAATTTCTATTATTTTAATGCATGCATGTCCTCTTAACGTTCATGAATCAGATCTGTGTTTGAAATGTACTGTGTTTCATTTTAAATGAGTAAGCTGCTATTTTGTTTTAAGTAATAGACAAGCAGTGTTTGATTGCTCACGTGTTATTTGTGCTTCGATCTCGGCTCTGAACCGCTAATCGGAGAGTTTCCTTCTTGGCAGGCGAAGCTGAATATGGTCGCTGTTCACCCGTTGTTAATCCGGTTTTCTTTGTTAGCCGAAGGCTAGTTCATTTGATAAGTGCCACGCGGTCTCTATGTTTAAAGAGAACACAAGGTATCTCTCCCAGGTAATAAAATGATAAAACTCCCCCTACATGGCGTTCTGCCTGCCCACGGGTACTTTGGCAAAAAACCTGTGACATGGCCTCTGTCACGTCACCCTTTGTCCGCCATCTTTGTTTACGTAGCAGGTAGCTTTAGCTCTTAGATTAGCAGTTAGCAGAACAGATTTGGTTGAGTTTTCAAGTTATTGTTTGCTGTGGTATTTAGTTAATAAATTAGTTAAACTGTATCAGATCTCTGTTTCTTTTATTTTGAGTGTGTGTTTGAATCATCGAAAAAGGTCTTACCCATCAGATCAAAAAGTATCTGGTAAATCATTGATAATTAATTTATAAATTGCTATTTGATAGTTAATTTTGATAAATATGACTTCTTGTTTCCAGTTTACACTGGATTGTGCCCCGTTTAAATGATTTGAAGGAATAATTACATTAATAATTTATGAATTATTATTTTAATATTCCTAATATAACCAGTTGGACCATAGCTCGTATTTTTACTTTGGTAACATTACACAACACAAGCTCTAAGACATGATATGTAGGCTGCCTTTGCCATAATTTTCTATGTCAATTTATCTGTCCATTATTTGATGTGTGTCAGCTTGCGTCACACATCGCGTCTTAAGAGCAGTGAATGAGAGTCACATGAATCTGAATATAAATAGACGTTATAAGAATACTGATCATTGAGATTGATTTAGTTTCAGTTATTGATGAACAAAAAAATCTTGGACTCATTAGAGCTGGTAGTATGACATTTGTTTTGTATTTTGTTGTTTCTATTTTTTCTGAACTACACATACTGAAAAAAACATAAATTTGCAACTGTTGCGTATCACTTGTATTCTTGTGAAACTTTGCACGTCTAAAGTCTAAAATGCACACTCCTCTTTGCAAAATAATAGTTATAACTTAGTCAGATTGGCTCGGTAATATCTGTTGGCCTAAATTTTCAACTCTTGCCACATATTCTTAATTAGATTTATTGAGTTAAGTTATTTAAATAGGCTGATTCAAATACCCCAAATTTTGGCTCAGTTCAGTTGACTTTGAATCATCCTATCTAATAAATTGTTTAATTTAATTATTTCCATTTCAGTTAAGGCTGGATGGATGTAGGTTTGTTCCCCCATTGGATGGAGAACCTTACCAAAAGTGTTGGGCATCTTACATTAAAAAAGTAATTAGTTATAGTTACGAATTACTTTTTCTTATAAGTAATCAAGTTAGTAAATCAATTACCACGATGTAAAAATAATTAGTTACTCAGCAAAGTAACTTTGACATTATTTTTTTATGTTCTATTACACATTAAATTCTATAATATCTATAACATCAAATATTTTTGTAACAACTGAATGAAGAATAAAAAAACACCATATCCAGCATTTTAGAACATTTGGTATTTATTTTAACTTAATAAGATTACAGTAGTATATATACAAATAAAAATATATAAAAAAGAAAAGAAAAATCTGACCAGCAAGTAGTGCAAATCTCTGTGTATGTAGTAAACAGAGTACTATCCAACTCCTGAGTATGTAGGTTGTTATTTTTTTAGTTTTCCTCAGTGAAAATAAGCACTACTAAAATGCTCAAATAATCTAGCAAATAAACCAGTAATGTAGGAGGGGAAGCTTTTCCAATATTTTGCCAGATAGTCTCCTTCTTTGGAGAGAAGGCAAGCTTGTCCAGGCCCAGACAGCAAGCCAATTTCCTTGGCTCACTGTCTTGCTTATAGTATGCAGTAAGATAACAGCATTCAGGGTATCCACCCACCGAGACAATCATCATTTGCAACGGTATCATCAGTGACACCTGCTCTCTCCCTGCAGCAGAAGTGTAGCTTTTAGAAATATTGACACCACTATGCTTCATTTGACCACATTGTAGTAACTTTACATCCCCAGTAATGGTATTGGGAATGCAACGATGGGAAAAGTAATTAATTAGATTACCCGTTACAAAAAAATAAAAATGCAGTTAGTAACGCCAATATACTTAAACGCCTTTACTCTTAACACTGCTTACCAGGTGTCAAGTCATTTGCAGCCTTGAACATGTTTTCTTCCAGAATAGCTACATCGATAATTCCATTAACTTTGTTCACCTTACAGTTCCCTGCTTAAGATAAACAACCTTATACACCAAACAAAGTAGGAAGTTCTGAAGGCTTATTGCGACAATGGATTTTATTTTGAGGGTATCAGAGAAAAGTTATCTGAAAAACAAATTATGTAAATTTCGTCCTATTTTTCTTTGCAAAAATGTAGGAAAAACATGAATGGTTTTCTTTTGACGTCACAGTTACAAAAACAACTTTCTGCTGGTCTATTTAAAAAAGTCAAGTCGCAACACCTTTTCTAAATATACGCGGTGGTCCTATTTTCTACGCTGTAGGCCTCTGAAATGCGTAAAATTCCACATTTTGGAAAGGGGAAGTCGGGAAATCAGATTCAAAAACAGAATGAAACATCCGGAAATTTTAAAAATAAAAGAAACGTGCTGCTTTTTGCTTGCTTTACTTAAAGAAAAAAGGTTACTACCTGTGGCGCACGATGAGAAGTCAGTACCTCGTGGGAAGGTCTCATTTGTATTTCAACATGGACGACGAAAGGTTGATCATTGACATGGTGAAGCATTCAATCATGGATGACCCCAGTCAGACTTTTTATAAACACACCATCAAGAACAATAAAGTATGGAGTGATGTATCTGCTGTAGTCTCTCGGCGACAGCTGCTTCCCTGCTGCTACGCGCCTCATATGCCCCCGATGGAAAGGGCCAAGCAGCAGAATATGCGAGCGAACCGTACTGCTCTAGTAGCGAGCTGCTTACACATCTGTTGGAAAGGCTGGGTTAAGGTGCATTCACACCAGCCGTGTTAAGTCTGCTTTAATCAAAGTCTAGCTTGTCTGTCCCCGAAGTCCTGTACATTGGAGGTGTGAACACGCAATCGAACTCTGGATGAAAAGAGCGAACTCTGGTCCACCTACAAAACTAGGTATTGGTATGGTTGAAATAAAGAGTGAGGTTTGATTGGACGTGTCAATGACAAGAAGACGTGGACTGCTCCTTAAGCAGTAAACTTACTATAGGGGTAAATGAAACCAAAATAAATGTGCAACAACTCTGCCTTGTTCTCTGCTGCTCAAGCTGAGCCCCTTGCTATGATGTTTTTGTCTGGCACATTAGATGCCAAAGAGAAAAAATCAAAAAAAAAAAATTCTCAAATTCTATGCCACTCCATGTTTATTTACATTTCAAAGAACCGGAATTCCCCCGTGTTCAGTGCTTCTTGGTGCAGCGCCGCCACAGGCGAGGAGGTAAAAATAGTGCTCAAAGCTTTTGTTCAGTTTTACAAAGATCAGTGTAAATGCAAACAAAAAAACACCAATGTTAGCAATTTTTAGTTCGATAAAACAAAGTAAAACTTTTGGGCCTCAGTTCCTTTGGATTTTTTTGGGACAAAAGCAACAATGGTCATTACCAAAAGAACAGCATGCTCACATGCTCACAGGCAATTCAATTCAATTCAGTTTATTTATATAGCGCCATTTCACAACAGATGTCATCTCAAGGCACTTTACAAAAAGAGTTATTACAATACAATGTTAAGTGTAGAAATTACAGAACCACAGAAGATTGCGTCGTGGAATTCTCAGCAATCCCTCATACTGAGCAAGCATGCAGCGACAGTGGGAAGGAAAAACTCCCTTTTAACAGGAAGAAACCTCCGGCAGAACCAGGCTCAGCACAAGCGGTTATCTGCCGCGACCGTCTGTGGCTTGGAGAATACATAACAGAGACACAGAAAGAGCAATAGAACTGATGCAGAAGTTTGTTGCAGGACGTGGAGAATTTTCCGTCACTGCAATGCCATCTTAGTCAGGGTCGTCAAGCAGGGCTAATCCGGAGCACCTACTATAATAGAAAACAGGTTAGTGCTTGAATTGACAGCACATCATGCAGTTGGGGAGAAGTAGGAGAGAAAGTAGGAACAGACCCTAATAATGTCCTCCAACAGCCTAGCCTAAAGCAGCATAGCTACTAACATTAACCTGTCTCCTAGCTACTAGGAGACCTGGCTACCAACACTCTGTCTGAGTCCTCCTGACCCGTGGACGGTGTAGGGCCGGTAACGGCCCCCGTCATGCCGGGGTCTTCTCGGAGTCGGGTTGTTTGAGAATGCAGCCCAAAGTGGGTGGTAAACTCCATCTAAGGCTAAATACCGGCACGAGACCGATAGTCGACAACTATCTTAAGGAAAAATAGACAGAACTGAGAGGACAGAGTTGAAGAGGGCGAGAAACGTTTAAGAGATAAACGGGTGGGGTCCGCACAGTCTGCCCGGGGGATTCAACCCGGCAGGTAATGGGCGGCCGCACTGTGCGGGAGGATCCCCTTGAGGGACCTCTCTCCGGCGCTGGCTGGCCCCTGTGGGGCACATTTCTTCCGCGGCGGTAAGCCGCGACCGGCTCCGGATCTTTACCTGGCTTACATTAATCTATCTCTACCTAGCTACTCTACCTCTTCCTATCTCTTCCTAACTTTTGACACTCTGCCTGACTACTAACATTAACCTGTCTCTTCCTATCTACCTGTCTGACCTGACTCTAACTACCTATAAACATATCTCTAACTGTAAGCTTTGTCAAAGAGGAAAGTTTTTAGCCTAGTTTTAAAGATAGACAAATTGTCTGCTTCACGAACCAACCCTGGGAGCCGGTTCCATAGGAGGGGAGCCTGATAGCTGAAAGATCTGCCACCCATTCTACTTTTAGAAATCCTAGGAACTACCAGTAAACCTGCAGTCTGAGAGCGAAGGTCTCTGTTAGGAACATATGGAACAATCAGGTCTCTTATGTATGATGGAGCTAGATTATTAAGGGCTTTATATGTCAGAAGGAGGATCTTGAATTCTATTCTAGATTTTACTGGGAGCCAGTGAAGAGAAGCTAAAACAGGGGAAATGTGATCTCTTCTTTTAATATTCATCAGAATCCTAGCAGCAGCATTTTGAACTAACTGTAGACTTTTAATTGTATTCTGTGGACTACCTGATAATAGACAGTTACAGTAATCCAGCCTTGAAGTAACAAAGGCATGGACTAGTTTTTCAGCATCATTCCTGGACAGGATGGTTCTAATTTTTGCAATATTCCTAAGGTGAAAAAAGGAAATCCTACAGACTTCTTTAATGTGAGTTCTAAATGACATATCTTGGTCAAAAATGACACCGAGGTTTTTTGCTTTATTACTGGAGGCTAATTTAATGCCGTCCAGGTGAAGGGGCTGACTAAGTAGTTTCTTTTTCAGAGCTTCTGGTCCAAAGACGACAACTTCTGTTTTATCAGAATTTAGAAGCAAGAAGTTTAGAGTCATCCAAGTTTTTATGTCTTCCAGACATGCCTGTAGTCTACCTAACTGATTGGATTCATCAGGATTTATGGATAGATATAGCTGTGTATCATCTGCGTAACTATGGAATTTTATCCCATGCTGCCTAATTATTTTACCAATAGGAAGCATATATATAGTAAAGAGAATCGGCCCAAGCACTGAACCCTGTGGTACTCCGCAAGTAACTATTGAGGTTGAGGAAGATCTATTGTTTACCTGAACAAACTGAAATCTGTTAGACAAATAAGATTTAAACCAACCTAGTGCTGTTCCTATTATACCGACACTTTGAAGCCTTTCTATGAGAATATTGTGGTCAACAGTGTCAAAGGCAGCACTGAGATCTAACAGGACCAGAATGGTCACCAGTCCATTGTCTGAGGCTATGAGAATATCATTAGTAACCTTCACCAGAGCTGTTTCAGTGCTGTGATGAGCTCTAAAGCCTGACTGAAACTTCTCAAACAGCTCATTATTGTTTAAATGCTCACATATCTGGTGTGCAACTATTTTCTCAAGAATTTTAGATAAGAAGGGAAGATTAGATATCGGTCTATAGTTAATTAAGTCGTTTTGATCAAGAGAGGGTTTCTTAAGTAGAGGTTTAATTACAGCAATCTTAAACTCCTGTGGTACATATCCATTGACTAAGGATAGATTCATTATATTTAAAATTGGAGCAGCGATCAGAGGGAAAACTTCTTTTAAGAGTTTAGTTGGGATTGGGTCTAAAACGCAAGTTGAAGGTTTAGATGAAGCTAATAATTTTAGTACATCACAAAGTTCGGCTGCATTAAAGCAGTTTAAGCATATATTAGGTTCCACCATTTTTGAGGCTGCCTCATTAACTAAGGAGGAAGCAAGCATATTGGGAAGGTTCCCAATTATCTTATTCTTTATGGAGTCTATTTTATTTATAAAGAATTGCATGAAGTCGTCACTGCTTAGAGCTTGGGGAATGGTTGGCTCGATAGAGCTATGATCCTGTGTGAGTTTGGCAACTGTATTAAAAAGAAACCTAGGATTATTTTTATTCTCCTCGATTAAAGATGAATAATATGCTGTTCTAGCTGTGTGAAGGCTCTTTTTATATAGCAATAAACTATTTTTCCATATTAAAAAGGAATCATGTAAATGCGTGGAGCGCCATTTTCTCTCTAGTTTTCTAACATTCTGCTTTAGGGTACGTAGCTCTAAATTAAACCAGGGAGTTAATCTTCTATGGCTAGCCACCTTCCTTTTCAAGGGGGCAACTTTGTCTATTGCCCGACGCAGGGAGGAATTAACGCTATGAACTAAAATGTCAAGTTGTGAGGGGTCACGAGTTAAATCACTGTTTTCTGTTCTGCATTTATAAACTGAGGAAATTAAAGTTGGAAGAGCTTCTTTAAAATTTGCTACAGCGTTGTCTGATAACGTTCTGGTATAATGAAGTTTTCTTTCAGGTTTGATATGATCCATTAGAGTAAGTTTAAAAGTGATAAGGAAATGATCAGACAGGATAGGGTTATGTGGAAAGACTGTTATTTCTTCACAGTCAATGCCATAAGTCAGCACAAGATCTAAAGTGTGGTGACAAGAATGTGTTGGTCCCTGCACATTTTGAGTAAAGCCTATTGAGTCTAGGATAGTGTTAAAAGCTGTATTTAGACTATCACTTTCATTATCAACATGAATATTGAAGTCTCCGACTATAATGACTTTATCAGTGTTTAAAACTAAGTCAGATAGAAAATCTGAAATCTGATCTAAAAATTGAGAATAAGGTCCTGGTGGACGATATAAGACCACAAACAAAAGTGGCTTTACTGCTTTGTTATGTGTATGAGGAAAGCTAAAAACTAGATGCTCAAAGGAACTGTAACTATTATTTTTTTGGAGATTAATTAGTAAATCGGAATGAAAGATAGTTGCTACTCCACCTCCTCGACCAGTACTTCGAGGGACACTAAAGTTTAAGTAGCTAGGGGGAGTTGACTCATTTATTGTGACATGGTCCTCTTCCTGCAACCATGTCTCTGCAAGACAAAACAAATCAATATTATTTTCACAAATTAAGTCATTTACTAAGAGTGTTTTTGAGGGGAGAGATCTTATGTTTAGTAAACCACATTTAATTGATTTGTTTTTATGTTCAGTCCGAGTTTTATTTATTTTTATGAGATTTTTATACTTTGCTCTAGTAGCATTAACTTTTAATTCATTAGTTTTGGGTAGTGGACGGGAAACTATCTCTATAGGGTAGTGGGTGGGTGGCAGTCCCTGTTCCTTGACCTGGACTCTGGGTTCCCTGAGCTGGACTCTGGGTTGTCACGGCTTTGGGGAACTAGAGATAACCCTATCAATGTTCCTGGAAAGAACAACAAGGCAGCCTTGAGATATTGGGCTACTTTTCTTGGATAAATGTAAAATCCAATATTTTGTCAAGAGGGCTTTGATTTAAATAGTTCAGGTGTTTACCAGAATTCTGAAGGTGAGGTGGTATTTTATTTTGCAGCATCATGGGTCAAAACATACCTCTAAATTAACAACAAAGAGGAGTATGCGCTGGAGAATATGTAGCAAAGAATTGTCTAGCAAGAGTCCAAAAATTGCAATTTTCCACTTTTTTACTTTGCAAGGTAGAGTGCTAAAACGCTACAGAGTCCAGATGTAGGATGGTAACCGACTGAATCAAAATTGTTAAAATATCCTCAAAATATGCTTCAGCAAAATCCCCAAAGTAGGGTGCACAGTTATGCTACCAGAGAGTTTCTATTTTTATTTTTTATATTCCTCCATCTCATACATTTGTTTGTGTCTTGTCTAGCAGATTGCTACTCCGAATTGGTGTCTGAGTACCAAATATAAGCCCAACAGATTTACTTTCTCAAGAAGAGCATTACAGTTTTGCTATACTACTCCACTTGATATATATGTATGAAAAATCTTTATTAATGATTACTATGGGTTTAATTTCTTAAAGTTATAGACACGAAATTGATATATCGAGAAGGAAGAACGAAGAAGATGAAGAAGAGAAACAGGACAGGTAGGAGTGTGAACTGACGATACAAGAAAGGGAGGCAAACAAAGGCAAAAAGGAAACATCCCAGTCTTCAACCTGTGTTGGATGGCAGAGAAGTGGGAAAACCAAAACAAACAAAAACAAAAAAAATAGAACGGAACAACATGAACAAAACGGATTCAGTAATATGAACTAAAAACTACACATCCACTGCACACAAAAATGGAATAACACTAATGTTGCTGGTAAGCTCCTGGTACCAACTATGTGTTGACGATAACCTCAGCTCAAGATTATGTCCGTACACACCAATGTCCTCACACCTATGTGTGTGTGTGTGTGTGAGCCTGCAGGTGTAAATAAGGTTTCCCCATGCAAGTGACTGGTGTAAGGAGCCGTCAATCCTTCCTACAGGAATTGACGCAGATATGAAGGAGCTCCCCAGAGCGCAGGAACCACAGGCGGACCAATGCAGGGCCGACTGCCCCCAAAGAGAGGAACAGATGGAAAGACCAGCGGAACACCCAGCAGCTGCAATGCTGGGGCCCGGGAGGTTGCAGGGACGAGCCCACGGGCTCCACCGTTAACCGGCTATTGCAGGGTGGGCCCGGTCCAGGACTCGGAGGCCACAGGGATCGGGGCGCCCCACCCCTCAGCACGGCCCCAACCAGGGAATGGCCGACAAGGGTTCCCCGCCAGCGCCACAAGGCAAGAAGGACCTGCAGCCGGCCGACAGATGACACACGCCACCGCAGGCCAATCCCCACCACCAACAACCCAGCCCCCCCACATGCCAGGGAGCCACAGTAAAAGCCGCAGCGGATGTACACCCTCCCCAGGACACTCCCAGCCAGGACCAGTACACCCAGATCTATCAGGTGCCGGGTCCAGATCCCACCCCCCGCAGAGTGCCGAGACCCAGCCAGTGCCAGACAACCCCCCCAAATGAACCGACCAGGCAGCGGAGCCCACAGAACCGGCAGCAGGCCCGGGCACCATATCCGACCCCGGGCAACCCACCAAACAGCACCAACCTATTGTTCAACACTGGCACTCCAGTAGGAGGTGCCCCAGCCAATCCAAGGAGGACATCGGCCTGAAACATCAGCCGACCAACACACCGGCCCACCCAGGACCAGCCAGGCATGCAGCAGTGATGAGCTGGGCCCCGAGCCCCAGACATCGAGAGCCACCAATGACCAGTGAGCAGGTGCATCTGTCACCGTCAGGGAGTGACGGAGGGGAAAAAATGCCCCCCTGGATGTGGGGCCTGAGATGTGCCAGCCCAGAGGGCAGCCGAAGACCCAACCTGAGAAGTAGACATAGACATACAGACACAATCATACGTACCCTCCCTCTTTTGCGCACACATCAGGACACTCAAAAAATATGTACTCTATACTCCCAGGCCCAATAGAACAGCCTGCCCCTGCACCCGGGAAATGAACTCCCTGCCCACCAGGATGGGGACAAGCAGACTGCCAAAGCCCACACCATTGTAAGAGTATCCCACCAACCCAAGTCCCCGACGAGACAGCCGGATATATCCCCGGACCCCAACTCCTGACTGTCAAATGAACAGGGGCGTGGGAAGACCCCCCAGCCTCTCTCCTCCCGCTCGAATGTGGTGTTGTTGTTGGGACATGGGAATGCTGCCAGGCACCCACATCTCCCACCCCGGGCCCTCTAGGACTCACCACCCCAAGCCCCCAAAGTCCCACTCGAGGTGAGGGCCATGGCACCCAGCGCCCCCACCGCAAGTGGAACTACTCCCAAGGACCCCTTGCAGAGGCCCCCGACCCTAAAGCTCCATATCAGCAACCGCGTCCCGTTGACAAAATAGATGGGCCCCGCCCCCACTAGGTGATGGAGCTGATTAAGGGAGACCAGAAAGATGTGGAGGCAAAATACATTTCCAGACCAGTGTAATCCTAAAGGAGATCTCTATACTGATTAAGACTAAGAGCATTTTTATTTTTCCAGTTCAAGAGAATATTTTTCTTAATTTGCTTAAGGCAATGTGAAGTAATTTTATAGACGTCTATGGTAACTTCATCTAAATTTCCCAGCAAGCAAACCGGGGGAGAAGGTATGATATTAAATGTCAGACACTTTGATACATCTTCACATATCTGGTATCAATATTTCTTAACAGCTGGGGAGAACCAAAGCACATAAATGTAATTGTATGGTATGTCGCTTTTAGATTGTAAACAGGTATTAGACAGCGTAAAACCCATCTTGCACATCTGTTGGCCTGTATTATGTACTATATTAGGGATTTTATATTGTATTAATTGTAGATTAGGTTTTTAAAGGAATTTAAAATTGAAGTTTAAGAAATTTGTCTAATGTATTTAATGTTTTGCATATTTTAGATAGCACTTTGGGGGGGTTAAGATTAAGAAAGTCAAAAACGTCTACTGGAATTTGTTATTCAACTGTATTGAGCCTAAATTTTAGCCTGACGTAGCCATACTCAATTCTAATTAGAATGTGAGTCTCATACCGCTTCATTGAGCTTTGATTATGGGGCGTGTTTTAACCGAACAAGGAAAAAATGCCTCTACACTCAATTGGATAGACCTATGACCAGATATTGTTATAGACCTATAACAGATAATGTCCATTGCACTGTCTTATTTTTTGGATCCAAATAATCTGAAATTTTAACAGTCAAGAGTCTAGATACTTGTTTACTTGAAAGAACTCTGCTTTTCCTTCTGTGTTTTTATTTTTTTAAAGATTTGGCCTTTCGGATATTTTACCTGTAACTCATCCTTCCCTTTTCCAGATTTACTCTCTTCTTTTTTTCTTCGTAATTTAGCCTGCTCATTTTCCCTTTATTATTATTAATTATATACTATTTTATCCATGTATTGTGCATAGTGCTGTCTGTGTTGTATGTGTGTTGCATGTATGTCTTTATGCTACTGTGAAAGATTTTCCATTGTATGTAAGTTTTATGGACATTAAATAAGTCTATGTCTAAATCTTAATCTCTACAATCTATCTCTGAATATTTGTTTTTCCATGCCTTAGCTTATTGTCTTTCTTACCCCTGCATTTATACATTTCTATTTCCATTTTTGTTTATTATCCTAATTGTATCAGTACTTTTCCACAAGGGAAGCACTTATTTTTAATCTTTGTTCCATAATATTTACAGTAGTTCCAAACTGTTTTAATCCATTGATATACAAAAGAAATACACCCTTGTTTTCCATCTCTTGATTCCTATGCTAATTTGTAGTTACAGGTAATATATGACTGTTGTGACGAAGTGTATCCTTACCTTAACTTACATTTAAATGGCAGTCGTGGAAATATAAAAATAATAGATAACAGCCCGAAATATATAATTTCATAACAGATGAACCCTGATTAAATAACAGCCCAATGATACTTCATACAGTCTGTTTGCTCATTTATTTTTAGAGGTCCCTGCAGTGCTGAGAAGAGAAGCAATAATCCTGGCACAGACACTGCTTTATAAATAAGAGCACTGAAGGACCAGAACAGATATTGCTGTTTTTCTTATGTATGAATGCATGTGTATTTTTCAAAATTAATATCACAAAATTTATGTATTGTGTTGCTGCACCCTTGTATACCCTGCAAGAGGGCAAATGCAGCTCATGTGATGACTTGTATTTGTTGCATTCTCCCCACAGGTTTATTTAGTCTAGAGTTATAGGTCATTGAGGAAGATTGGTACTTTACTAGACTTTAGAATGACATCAAATGAAAAAGGACAAACTACTCAATAGGCAGCATGCATTATTAATTAACATATAATAAGATAAATAAACAGTTGGGCTAAAATAAACACCTTAATAAGGTGGTCTCCTCACAACTGCTCTCATGCTTTACATCAGATCTGTATTTCTAAATGTAAAGAGATGTTCTGTTTCCTTCCTTTCTGACTGTCAGTGGCAGTATAAGCAGAGTGAATATGTCCCCTTGGGATCTGCGCAGATCAAGTTAGAATATAAACAAAGTCGTGTATGTCACCCGTAGCCCACCTGGACTTGCGTCTAAATATAGCACATAGGGGCTAAATCCTGTCTCTTGGATCTTCTTGCAGTTTACCTGCCATGTTTCACTGTCACTCGCTCTTTAAGTACGGTGTTTCAGGAGGTCTGCAAGGAGGTAAGCACATTTGTGTTCAACAGCGCCATCCTGTCTGTGACATGGTCGTCTGTGGTTGACGTGTGTTCTATTTGTGTTGTAGTAAGAAGGCAAGCACTTTTCAACAGAGGACAGCTTGCCGTCTTTTGGCATTGGTATAGTGATTAGCTGGCACTTCTCCTCCGGATGGGGTAAAGTGGATAGTTGGTGCTAACAGGTGACTGGCTGGAGGTTCAGACCGTGTTCTGTGTTTTAGGACAGCTCTCACTCAGATTGCCTGGCTTGCATACAGGCAATGACTATTGTCTGTGGAGGGTACCAACTCATGTTCTTCAGTTTTATTGAGGTTCTTGCTCAGACTCCCTGGTGTTGTGCTTGCCCTCATCTGCAGGAATGTTGGCGTGCACCTCGTCTGGAACTGATCTCCAGATGGAGGACGGTCATGACCTCTGTCCCAGGTGCCTGGGCATGGGTCACCTCAGAGAGGCTTTGACTGACCTATGTATGAACAGCGGCAGTTTACATATGTCAGTGAGGAAGGACAGGCTGCATCAGATGGAAAGCCTGATTTTCTGCCACCCAAACATGTTCTAGGAGGCGTGCTATGCTAGCGGACGATCTCAGTGGCCCGAAGGGGAAAAGGGAGAGGCTGCAACATGCCTTTCGGGATGAGTTGGACTCTCTAAGAGCCGGATTTGGAGCAGCTGAAGGCACTTCTGGGGCCCCAAGCTCCTACGCCGGCATTTCAGGGCAATGCCTGGAAGTCGATTGGGGATTTGGAGGATACGATCTCAAAGAGGGCCTCCAATTCGGAGTTTCAATCCCATGCAGTGGACATGGACCCCTCTCTGGAACTCCAGAGGCAGTGGTCATAGCCCCCAAGTGTAGCGAGCAACAATGGTCCTCCCACGGAGGTTTGGTGAGCTCTAACCCAGGACAGGAAAATGGCCCATTGCAGGCAATTATCAGGGCGAACCTGGCCAGGATTGGCTGGACGATGCTAGAGCAGCCCATCCTGCGGGGAACCCTTTTTTTGGCTGGACTCCCGTGGTCCCGTCATTTGAGGGCCCACCATTTTCAGGGTTCCTGGAGGAGCTGAAGGGTTGCTGGGTGGTCCCTAGGCAGTTCTCCCACCAAAGTAGGGATGCGAGGACCCTGGAATCCATGCGCAGTCCTGAGACCCATGGTCTAGACCACATGCCCCCCTGTCAGACCGCAGTCTGACCGCATTCAAAGACCCTGTGCAATCCCAGGTCTTGCTAAAGGTAGTTTAGATGCTCCTGGACAAAGGAGCAGTAGTGGAGATGCCACCGCATTTACAGGCAGTAAATTTGTTCGAACTACTTTCACATACCGAAGAAAGATGCATCGCTTCTGCCAGTGCTGCACCGTCGGGGTCTGAATCAGTTTTAGAAGGTGCTGCCATTCTGGATACTTCTGACTTGAGGTGAGGTGATTCAGACAATTTGTCCAGGAGAGTGATTTGTATCAATTGACCTCAGGGACCCCATGGACCCCCACTTGAACAGCTAGGTCAGGGTGCAGGTCACACACAGGTGCTTGGTTCTTCTCTGTTGATGGGGGGATAGCATGTATCTGCAATGCGGGGTCACCCTCTGGCAGGGTCCCCGAAAGTGGGAGGTGGTGACGACAGACGCATCGTCCCGGGGATAGGCGGTGCAGTGGCAGGGCAAGTTCAGCCAGGGACTGTGGGGCCGACGATCAAGGACTCTGTACATACATTTCCTGGAGCTGCATACCATTTACTTGGCGCTGAGGCACTTCTGGCCTTATCTTGGTGGCAAGCATTTCCTCCTCCGGTTGACAGTACCTCGGCAGTGTGTCATGTCAACCATCAGGGTGGGACCAGATCGCTGCTGTCCCTAAGGCAGGCCCACAGGCTGTGGATTTGGGCCTATCCCCGCTTTGCCTCCAGGAGGGTAAGGCACCTTCCAGGGATGAGGAACTCCATGGTGGATTACCAGTCAAACTGGAGTCTCCCCCCGAGGGATTGAATATTACATCCTCAGGTGGTTCAGGGGATTTGGGATTGCTTCAGGAGGGCCTAGGTTGATTGATCTCTTTGCCTTGCAGGGCACCACCTATTGCCCCCTGTGGTTTTCCATGGCAGAGGCCAGCTCCCCAATGAGGAGGGATGCTCTTGCATACATCTGGCCAGCCAGTCTGCTGCATGCTTTTTCGCCATTTCCACTGGTTCTGTCCACTTTCCGCCAAGTGAACTTGTAGCTCCTGAGTGGCCCATGAGAGCCTGGTTCCCACTTCTCTGCTCTTCTCTTCTTCTTTGTTGGATGGAGAGCTGTGGCAACTTCGTGTGAGGAGGGACCATTTGAGTCAGATGAAGGGGAGGATCTGGCACTTGTATCCAGGCTGTCATCGGCTCATGGTATGGCCACTGAGGGGGACTGACAACTCCCAGTAGATCTGGAGCCCTCTATCCAGCAGAAGCTATGGATTGGTAGAGCTCCTTCTACATTGAGGACCTATGCTCATTGTTGGTGGTGCAGGGACAGGGGTGCGCTCCCAATTTCCTGCTCTGAACTTGACATCCTCAGGTGCGTCCAGGCCCTGTTCGATGCTGGACGTGCAGCATCCATATTAGAGGTGTACCTGGCAGCAATTCAGCCAGGCATGGTCACATCAATGGCTTAGGAATGGAAGTACACTACTTGACGACGCGGTTTCTCTGGGGTACCACATCCCCTTATGTTAGAAGGGAGACGGGTCTGGGGTGAAGCTGTGGCCTAACATTTCCTCCCTCCATGAGGTTCTGCCCTTGGGCTACATAAGTACACCCACTGAACTCTGGACATACTGCCCCCCCATTCCATTCCGAGGAACAGAGGCCAACTCTTTCCCCGGTCCGGGCGTTGCAACTTTATACGGTGGCTACAGCTACCGTTCGTCGAACAGACCAGCTGTTTGAAGGCTACGGGGGACGGGACAGGGGACTGACCCTCTGTAAACAACGGTGGGTAGGTACATTAACTGATATTTTCTATCATATTTTTTAAAATCTTTGTTATTATTCTACAACAGACATCTGAACATCAAGATTCCATCATATAATGTTTCCTAGTTGGGATAGCATTTCTCTGGGCTCCTTTTTCAGAACTAAACAGTAAGTTTAATCACAAATTTTGAAGTTGGAAACCTAAAAAAGCAGTCTTGAATCGTTAAGTAGACGACACTAGGATCTTCCAGTGCAAACCTTTGATGATTATTGACCTAACCAACATTCCACTGCTGCATTTTATTGCAAATAAGTAGATCAAGTCAGTAACAATATTCCTCTATCTATTGTTTACAAAGGTTTGTGACAGGAGGAAACTTGAATTTTGATTTAAACTGCCCAATTTGCAAAATAAATTTATTTTCTCAAAGCAAGAACCATGGTTTGTGTATCTATGTATCTCAGCTCTCCTCTGTCCTCATCTGTGTGACCCACCTCAGCAAAATATGTTGAAGGGTTTTTTATTTTCTAAAATGCCTGGAGGAGAGAGGACCAGAGAAAGAAGAGGCTTACTTGAAAAGGTTGTGATGGTACACTTGTTTATCTCTTACATCAGTGTCAAAGGTAAGGCAAGGTAATATTTGATTATCCATGAGGGGCAATTATTGGTACCACCAGTAGCCAATGGCATCCATTTCAAATTTTGGAATCTGTAATGTCAAAAAGCAGAATGGCAAGTGAAAACTTGTATTGTAGAAATATTTAAATAAAATAAATATCAAACTTTTCTTCTCATGCTCGCCTGCCAGAAATGCCTACATAAAATAAATAGGCTGTAGCAGAATGAGCTCACTGTGTCACACATCATATTTAATTGACATTGGTTTAAAAGAAATGCTCAAAGGCAATTAAAAATGACTTTTACATTTACTTCTGGCTTATCATGACTTTCTCTGTCTCCTCCTCTCAAAGCTCAAAGATGGGGAGGAGGGCAAGGACAAAAAGAGATCTCACATGGCAAAAATCTCACCTTCGGTAAGGACTAAAGGAAATACAATCCAAAAAAATGAAAAGAGGTAAATAACTGATGAGGTTCACCATCAAAACAGGAGACAGAAGAAAGAACAAGGTCACAATCTATGATACAGCCACAGGCAACAGAGTGCAAGGTAATGTTTTTCGTGAAGTAAACCTACACGTTTTGTCTCCCAAATTTGCCTGAATGTGGTTGTTTGTCTCTCCACTATCTGTCTTCTTTGTCAACATTCAAATTTTCATGCAAGTTTAGCAACAATGGAACTTTGAGAAGACTGCAAGCCATTATAATCTATAAATTGAGCTAATTATTCAAATATTTTTCAAATAGGAAGACCGCACCAGACTCGCTCATTTAGGGTTAGATATTTTTCTGTACAACCTCTATATTTAAATACTTTTGTCTGATGTGACAACAGTTCTAAATTCAGTCTATGCTTGTAACACTTGTAACAAAAATCTTTGTTGTATTGACCTGGCCTTATCTGATGAGTGATATCTTTACTTATTTATATTTCCTTGTTTATTTCATTAGTAGCAGTGGTGGACTTGAGACAGTGATGGACTTTCTTCCAAATAGGCTCTTAAACTACATGCCAAGAGGGTGACACTGCATTTTCTTAACCAAGATATATACAATAAATAAACCATTCACCTGAAAACTTATAGTTCTTTATTTTCTTGTTTTCCTTATTTTTCTGCAGTCACATTACATGTTTCTATTTATTCTAAAACATATTAAGACAAGTTACACATTTGTCTAAATTACTAACCTATTTATCTCACTTTATGAGCAGCCTTAAAGAAACCCCAGCATATATGTTAAGTATCTCATCTACTAATGTCCATCTATTATCTAAACCCACCTATCCTTGCAGGGTCACAGTGGGCTGGTGCCTGGCTCCAGCAATCATTGCACACGAGACCTTGAACAGGTTGCCAGTCCATTGCAAGGCAACACATAGACAATCAGGACAAACAACTATGCACACACACAAGCCTATGGACCATTTATAGAAACCAATTAATCAAACGGTCATGTTTTTTTTAACTGAGGTGAAGCCAAAGTACCCATAGAGCACAGAGAGAACATGCAATCTTCATGCAGAAGAGAAATCCTTACACTAGGATCTTCTTGCTGCTAGACAACAGTGTTACCTACTTTGCCACTGTGTGGCCATCTACTGAAACCCTCAGTAGAAATTTAAAAGAACAAAGAAGTGGAATAAAAACAACTCTCAGCTGGAAAACACTGGATTTTCTCCAAAACAACTTTTGGTTAGATAAGGAAACTGGAAAGCTTCCCACACTTATGCTTTAAGTGGTGATAATTTTCTGCCTAGCTTCAGAAATGAATGTGATACAACAATGAAATGCAGTCAGTCATCTTACAATTCTTAAGTAATGTGTATGGTAATTATTTTTCTTTAAATGTAATCATCCTTATTTTGATTGTGATAACAATCATGCTTGATTATCAAGCAAAGCCAATGAATAAAAGCATACTATAAATGTGGCATAGGCATAGTATGTCTTGTATCTATCATGGCATTTACAAGGTGCTTATGTAAGATTCTGTTACCTGTCTCTGTCCAGGACCAGTCTTTGGACAGTGGTAAAGTTAATCTTCAATCTTGCTGTTGATTCAGTTATTTTATTATTTATTTGAATGCACTTTGGTTTCAAGAGTGACTGTGCACTCATCTGTGTATCTCTGTGTATTTTTTTCCTTTTGGACTTTCATGGAGGGCTTTTTTTCAGTTTTCAATATAGATTAGGACAATGTAGTACTTTTAATGGGACTATATTTTTAGAACACCAAATGTATTAATTTTTGTCACATATAATATTTAATTTTGCTTTTGCTTTTTAATATGCAACAGTTGTGTACCACATTGACTCACATCCACCATTAAACAGTGGTATTCCAATTTATTTCATCCCTTTGGTACAAGTAGGACTGGGGTATGCACAAATTACACTTTAATAATGGGGATGATTCCTATTTGACTCTGAAGCTTTGTGAACTGGTTTAGGTCACCTAAAGCACAAATCATGCAACAAAGTTGCAGAATAAAAAAAAAAACATAATCCTTTTTCAAATTAAATTCACACCTAGCCATTATCTTGTGCCCTGGGGGATAAAGACCTAATTAGAACGGGAACATTGGTCTCATGAAGTCAAGGAAGGTTGCAACAGCTTGCTTTGTAATCACCAACTATGAGAAGAGTGTAGATTCTCTTAGGGATTTGCTTTAATATCAAACCAATTTTGATATGATTTACCTGCAAGGGAAATAAACACTTTAGCTGTTGCTTTTATTGATCAGACAAAAAATGCGTATAGTTCAGGAAGAAATATACCATGAATAAACTTAATTTTAAAGAATGCATTGGAAGCACTTCTCCCCTTTTCCTAACCAGAGATATCATCATTGCTCCTCATTACCACCGTGGCCTGAAACCGTCAATAATTCACAAAATGTATTTTTCTGTGCAAGCATAATTGTGAAGCTGGTTCGTATGGTGGCTTTCCTTTGAAAATATTTTTTTTATATCTGTTTCAAAAATGTAACATCTGTAATCACAGCAAAAACAGAGACTATTGTCTCAGATTGCTGACCCTGACTCTGCCAGAATTACATTGAAACATACATACAGGTCTCATTTGTCTCCAAGCAATGACTTGTAGTACTGGTGTGGGACAGAGTGACCTTTCAGTCCACAGCTTCATGTGTGTTGAGACACTTGCTTGCAGCAACAAATCCCATTCCACTGATCTGACAGAAAAGCTGCAGCAGCCATCTGGCAAAATAATATTTCTGTAAAGGAGAACTCCTCTGTGTTGACAGTACAAATGTAGATTAATATATAAGGCTGCATTATGAAAACAATTCTGTTTTAAAGGAGACAGAGAGGAAACGAAGGCGTTTTCATTTTTTTGCACTATAAAATAGTTCAGTATAAAGTTAACATTTACATTAGAAAGATAACAGGCAATATATTGAAAAGTTGAGTTCTGCCAAAAAAAAAATAGAAATATATATATTTTTGGGGGGCTGAATTCACATTCTACTTATAACACTGTACATAGTTCATATAAAATCTTCAAACGCTTTATTTAAGCAATACGTTGCCTTGCAAAAGGTCACACCTCTCCAGGCAAAGTAATACATATGGTTCATAGTGATGTATTTATTTTTAAATGATGATGTTAATGGTGGCTTATCTAACTCTGGCTGATAGATTAAGGTCATTGCTCAAAGGGAAACCTCTGCCCCAGTCTATTTATTCATGTTTTATTCCAGTGTTTGGCTCCACCTTTTAATCAACTTAGATCAAAGTCCCTGTCCCAAATGAAGAAAAGCCTCATCACAGCATGTTACTGGCACAACCATGCTCCGCCGTATGGGTGCTATCTTCAGAGGGAGGTGCAGTGTTAATTTTATGCTCCACATGGTTTTCTTCAACAACTTTTTATTCATATTACTTTTTTAAAGAAATATCACATGTAGAGTGCATAAATACTAATAATACTGTCAACAGATTGGTCCCAAAGGTCCCAAAGGATTAGTCCAAGTCAAGTTGCTAGGTCCTACTGGTCAAGACCAAGTCAAGTCATTATCAGCTGAGAGCAAGTCAAAAATAAGAGATCACAAAAAAAAGTTATTTTAATTTCCTTGATTGCATGATGTAAGTCAAAAGTCCCTGAAAAGTGACTCAAGTCAGGACTTGAGTCCGAGTCCAGGACTTGAGTACTCCAATTCTGGTTGGTAGTAACAGACTACTGAAATACAGGGTACTCATTCACATTCAATGAGAAACCGTATAATACTTGTTCCTTGTGAAATGTCACTCTGAGCTGCATATGCATGCTACGCGTGAAACTATTTCCAAACCTCATTGCCTGTATTAGCCACAGAAAGAAAAGAGGCGTCATAATGAGTGAGTGAAAGTAGCCAATCATTTCTACCTCACAGGAAATTTTGTATTCATGGTCTTAGGAAGGCTGACTGTGTGGCAGGGAGAGAGATGAGCATGTCTTTGTTAGTAGAAGTCAGAAGCCAAAGCTAACTGTTAGCAACTCTACAGCATAACAGAAGAGTGTCGGCTTTGGCTTATTTGTGGCAATAACACGTCTGCGTTGCCATTTTACTGAAGAAAGAGAAGCTGAGGAAGAAAGTGTTGGAATATGTTTTGGAATACTGCCATCAAAGTAAGTTAACTCCATATTTTTTTGGGAATGCAGTATATTCCGGTTAACCACCTGGAGAGACATTTATATACTGTCAATAGTAATGAGTCCTGATCCTAAATGTCTCCCCCACCTACTCCCCTGAAAACTGCAACCTCCTAAAACAAGAGCACCTGCGCTTTTTTTTCCATACAAAACCGTTCACAAGGCATTCATTCATACTGGAGACCCCAAATTAATTTATTGAAAAAAACATGTGAATGAGACCTTTAAAGAAAGTAGATTGTCTTTTTTAATCTATCTAGTCATGTTCCAGTCGCAAAGGGGAATAAGGCATGGGATTTGTTGTCATGTCTATTCGAATTTTACAGCTTCTCTTGTGTGAAGGGACATAAACTCCAGGAAGGCAACATACTTCACAAGAAAGTGCTTAGCTTCTTGCAATAATTCATGATCACTGAACTAATTCAATCATGAAAGGTTAGATACAATAAAGTAGATGGCTTGTTATGACAACACATGTATGAGTTGTCTGTTATTGGCTTAGTCAGAGCTGATCCCCTTTTTGTCACTCAGAGGGGGGTGTCATGCCTGTAAAAAAATAAAAATCAAAAAAATCAACTCTTCTGATTTTTATTAATTTTCTTTTTCCTGCAGATCAATACAAGGTAAATGCACAGCAGAACAACATAATCAACAAAACCTCTTCACATTATGTCAGCCATGTAAAAAAAAAAAAACAGCCTCTGCTTCTTTAAAAAAAAAAAAAACACTTTAGTGAATTGGTGTAGAGTAGCTGAAAACAATTCCAATATATATATATTCTTAGAGTAAAAGTCCTTGAATGCTTTCAGAAAATATTTGATTCATGCAACATATCCTATGCATGTTTCCTTTATTTTTCACCCCAACAGAGATAAATAACAAGAAACTTTATGAATTCCACACAAAACTCTAATTCACTGTGTCCTCGTGCGTCCTGACATTGAAGTCCTCCTCCTGAACCGAACACATACTGTGAAGTGGACTGTGCTTGACTGAACATGGGAATTCAGTGACCCCTTCAGGGGTTAGAGCCCTAATGCTCTCCCTGTGGGAGGCATTCTTCTTGAATCAGCTTATAACTATCCAGATTACTCTCTATGTTTAGAGCAAACACTTAACACTAGAAGACCCAGGATTTTTTGCTCTACCTATAAAGCCCACAGGTAAGCCGAAAGGCTGGATGGCCCCCTGTGAACCCTCCTTTTGTTATGTAAACGGGGCAATCACTGGGACACCACAGGAGGGGGGATATGCAGAGCCACTTCACTCAAAACACCTTGACATAAAATGGGGGAGGGGGACAATCAGGTAGGAGCAGGATTGCTAACTGACTGTCTGAGCAGAACATATGAGCTGAATCAAAATGTAATATATGTAGAAGGATGTAGACGTTATCAGAACCCTACAACACTGGGCTTCCAACATCCCCACCAGACACATAAGAAAAGTAATAGAACAGAACCACATCAAATAAAGCACTCAAAATCTGTGGTAGCCCCACTAGTCATTTACAGAATTGCTCATCAAGTTGATATCTGTACAAGATTTATTTTATGTAACGTTTTTTTCAAACTGAGATACACCCGAAACACATTTGATTTGTTATATTTAAGAATTTGTACATTGTTTTTGTCTGTTTTGCTCTTTCCCTCTATTTTCTCTTTTCCTGTCTCTCCCTGTCTCAACTCATAAAAACCAGACTGACTGTTGCTGTTTGCCCACACTGTGATGTTATGTTATGTCAAAGATATGATATTATATGTCTGATTTCAAAATATCAGTTATGTATTTGAGCAGTGGAAATACTCTGGAAATGCTAAGTTCCATTCGACACTGTACTGTTGAACATGCACGGCAAATGGAGCATGTGGACTGGTTCATGGCCCTCCCTGAACTAATGGCATTTATTGCTATTGTTATCTTGCGGAGGCTGACCAAGGTTCCATCACTGCATGACTGCTGGTCAGCAAACCTGGGAAACCCCCAGATCATGGCAACTATGTCCCGAAATCGCTTCCAAGAAATCATGCAACACCTACGCTTTGACGACAAGGACACCCGCAGTGAGCGAGCAAAGACGGATAAGTTTGCTGCAATTTCCGGTGTGTGGGGTTCGTTTGTCACCAACTGCATCACATCCTACAACCCTGGTCGACACATCACCATTGATGAACAGCTTTTCCCGTCAAAGACTCGCTGCTGTTTCCTGCAATACATTTCAACAAAACCTGACAAGTTTGGGATCAAGTTTTGGGTGGCTTGTGACTTGAAATCCAAATACATCTGCAATGTCCTCCCATATCTTGGCAAGGACCCCAGTCGTTCCAGTGGAGAGAGACTGTCCGAAAATGTAGTGATGAGGCTGATGGAACCATTCCTGGACAAGGGCAGAAATGTTACCACGGACAATTTCTTTACATCGCTGTCACTGGCACAACGACTGCTTAGCCGGAAAACCACCATCCTCGGCACAGTCAACAGGATTCGGCGAGAAATTCCACAATCAACAAGACAGAGGGACCGTGATGAATTCACCACTCAGGTATTTTCAACCACTGGTGCCACGCTAACGGTGTATGCGCCCAAACGGAAGAAGACAGTATACATTCTCAGCAGCATGCACCGCGTCATTCAGACTGAGAATACCACCAAACGGAAGCCAAACACTGTCACCCTTTACAACACCACAAAGTGCGGCGTTGATGTGATGGACCAGATGGTGCGGGAGTACACTGTCCGCAGAGGAACACGGCGCTGGCCAGTCGCTGTGTTCTATAACATGATTGATATGGCAGCACTGAATGCACATGTGCTCTATCAAGCATGCACCGGAGACGGCTTGGCAGTGCATGGATTGTGAGTGATTATTGAAATGTACTCACCTCACTCATTGTTACATACTGTTTAGTTTTCTCTGTGTGCTTGAAAACTCAAATTTCCCTGAGGGAGTCACCCCAAAGGGATCAATAAAGTTTTAAGCCTAAGTTCTAAGTCTCACTCACTTCCACTCTCTAACACTGTATCCTGATAATACTTTTTTATTATTATTATTATTAGTAAATATCATGAAGGCCCAGTTGGGATAACCCCAGATTTTGAGTGCTTTATTTGATGTGGTTCTATTCTATTACTTTTCTTATGTGTCTGGTGGGGATGTTGGAAGCCCAGTGTTGTAGGGTTCTGATAACGTCTACATCCTTCTACATATATTACATTTTGATTCAGCTCATATATTCTGCTCAGACAGTCAGTTAGCAATCCTGCTCCTACCTGATTCTCCCCCTCCCCCATTTTATGTCAAGGTGTTTTGAGTGAAGTGGCTCAGCATATCCCCCCCCCCTGTGGTGTCCCAGTGATTGCCCCGTTTACATAACAAAAGGAAGGTTCACAGGGGGCCATCCAGCCTTTCGGCTTACCTGTGGGCTTTATAGGTAGAAAAGCCAAATGGCTGCTCTCTGGTAGTTCTAGTGTTAAGACATGTCAGCCAGGTTACACTATCTCTGTAAGTGTAATGACGCGTGTGAATATGAGGTAAAATGTAGATTCACCAGTGCGAATGAAAGTAATAAATTATTCTTGCAAGATTTCATTTCTGCATAAGTCAGGAGAAGTCACCGGGGGGAAAACAGATTGTAGATTGTTTTGTATGCAGAGAGGAAATGGGGGTGGTTGGCTGTAGCATTTAGATTAATGCATCTGCCCGCTAAACAAAATGTCTTTGAATTTGCAAGTGCAATGTAAGTTCCCCCCAAATAAAAAAATGGTTAGATGCAGTATGCAATTAGACAATGATTTCCCCATTCAGTCAGAAGGGGAAAAATGTTACTGAGCATATAATTTTCAGGGAGTGCAGCGATGAGCTCTTTGACACTTGTTCAGATGAGGCACATGCAGAGTGTTGGCTATGATTTAAGTCATAACCATTTACACTAGTGGAAGGAAGTAGAAGGAGGTTAAAACCAAGGAAACAGAGCCCAATTGAAATAATTTCACTTTTAAATGTGAGAAGGAAAGAGCAAAAGCTTAATATCAATACATTTAATGCACAAATAAGTTCACTGTTTTTCCCCCCCAAAAAAGTAAAAAATGTAGATGAATGAATAAATAAATACATATTTGTAATCAAAATTCTGTCAAATGTATCTGTCATCTGACAATAGATTATTCATTTTCATATTGTTTCCTTTACAAATACAAATGCTGTGAAATAGAACATATTAGTAGATTTATCTTTTAATGATTAATGTAGCTGAGCGAAGTTTGATTCAAAAAATTTGTTGAGCTTCATCTATAACCTTGACATGTTATGGTTCTTCATTGAGTTATATTGCAGAAAAATGTTTGATCACATTCTGCAAATAATTTGCATTGTTTTAGGACTGCAAATTCTCCTAATCTAAAATTCACCCTGAACTGAATTTACTGTAAACATAGGATATTCCCTATTTAAGAAGTTCAAGTTGCAGGGGAGAAAATGGATTATGCAAGCATGTTATTAGATTTTATTACTCTGAGACATGAAAATTGATTATTGGCCAGACACCTTCGACATTCTACATTCACAGAGGTTTACAATTACAGATCAGGTGCTGCGGACTTTGATTTGGCCACATGCAGAGCTAACGACTTAAATCCAAATCTCAATATTATATCTTTTCATTTCCTAAGGACACACTTGTTGGCTCACATGAGATAAAGTATATCCAAAAACGTAGTGGAATCATGGTTGCACTTAGCCTGGAAAAATCCGGACCCTAATCTATTAAGATTAACGGTCTGGCAACGAGTAATCATAAGGGCATAATTCGAGGGGCGGAACCAAGCACAAATTTGAAACTGTCACTGCACACAATTGGATAACGCCACAACCAATCACAACAATACTCAGTGTGACGTATCCAAAGCTACCAGCGGAACTAACTGGTAGAATAAATGCTTGCCGTATCAAGTTGGGAAAACAGCAAAAACGTCCTTCATTTTAGAGGACAAAGCCATTTCAAACAACTTGTTTTGGTCTGTAGCCAATGTTAACTAAATGATTCCATACGTCGCAGAGCGGTTGAAATCAGCTTAGCTCGCCTCTGGCCCGCAGACATCAGATCCACTGATTTGATTGGTTCCCCGAACTACTTGCGTAATGGAATAACGGTATCATGTCTTGCAGAGACAATTCAAATTGTGCTCTCGCAAGACCTCTGGGTTTCCAGGATAGTTTGTACCTACCGATTAGGAAACTCCACCCTTAAACTCAGAGTTGGATCTACATGATATACATTATACAATTCTTAGAATTTTTTTTTAACATTTTCTATTTGAAAGCAATATTTTTTTAATAAATCATAGAACTCATATTGAACTAAGACTCTACCACAACTTGACCACTTTTCTTCACTCCGCTGCTTTTCTATTCTACTACTCTCCAGTTGTATTATTTGCAATTATTTTGTTTCTTCTTTGTGTTTTCATTTGAACAGAACTTCTACCTATTTGAGCTTCATGCTTGGCAGAGGTTTTTTGTTGAACGGCGATCATCGACTGGGATGAAGCTCCCACTGACTGTCCTCCATGTCCAATCATCAACTTTTTTTTATTATTATTATTATTTTTTTTACATACATCAGTTATTTTTGTTCTTTCTGTGTCTCTGCACTGTCATCTCCAGCCTCCTGTCAATCGTGGCAGATGGCCACTCAGACTGAGTCAGGTTCTGGTGGAGGTTTCTTAATCTTCAAGGGGAGTTTTCATTTCCACAGTTTCTACATGCTATCTATCTATCTACAAGGATAGATTACTGAGGGAGTGTTTTGGTCTTCATTAACAAGGCACAACTTTCAATCAATCACTCAATGGAATGTGCTGGAATTTCTTAAGTGGAAAACGTTTTAACTGATCGGAATGCATGTATGATTGAATTTAAATTTCGTATAAAGTACCTTGAGGCAAAGCAAGGCAAAGTAATTTTATTTTTATAACACACTGTCAACAACAAGGTAATTTAAGGTGCTTAACATATTGCATGATGATTTACGTGACATCTGTTGGGAATCGGCGCTGTGCTGTAAAAATGAATTGAATTGAACTTTCAGTAACTCAAATTTTAGTCCTTCCTAATTTTGAGGATATCACAGGTTATTAGAGAAACACTCTCACAATATATATATTGTACAAGTATGTTATTAAGTTGTATTTATTAAAATAATTAAGCCCATGAAATGTGTATGGAATGTACCACTTTAGAAATCCATTTACATATTTGTTATGGCCTCATTTGAAGAGAAAAAAAACTGGGTCAAATGTAGGACTACTGTCTTTAACGCTTCATTGTATCTATCACCTTGCCATCATGAGGAAAGAGGCAGGGACACTTCTGAACAACAACACAGTGCAAGTCTAAGTCCAACCAGGTCTGTGACTTGGTTTTTAACCATTCTTGGGGGATTTTTTGTGAACATTGAAGTAATTTTTTTTATCAATTACTATTCCATTTTATTACAGTAATGATTACACATATGTAAAAACATAGCCTGCAAATTTCACATTTATACACTGTCAAAACAATGAATAGAGCTAGTCAGGCTGGCAGATGGTTGTTATATTTTCCAATGCATGTAGACTATTTTGATTGACTTGTTCTGCTTTATCTATAATAATAAAAATGTCAAATTAGACACTTGATGGTTCTGCTCAGTATCTTAGCTGTTCCTATGTGTGCACTCTCCAAGACAGAAACCTAAAAGGTTGTTCTCTAAATCTGTGTAAGTCTCCCCACCTTTTTGAGGGTTATAACTCCAAGTGCAACAATAATTACTAGCAGCTCCGAGGTCATGACTCTCTAGAATGTTTCTATTTCCTCTTTGAGCCCTTTGTGTTTCTCAAACTTCCCGTGTACCTTCTTGATACTGCTGTTACTAGGGATTGCTACATCCAAATTGCTGCACTCTTTTCTGCTATGTCCACCACCATAATGTTGGCCTGAGTGTTGTGTAACCCTAACCCTAACCCAATTAACAAAAGAATAACACAGTCCTAAATAGACAGTTTTTATTTTAATTTTAAAGTATTTACTATTGAAGTGACATCAGTATATTTTGTGTAATTATTACAATATATTATTATAACCCAGTTAGATGAATCCACCATATGCCTATGTTTGCAGAACAGAATATCTCCAATTAAATGTGGGCATAATTACATTTTATCTGATGTCCCCCAGCAGGCCCTGCCCTCTGAGAAATTAATATCAGGGTGTCCGCCGCACCCAATCAAAATTACATTCCTTTTGAAATGCATTAGCTGCCATCCTACTTGTTAGAGTGCAAAAAATCAAAGTGCACATAGCTGTGAATTATTTGTTATGCTCGAATAACCTGGAGAGAAACTCTGCTGCATACTGTTTGTAATTCCACATGCACAAAAACCCCCCAAAAACATTGATATACGGTTTATGACTTTTACATTGCACGATATTTACTTTTTTAACAGAGTCAGTTGAAGTTAGTCCCTTAGACAAAAGTTGTAGTAAGACTGCTGATTTTCCTAGCCACAGTACAAGTTGAAGCAAATGTTGCAACTGTCACCAGTTTGCTTTTATAGAAATTAATAAATACATTTAGAGCTGCAATTCTCTCTTCCAAGTGATGCAATGCCAAACAAATTTTTTCTCAAACTCTTACAAAGCAAGATAAACTGACAATATTTGCATAGGTATTATATATTCCCAATTATACGGAAAAGTCTTCTAAAAACAATTGAATCGGCATTAGGATACAAACACTAATTTTGAATTTGGCAAAGCTTCAATATACTTATTATTCATAAAGAGTAAAGTAAATCAAGTTTCATCTAGTGTAGATCATATCAACCAAAAGACTTTGGTCACATATGAGTGAGTACTCTTAGAGCCCAGGCCAGGGACGGATTAGGGTAACAAATGTTCTGGGGTTTAGCCCAGATGAGTGATGAATATACTTTTAGCACATGCAAAAAAAATTTGCTTTAAGTGATGTGACATCTGAATTTTTAAAATATACAAATAACACTGGATTACACATAGATTAACATGATTTAAGGAAGGAATACAACACTATCAGCCAACAATATAAACTATAAACACTATCACAAATATTAATGATAACCCATTTTATCACAGTTATTGTCAATCTGTAATTTCTGTCCTAATGTCTAATGTGTACTATATTTATAAGCCTACACATGCAAGCGTCTAATATGCAGTGTAAGCAGACAGGCAGCTGAAGAGGCAAAAGCGATTTGGCTTCAAGGGGCTAAGGCAGGTTGTACTACTTAACGCATCTGCTGCCTCTCTGCTGGACTCTGCTCCTGCAAATTACTTCTGAGAGGCTTTTTCCTTTGTTCAAAAGTAAAATTCAGATTTTGAACTTTTCAGAAAACATCTAGAACTTGAGCCAAAATACCCCCCCCTAAGACAACCCCTGGACCAGAAATGGTATTAGGGAATAATGTAAACAAGGACATCAAAACCAAAATCATTGCCATAGAAGTCATACATTACAAAATAAAATACTGGTATCAGATTATTTAAGTCTTACTTATGAAAAACACCTCCATGCTTATGTGTTGTGTGTGTGTATATATATATATATATATATATATAATATATATATATATATATATATATATATATATATGAACAATTGAGCAGTAGGTTGGGTGAAGTCCTGTAAATGACTTACTGAAGAAGTAACTTTCCAAGTCCATTTAAAAGTCTCTAAGGGGGAATCTTATTCAACCCCTAAATCTCTTTCCTGATCAAATCCATACCATGTAATCTACCTGTAATGCTGCAGTGTTGTAATTTTAGAATTCTGACTTTGCACTTTTAAAATAATCAACATACCAATATTGAACAATTGTCTGTAATTATTTAAAGATTTATTTTATCATGAAGGTTTTTTTTTAGATTATTGTGAAAAGTGATACATAGTGGGTTTTACTTGGTAGAAATATAAATATACCAAAATTATTTTATAAATAATAAAATAAATACATAATCTAGAATTTTTATTAAATCTAAATGTTTGTTTTTTTAATCTTTGTAATGACCTAAGGGCTGTGTGATTGCGGGTATGTGACGATGAAAAATGCAAAGGTACTTTGTCCAGATAACAGTTCTACAGAGGCATTTCAAATCTAACACCATCTGACAGAGCAATGCCAAAGAGACAAAGTGTACTGATAGAACTCTTCAAGAGAAATGGTGGTGTATTGAGCTGTTCTACCTATAAACAATAGCATTAGCAATAAGACTATGTTACTGCAAAACTGAGTTGATCTGATAGGTGATGAAGTGCAAGCAGCAAACCTCATGCAAAGAAGGACCCCTACAACTAGAATGCTGACTCAACATGCCTGAAGACTACTCTAATAAAGTGCAGTGAGGTTATGACATTGTTCCTTGTCTTTCTGTAACAGACAGAGAACATTGACAGGAATTAAAGTCTTGTATCCTAATGGAAAATCATGAACGTCTGGATACTTCAGATAGGTGGTATAGCATCAAGGCAGTGAGATTGTTGGAGGTATACAGAATGAGTCACTGTTCAAGGTGAAGCAGGGATTACGCCGAGGTTCTGCTTTCTGCTCTTTTTTATTTTCATTGTTGACGGACAAGCTCAAGAACAAGATCTGGCAAGGGTCCTTTTGGATTATAAGGCTTGAAGATGCAATTGTGAGGCAGCAGGTTGGCAGATAATATTTTATTTACAGGAATGCTTTAACAAGAGGAGGATAAGTGTAAAACAGAATGCTGGTTAATGAATGGCATGTAGGACAGGAGAATATTCCTAAGAGCCCTCAAAGCTCAAAAAAAGAAAGTGACGTAGCATTTTTTTGGAGTGGGTTTGGTTAATGACTTTGGGTGATCTTGGAATAAGGGCCATTCTTTCCAGTGCATTAGACATTAGAGATGAAGTCATGTCCCTCTAATTTGTCGATCATTATGATCTTTCTTTAGTATTAATATTGTTGGATTTAAAAAGTGCAAAGCACAAGAACAGCCAGGTAATTGAGTGGTTCTCAACTTCTAGATATATGTGTCTGATTGTGCTGGATAATACATTTCTCATACTTGACAAATACTGGAAGATTATAAAGTTGGCATCTGACTTTGCAAATGCAAAGTTAGTTGTTGCTGGCTCTATCTCTGCTTTCTATTTCTGTACATTACTTTGTTATACTCATTCTACGATCCCATTCAAGCCTGAAAACCTGTGGTTATTACAAAGAGGTGTAGCATAGTTTGGTCTCCATTGTTACTGCCCATTTCAGGGTACTGATTTAGAATCATTATACTTGAGATTTGATCTTTGTCAGCTGTAGCTAAATCTACCTATACAATGTTCCCTGTTTCTTGTAGAGTTTGCCTGAAAAAAAAAGTAAATCAATCCTAGTTTCACCTTGATTTTGATAATCTACACTGCTAATTTCATTGGTAGGTCCTCCTGATCTACCATGATTTGCTTTTTTTAATCAAATCTTGAGGTGATCATCCACAAATCTGAAAATGCCTTAGATGAATTTAACAACATGGAGAACACTTGGGGGGTCAGGATGAGCTGCTGAGTTCTCGCGAGAGCTGTGCATAGGTGAACATGGCGGTTATGTGGTAAAGTATACAAGCAAAGCCAGGTAAAATAAGAAAATCATTTTGAACCAAACGCAGCTTCTAAACTAACCATCAAGTTACTTTTTTTTTTTCCTCTAAACAACCTGGACGAGGAAACATTGGATTCGCTGGAGTGCTACCTAGACGAGTGCTTTGATAACATCGTTATGGGTAAGTCACGGAAACCTGCTTCGGATACAACAACGAGCACACCGTCGCAGAAGCGCACTCGTTCCGAGGCTAGCACATCCACCGACTCGCCAGATAGAAGCTACGGCGACATCCTGGACTCAATAGACAAGAAGCTAACCAGCCTGGACGCCCGTCTCGCGCTGGTTGAGGTTCTTCATAAAGAATTTCAGGCTCTGAGGGAATCGCTGGAGTTCAGCCAACAACAAGTAGCTTCGCTAGTTACAGAAAACCAAACACTAAAAGAAGATGTTAAGAAACTCACCGAGGGGATGAAGCAGCTGTCGGGAGAAAACAAAAGCTTCAAGGAGTCTATTCTAGACATCCAGGCCCGATCAATGAGGGACAATCTTGTTTTTTCGGGGATACCAGAGCAGGCTGAGGAAGATGCTGAAGTAGCCGTGCGAAAGTTCATTCAACACCAGCTGAAACTGCCAGACGACACGGTTAAAAACATAACCTTCCATCGGGTCCACCGACTCGGAGGTAAGAAACCCAACAACACCCGCCCGCGACCAATTGTTGCAAAATTTGAACATTTTAAACAAAAAGAACATGTCAAAGGACGCGGGAGAGAGCTACGGGGGACGAATTACAGCGTTAATGATCAGTTTCCGAAAGAAATCCTGGACAGAAGACGCGTGTTATTTCCAATTAGAAAAAAACATATTAGTGAGGGCAGTAGGGCTACGGTTAGTGTGGATAAACTGTATGTTAACGGTCAGCTGTTTAGGGACCCTCAGGTTACTCCTTGGCTTTATTAGTCATACTTAACAGAACCAAGACAGAATTAACTTTATCAGACAACTATAGTTTAAAAAAAAGCACAGCTCAGCAGGCTGTTTTTGTTTGTAAATGTGGGTAGGGGCAGGGCTGTGCACTAGATTGCTTTTTCTTTTTTTTCTTTTTTCTTTTTCTCTATTTTCTTTCTCACATTTGTACCACCAAATCTCTTTATCACCTTTTTACCTTTTTCTCTCTCACACACACACAGACTTTTATCATGGCATATTCATGTTTTTTCCATCATACTTTCATTCTGTACACACCTGTATGGTGATTTATTTGCCTTGCTTTATCTCTGCTTCTGTTTTTTTTCAATCTGGCAACCCCATGGACAAACCAAAATTACACCTATATTCATCCTTGGCGATGGTACATGTCTAAGGTTTATCTTAACTCTATGAATCCTGTGAAATTTATAACATGGAATATTCGCGGCGCTAGCTCCAGAGATAAAATGATTAAGATTTTCAACCATCTTACAAGATTGAAGGCAGATGTCGTCTTACTACAGGAGACTCATAAATCAAGTTCAGCAGCTAATGATTTAAAAACACCAGAGTATCCTAATATATTTTCTTCATGCTATAACTCAAGACAACGAGGAGTTGCAATATTAATAAATAGAAATACTAATTTTAAAGTAATAGACACAGCTAAAGATTCAGAAGGTAGATTTATAATATTAAAACTATTTATAAATAACCAAAAGTTATGTATAGTTAGTATATATGGTCCAAATGTTGACGACCCCTCATTCTTTCATACTTTCTTCTCGGTTCTGGCTAATCACATGGATTGCTCACTTGTTCTTGGGGGAGATTTCAACTTTGGACTAAATGAAGAAATAGACAGGCTCAGTACAGCAGGGACTCAGCGCAGATGGCAATCCATAGATATAGTTAAACAGTACATGAGCGATTATGGACTCTGCGATGCATGGCGATCGCTTCATCCCAACGACAGAAAATACACTTTTTACTCAAACGTACATCATTCTTATTCTAGATTGGACTATTTGTTAGTCAGCAGCTCACTGTTGAATGACATTTCAGACACTGAGATACATCCTATAGTGATCAGCGATCACGCTCCTGTTTCTTTAAATTTAGCAAATAAAATTGCAACCCTTCAATATAAAAATTGGAGATTTAATACATCATTACTTAAGGATAAAGAATTTATTAAATATATTGAAAAAGAATGGGCTTCATACATGGAATTTAATGATCTCCCTGGTATGTCGCCATCCACTCTATGGGAAGCAGGGAAAGCTGTGATTAGAGGTAAAATAATTTCATTCTCATCAAATAAAAAGAGAACAGAAAATAAACATGTTCAGGAATTAGAAGAAACTATTAAATCATTAGAACCTTCCCTGGATAAAGAGAGCTTAAGTAAAATAAGGAAAGCAAAATTAGAATTAAATGAAATTATTAATAAAAGGACGCAGTTCTTAATCCAAAGACTTAGAATAGAAAACTTTGAACATAGTAATAAATCAGGTAGCTTCTTAGCTAATCAGTTAAAAATAAATAAAGAAAAAACAACTATATCTGCAATCAAAGACAAAATTGGGAATATAATATATGACCCTGAAAAAATAAACAACACTTTCAAAGAATTTTATGAGACGTTATACACACCAGAGATAAACCCTTCAAATAATGATATTGTACAATTTCTGGATAAAATAACTCTTCCTAAACTTTCAGACAGTCAAGCAAAGGCCCTGGATTCACCGCTAACAGTGTCTGAACTCCAGGAGGCCCTCCAATCCATGCCTAATAATAAAGCTCCAGGTCCAGATGGATTTCCAGTAGAGTTCTATAAAGAATTCTGGAATATTCTGGCACCAACATTTTACAAAATGTTGCAGGAAACAAAGGAAAATGGTCGAATACCACCAAACATGAATTCTGCCTACATCAATCTTCTATTAAAACCAGGAAAAGACCCTATGTCTCCTACCAGTTATCGTCCCATTTCTCTTATCAATGTGGATCTGAAAATAATTTGCAAAGCTCTTGCAAGAAGGATAGAGAAAATAACACCTCTAATAATCCACCCTGATCAAACAGGTTTTATAAAAGGTAGGCTCTCTTCCACAAATTCACGTAGATTAATAGATTTAATAGATTATTCCCACTGTAAAAACGTCCAAACCAATATATTATCTTTAGATGCAGAAAAAGCATTTGATAGAGTTAACTGGAAATTTTTATTTGCAGCCTTAAATAAATTCGGATTCAGTAATTCTTTTGTAAACTGGTTAAAAATATTATACAGCTCACCAACAGCATGTATTAGGACCAATAATCAAACATCATCAAGGTTCTTTCTTCAGAGAGGTACCAGGCAGGGATGTCCACTTTCTCCCTCCCTCTTTGCTATTTTTATTGAACCATTAGCAGCAGCAATCAGGCAAAATAATAATGTTAAAGGTATACAATGCAACAAAATAGAACATAAAATCAGTTTATACGCAGATGATGTACTACTTTTTCTACAGCATTCACAAACTTCCTTGTATCAGGTAACTGAGTTAATAAAATCTTACTCAAGAGTTTCAGACTATTCCATAAATTGGTTAAAATCTACAGTCCTTCCAATCAACTGTTCTTACCAGAGTCCTGTTGCTTTACAGCTCCGGTCGGGAAATTTTACATATCTAGGTATCCATATCTCACCAAGACTGTCAGACTTATCTAAGCTAAACTACGTCCCACTTTTAAAAAAAGTGGAAGATGATCTGGCAAGATGGAAATCCCTTCCAATATCACTTATTGGAAGGGTAGCTACAATAAAAATGATGGTTTTGCCTAGAATCAATTATTTATTCTCAATGATCCCAAGCAAACCATCACCTGATTGGTTTAGATCTCTGGACTCTTCTGTTTCTAAATTTCTTTGGAAAGATAAACCCCCACGTATCAGCTTAAAAACACTACAGAAGTCCAAAGATAAAGGAGGTCTAGACCTACCAAACTTTCGTCATTATTTCTTAGCCAACAGACTCCAATACACATCAAGATGGGTAAAACACAGTTATATCGATGAGTGCTGGGTAGATGTAGAACAGACACTATGCAATAAGATAAAACTTTCAGATCTACCTTTTGTTAGCTCAAATATAAAACAAAATGAATGTTTTAAAAGTATTAATATCAGCTCCTCTCTGACAGCTTGGTGGGAATTTCTTAAAATGACAAAGACCTCACTAGTCCCATGCAGGCGTACACCCATCTGGAATAACCCGGATATCTTACAAAAAAAATGCATGATCAACTTTCCAGGCTGGAGTTGTAAAGGAATTGAATACCTGGAGCATATATTTGATGGAACAGACTTTATCCAATTTAATACATTGGTTACACAATTCGGAATTAACAAGAATAAATTCTTAGAATACCAACAAATTAAATCAATTATAAAAAATAAATTTAGGCTCAATACAGTTGATTTACAAATTCCAGGAAAAGTTTTAGACTTCCTTAATCTTAACCCTCCCAAACTGCTATCTAAAATATACAAAACATTAAATAGAATAGATGAATCAATAGCCCTTCCTATTTCAAAATGGGAGATGGACTTGTCCATCTCAATAGACCAAAACCTCTGGTCTCAAATTTCATTAAGAACCTTTAAATTTCTTAAAAATCCTAATCTACGATTAATACAATATAAAATCCTTCATAGAGTGCATTATACAGGGCAACGGATGTTCAAGATGGGTTATACGCCGTCTGATACCTGTTTACAATGTACAAGCAATCTACCAGACAATTATATTCATGCTCTTTGGTTCTGCCCACCTGTTAAGAAATATTGGTACCAGATATGTGAAGATCTATCAAAGTGTCTGAAATGTAATATCACACCTGCTCCCACAGTTTGCTTGCTGGGAAATGTAGATGAAGTTACCATGGATACAAAGTCTATGCAATTATTTTACATCGCCTTATGCATCGCTAAGAAAAATATCCTCTTGAACTGGAAAAATAAAAATACTCTGAATATTAATCAATATAGAGATCTCCTTCTGGATTACATTGGTCTAGAAACGGCATCTGCCTCCACATCTGATCAATCTTTCTGGTCACCCTTGATCAGTTCCATCACCTAGTGGGGTCGGGCCCTTGATTCCGTTCTGTGGGACACGGTTGCCGATGTGGAGCTTAAGGGTTGGTGGTGACTGCGGGGAGGTCCTTGGGGGTGGGTCCGCTTGCGGTTCGGCGGTAGGTGCCGTGACCCTCGCCTGGGGTGGGACTTTGGGGGCTTTGTGTGGTGACTCCTAGTGGCTGCATGCGGCGCCTTAGAGGGGTCGTGCTGGCGGACACGGGTTACTGGCCTGGTGCTGTGCTGCTCTGGGGGGGTCTGGGCTGGGCCTGGGGCTCGGGGTTCTGGGGCGGCGTGCCCCCCGGCTGGGGCCCTGGCTGGGGCTTGGCCGGGGGGGGCCGCTGCCGTCGGTGCCGGCTGGGGGGGGGCTGTGGTCGGCCGGTGGTTGGCGGGCGCTGCTGCCTTTTCCATCTCCCCGGGCTGGTTCTTGTCGCTTGCTCCCCGGTGGCCGCTTGCCGCGTCCGGGCGTCGGCGAGAGGCCGCGGCGGGTGGCCGGCGTCTCCGGGCCCGATCGGCTATATTGACACTGGACATGGCTCCTGGGTCTTGGTCTTAGCGCTCGCGGGGGTGCTGAGGTGGGGGCCTCTGGCCGGTGTTGGTCGGCCTCCACGGTGACTGACCGGTTGGTGGGGTGTGGGCTGGTGGGTGGAGGTGCTGGGTTCTGTTGCCACCCGGCCATCGGGCGGTAGTAGCAAGGCTGGAGGATGTCGGCCTGGGGATTGGCCGCCCGGGACTTCGGTCTGCTCACGGGCCTGGCGCGGCATGTCCGGGGTACCCGAGTCGGTGGTGCGCCGGGTTCCGGCCTCGGCGCGGGGGCCCTCGGACGCTGGCGGTGCCTGGGGCGTCTCTTATTGGCGGGGAGGCTTTTTACCATCTAGCACAGGCGCTCTTTTTAACGGGGTGCGCTTGGGACGGGAGGGGGGAGGGCGTTGAGGGGGAGGGGGGGCTAAACTCAACCTGGGTGTCTAGTGACATGTGTTTTGTTAGCAGTGTGAATGTTGGGAAGGATTTAGGTATGCCCCTGGCATGGGGGCTGGTGGATTGCCGGGGCCCCCATGGGGCTCGGGGGTGCCGCTGCCGTGGGCCCCGACTTGACGTGCTGGGGCCTCCCACCCCTGGTGGATCGGGCCGAACGGGGGTGCCTATTGGAGTCAGCAGGGGAGCTGGCTCCCTGGGGTTGGCAATGGTCACCCCAGTTATTTTCTCCCCATCCCCATGCCTCTGTCCACCTGCTCCTTCATTCTACCATTCACAAGGCCTTGGGACGTGGGCACGTCACTGGGGTGCGGGATGGAGCTTCCGTCTTCGCTACCCGGTGGCGGCCTGGGTCCCGATTTTATTGAGCAACTTAGACACTTACACTTGCAACATTTACATGGAACGCACATGTAGGGACCTGGCGGTGTGGCGCATTGGCGCTGGGGGCGGGACCCCTCATGGGGGGCCCCCTATAGGGGCCCGTTGTGGGGGCCTCGCCTGTGGTGCCGGCACCCACTGGTTAAACGCATCTAGACACTGAGGGCCCGGGGGGGGAGATGGGGGTACCCGGCAGTATTCCCATGTCCCCCCCCTCTGTTTTAAGTGCACATTAGAACAACACGCAACAACACCACATTGAGCTGGGGGAGAGAGGCTGGGGGGTCTTTCCACACCCCTGTTCGTTGGACCATCAGGGGTCGGAGCCCGGATAGAACATCACGCCGTCTGGTCGGGGTCCTGGGCTGGTGGGCTGCTCTTGCCGGTGTGGGGGCCTTGGCGGTCTGCTTGTCCCCGTCCTGGTGGGCAAAGGGGTCTGTCTCCTGGGTGCAGGGGCAGGGTTCTCTATTGGGGCGTCTGTCCCTGGGCCTGGGAGTATGGAGTATAGTGTACGTATGGGGGGTATGAATGAGTGTATAGCGTCCTTTTTTCGTATGTCCTGTATTTGTAAGAATGTGTACGCATGAGAGGGAGGGTACGTATGAGTGTCTCTGTCTGTTTATGTCTACCTGTCAGGTTTGGTGTTTGGCTGCTCTCTGGCCTGATGCATCTTCTTCCCTCCCCGTCACTCCCCGTCGGTGATGGTTGCTCCAGCCCACTGGTTGATGATGGCTCTCGATGCCTGGGGCCGGGGGTCCCGGTTGCGGCCCGGCTCGGTCCTGGTGCATGTCGGGCGGGTCCTGGGTGGTCCGGTGTGTCGGGCGGCCGCTGTTTCGGGCCGACGTCCTCATTGGATTGACTGGGGCACCTCTTCTGGGGGTGCCGGGGTTGTAGAACAGGTTGGTGCCGTCCGGTGGATCGGTGGGGACCGTGCCTGGCGCCCAGTCCTCCTGCCGGTTCCAGGACTTCTGCTGGCTGGTCTGTTCACCTGGTGGGGCTGTCCGGCATTGGCTGGGCCCCTGATCTTGGCGCCCTACGTGGGGCGGGATCTGGACCCGGGAGCTGGAAGATCTGGATGTCCAGGTGCCGGCTGGGCGCGGCCTGGGGAGGGCGTACATCCGCTGTGGCTCTTGCTGTGGCTCCCTGGCGTGTGGGTGTGTGGAGGCGGGCCGGGTTGTTGGCGGCGTGTGTTGTCCGTCGGTTGGCTGCGGATCCCATTTGCCTGCGGCGGGGGGCCCTTGTCAGCGGGTCCCTGGTTGGGGCCCCGCTGGGGGGGCGGGGTGCCCCTGGTCCCCGTGGCCTCCGGTTTCTGATCCGGGCCCGCCCTGGTGTAGCCGGTTACCGGCGGAGCCCGTGGGCTCGTCACTGCGATCTCTCGGGCCCCAGCATTGCTGCTGGTGGGTGTTCCCCTGGGGCTTCCATCTGTTCCTCTTTTGGTGGGTGATCGACCCTGCGCTGATCCGCCTGTGGCCTCTGTACTCTGTGGGACCCTGGATGCATACATCTCTTGCCTCCTCCATGTCTGTGTCGATTCCTGTAGGACGGATTGACGGTTCCTTACACCAGCTATCAATCACTTGCATGGGGAAACCTTATTCAGACCTGCATGCTCGCACACACATAGGTGTGGGGACATTGGTGAGGACGGACATATCTTAAGCTGAGGTTATCATCATTAGTTAGTTGTTCACAGGAGCTTACCAGAAACATTTGTATTATGTTCATTAATCAATGCTTGTGTGTAGTGAATGTGTAATTCTTAGTTTATTCTACTAGATCCGAACTATTGGTTTGGTTCTGTACAGTTTGTTGTTTTTGTTTTGTATTACTGTTTCTCTGCCGTCCGGCAGAGGTGGAGGACTGGGATGTTTTCTTGTGTTCTTTGTTTGCCTCCCTGTCTTGTGTCGTCGGTTCGCGCCTCTGTTGGTCCGGTTTCTTTTCTTCACCTTCTTCCTTTCTCCCTTCTTGTCTCAGTTTAATGTCCATGACGTCAGGAAATTGAACCCACAGTAATCACTAATAAAGATTTTTCATACATATACATCAAGTGGCGTACTACAGCGAAGCTGTAATACTCTGCTTGGGAAAGTAAAACTGTTGGGCTTGTACTTGGTACTCAGACACCAATTCTGAGTAGCATACTGCTAGACAGGACACGTTAAAAAAAAAAAAAACAACATGGAGAAAAGCAATAGATAGATTTAGTGCTAGAGTAGAAAATAAAACACTGAAAGGAGATAGGATTTTATTTTGAGCTTTTTTTTAACATTAGGTATAGGTAAATAAATGAACAACCATATGAAACCATACCAACAGATATACATATCAATTTAATTCAGTTTATTTACATAGCGCCGTTTCATTACATATGTCATCTCAAGGCACTTTACAAAAATAGTTATTACAATACAAAATGTAATTTAGGAATTAGAGGACTACAGAAGATTGCGTCGTGAATTCTCAGCAATCCCTCACACTGAGAAAGCATGAAGCGACAGTGGAGAGAAAAAACTCCCTTTTAACAGGAAGAAACCTCCAGCTGAACCAGGCTCAGCATAATATATATATATATATATATAGGGGGGATGGGAGGAAGAAAGACGTATTTATTCCCACCTCCTAACACATTGTAATTCCATTGCCATCTTATCCTGTATTAATAATAATAAAAAATAAAATAAATAAAATGTCATCATTCCTTTCCAGTTGTCAGAAAATGTCATACTGATTTTGCATTAGATTTATGATTGATGAAAAACAAAAAAAGAAAATATGAAAAGTAAAAATGTCATGTCTTTTTATCATACTGTAAATACCTAATGTCAAATGAACCAAAGCCTAATACACAACTCTTCATTCCTAAACCTTCATCTGTTCTGTACTTTATAAATAACTTCTGTTTGTATTATGCTTTGAAAAAAATAATACAAAATAAATAAAAAAACTGTACAAAGTCAAAATATCAGAATACTGTAAAAAATAATGCAATTTGGAAACTCATTATGTCACAACCTCTTTAGTTAATTATTTCAAATAACCTGCAGACCACAATGCTATCTTATGTGGACCTGAACCTAATGCTAAAACAGAGATCATTATTCAAAACCTTATTGAGCACATTTGGTTTACTAGCACAGATTTTGCAGTCTTTACTGTAGTGTGCAAACATCCATGGAAACCCACAGATCAATTGAGAGCAAGTTTAGCCAAACCATGTGATAACACTGAGCCAATAACCACTTTGTATTCCAGCTGGAAAACTTTGCAGCGCAGAGAAGTTACTTTAAAAAGGGAAAAAATAGAATGAAAAAATAAATATAGTGAGACATAACAAAAATAAATGGAGAGATACTGACTTGTGAGGTAGAGAAAGGGGCAAGCACAGGAAGCAGAAAGGATAAAAAATGAGCGTGAGACAGAGAAATTATAAAAAAACTGACAGTTGAGACAAAGAAAAGGAGAGAAAAATGTGGAGATAGGAATAAAAACTGGTGGATAGAAAGAGAGAGAGGAGTTAAAGAGGAAGAGGGGAAATTGACTCAGAGATAGAAAAAGACAAAAACAAGGAGAGATACAGGCGGTGAAAAGGAGAGAAAATGTGTATGAGACAGAGAAAAGGAGAAAAAAAAACTAATAGCTGAGATGGAGAATGGGATAGAAACACACAACTAAAGCTAAGACAATTAAAAAAAGATTAAATGGAGGCGTGTAAAATTGGACAGGAAAAGTAGAACAGTTAATATGGAAAGGAAATAATAATTTATTTTTGTTCTATTGAAGGCAATAAACCCATTTGTGGCACTTGTGAAACACAATTGTGAGAAAAACAAGTTTTGAACAAACATACCCACTCAAATTAGAAGTAAGATCAGATAAAAGCCCAATAGGACCAGTTCCACATGTCCCAGTGGATACTGGACTACCTGAAATAATGGCAACAGTATGTGAGGACACAGGGCTGTGTCTCTGATACACTCTGGCAGCTACAAAAGTTCTCTGATGACTCTGCCATAGTCAGCCTCATCAGAGGTGAGGACGACTCAGAATACAGACAGAGGACTCTGGACTTTGTGCACTGGTGCCAGCAGAACCACGTGTTGATCAATGCTTGGAAAACCAAGGGGTCCGAATCTTGCAGAGACGCAGACGCACCACACTGACGCCAGTGAACATCCAGGGAGTGGGCACTGAGATAGTGTACTTTTATGGGTACCTGGGTGTTCACCTGGATAATAAACTGGACTGGAGCCACAACAGTATTCCTCTTTACAGGAAGGGTCAGAGCAGACTCTACCTGCTGAGATGACTGAGGTCATTTGGAGTCCAGGGAGCGCTGTAAAACACTTTCTATTACTGTTGGGGAAATTACCAAGAATGTAGTTATCTGGCTATTAAAAGTTAAAGGGACTGCTTATGGCAGTCAATAAGATTAATAATTTATGGAAAACTATTATTATTAGGCACACCACCTTTATGAGGAACTATTTTAACAGCCAAAATATCTATATCAGTCTCATAATCTGAAGGAATGAATTATTTGCCATCTATTGACCATAAACTTTGCAATATGTGTGTGTTGAACAAGAAAGACAATGGTTACCTTCCAAAAATTCGAGATTTATTTACAGGAAAAATAAGAAAAACATTTGAATCACCAAGCTAGAAAAAGAACACACTACTGATTTAAAATCAATGAATAGTTAAAAATAAAAGAACACAAAAATATTGATATGTAATAAAATGAGGAACCAATAAATTCTGATGTGATTCTGGAGGGATCGGGCTCCTTTAAAAACCAAGGCTTGATCTGCAGAAGCTGGAATAAAGCTGAATTAGTTTCACTAATTGTAATTAGTTTAACTAATTTAGCACCAGTGGTTTACCTTTAATGTAAGAAATGTAATGCAATATAAGAAAATAAAACATTCTTTGGAGTAAGACATGTTATGTTTAAAAATGATCTGGATAAGAGTAATAAACATTTGGAGAATAACTTAATTTATGGCTTGGTCACAACAGTAAACAATCTAATTTACATACTTTGATCAAATAAGGAGAGTTCAAAGAAGGCTAATAATATTAGTTTCTGTTCTTAAACAATCAATTTTTTAAACCTGGCCCCGACACTCACAAACAGTACCTCTGGATTCTCCGACTCGGCCAATCTTATCAGTGTCGGCCGCTCGATGCGGCCTCTGGCACGAAGGGATGCGGCCTCCGTCCGGTTCAGGCATACAGTCCGGCCGGGTTAGGTCCTCCACCACGTATGGCTCTGTTTCTCAGCAGTCTGAAACTTAGAGGGGGGGTTTCGTCTGGCTCTAAGGATAAACAACGACTTTGTTTATCAATGTTTAGGATTCACCTGGTGTCGGCAGTCTTTAGGTTTCTTGACGCGAGTTTCTCCAGAAACTTACGCCTTCCTCCGCCAGCGAAGGACGATTGTTGGAGATTATCTTCTGTTGCTCTGGCAGAATGCAGAAGAAAGAGCAGCTGGGCGAGCAACCCTACTTATAGATTTCTGCGCCTCCAGTTCCTGTGGGGCTAGAGCAGAGTAGCGCCACCTGATGGCTGTGTCTGACCCAACAATTACTCTGTGGTGACTTCTGTTGTTTTTATACAGTGTTGTGTGTTGGAGCAGCAGTTTATCGACAGTTGACAGGAACAGGTTGGATAAACTCATTAGGAAGGCCAGTTCTGTTCTAGGATGCCCCCTGGATCCAGTGCAGGTGGAGGAAGAGAAAAGGACTCTAGCCATAATAACATCTCTGATGGACAGATTCTCCCACCTCATGCATGAAAATGTTGCTGAATTCCAGAGATCTTTCAGTGACAGATTGCTGCATCCAATATGCAAAAAGGAGCATTTCCACAGGTCCTTCCTCTCTGCAGCTGTCAGATTTTACAATCAAAACTGCTCCCAACAAACATAGATGTTTACATCAGCGCTGTAAATTGCACTAATCAACTGAACAACACCACTACTGCTATAACTTGCACATTATTTTTTTCACAAACTATATATACTAACTTATTGGAAGTTACACATTTACTTTTTTTAAGTGCATGTACCATTACAATTCTGTACTTTTCTAACTTTTCCAAATATTCAAACTATTTAAACATCTTTCAGTATACTTCTCTGTTTACACACTACAATCTGGGTTTACCACTTTTTCTGTACTTACAGTAACCTTAATAACTTTACAGTACTCTGTTTTTGATACTTATACATAATGTAAATATTTTCTTTTTGTAAAAATTGTGTGTTTCTGTTCTGTATCCTGTTCTGTTTGTATATGTATATTTATTATTTTTTTTGCAACTGTTATGTGCAGTTTTCCCCTTGTGGGAAAATTAAAGGATTATTCTATTCCACTGAATTCTTCTATTCCATCAGGAGCCTTAGCCACACACTCTGCTTAGCAATGGAATCAGCAGAGTTCCCTCTAAGTTATTTGGATTTTGGGTCAGCACAAAGGCCATTTACTGATTGAGAGGTTGTCAAGGAATGCGTGCTTCTCAAAGGAATTAACACATTACTTTAAATCTATCCAGGCTTTACTAGGTTCCTGACACAGCTTTATCATGGCATTTTCTCAATACCCAAGTACACAAGCACGTTTTTGTGTGCTTGACAGGTATGTACTTCTAAATTACAGTTGTGAATGACATTTATATCTTAGATCAAATATACAAATATACAAAATAAGGAAGAAGTGTCGATACAAAAAACAAAAACAAAAAAACTGAAAAACAATGGGTTGAAGCTTTCATTATTGGTTATAAGAGGCACTGCTAATTAATTGGTGGTTGACCACCTCATATTACTTTTTCAGCTTGGAATCACAGTATAACGAGCCACTACTACTAGTGAACTAAATACATTTTCTTGCCTGGACTAAGGAAAAAAAGAATAAATAAAAACAGAATGTTTCTCAGTGGTCTAAAGTCATTTTCTTCTAGTTAAAGTCCAGGTTTCATTTCATTTGGAAGGTTGTTTGAGATCAAGTGTGAAGTTTCCAGTCAAGGAGCCTTTGAAGAGTCTTGTCATCTGCTGTTGTTGGTCTGCTGTGTTTTCTATAATCCACAGTCAAGACAAAAATCCCCCAGGAAAGCTTTAGGGAGATACTGATTTAATTTTCCAGTACAACATGGTACTTGCCAACACTGCCAAAGGTACAGAAAGCTGGTTCAGTCACTATGGTTTTATGCACTGTATTGGACACCAAACACCCCAGAAATTTACCTCACAATAAACTATGGGAATGCTGTGGAACACTGTGGATACTGACAAAAGGAAGATTAAAAAAAAAATCAAAAAATGCTGATGGCCTGAGTGCTGCTGTCAGCATAACCTTGGCGTTCATTAAACCTCAACAGTGCCACGGGCTGATCAAGCGACCATCCCTCAATTATGGTGCAATCTCTGTTTGAAATGTATTTTTTTTATTAATGTCATATACTATTCCCATTTTCTGAGTCAGTGGCTACATATTGTTAACTAAATAACCAAAATTACAAGAAGAAAATCCTTTAAAATACTTTACTGTGTGAAATAAATCTATTACATACATGTTTCATTTTCGAAAATTGAATGACAAACAGTTATAATAATGTTCCCATTTTGAGATGTACCTGCTATAAGTAGAGAAAACAGAAGCAATAAGTTAAAAATCGAATGGGCAGTGGGATGAATACGGCATTTAATCTGAAACAGGCTGTTTGTCAGTTGATCAAAGTTTAAGGCTATTAGCCTTAAAAAGTCAAAATCAGTCTTTTATGTGATTTTCTGTTGGGTATTCAGAGCCTTATGACCCCTTAAAGGCAAAGGCAAAAATACGCTAAGCCTTTGAACGTGGGAGGACTGATGATCTGCACAAGGGGGACCTCTCATAATGTGCCATAGTTCCCTAGGTTGGGCAATAAGAAGGTATTTTTAGAGAAAAAAAAAAAGGTTCTGGAGGTTGCAAGGGAACATTCTCATTTAATGAAATAATTGAAGTTTAGTTTGTGTAAGGGTCCACCGCAGGGGCTGGCTATGTACAGATGATGCAGGGCCCTGGTTTTGTATCATAATAAAATTACATTGTTGCTGTCCAATACTGGTATTAGAAGGAACAACTTCCAGGAGAATGACATGTTTTTGTATACAAACAAAACGGAGTAAAAAAAACAGCTTTTTTTTATTTGAGGAACATCTCAAAACCTAGATTAATCAAATCAACAAGTGCAGTTTAGATCATAATTAATAGTTTTGTGTCTACATTAATGGAATTTTTTTAAGAAGGGGGGCTGCCTCATCTTCAGTTTTTCCATAATTTTGCTGCTAGATTTCTGACTCGCTCAAACTAAGGAAATGACACAATGCTGGTTTGATTCAGTGGCTGCTCATCAGATCTAAGTTTCATTTTAAAATTTAGACATAACCTTCAGAGCTTTAAATGAACAGGCTTCTTAATTTGATTCATATACAGAACCACTTCTTGTAGTCTGTGGTCATTTGCACCCAAACTGTGGAATTCAGTGCCTTATCTTCTTGTGTTGTTTGGACCCTGTTGATACTTTTAAAAATAAGCTAAAAACAATTGTATTCAAAGCTTTTAGTTGTAGTTGAGTTTTTATGGCATGCATTTATGATTTGTTTTTTTTGTATTGCATGTTTTTTATTTTATTTTATTGGGGTTACCCCTGTGGAATATAAACAAACCTTTACTTACTTACCTACTTTTACAAATACTTAAGGATAATGGAGCTTATAGCTCTACTATAATTGTGACAGTGTGGAGGTCACTATGGCTCCGACTGATGATGTGTGCTGGCTGCTTGGCCACAGGGATATCCCTTTGGCTGACTGGTTGGGGGATCGAATCCTGCCTGGGCCCTCGTTGTGTACCTTACCATGTAATGGCTTTGATTGAGATATAAATTCATTTAAATACAGAAGCACTGGCCCAGATGAAAACAACACACTATACAATATTACAGCGAAGCAAATACTGCACATATCATTTTGACTGTAATATAGAGTAGAACGAGATACCAAGGTTTACCACACTGTTCAGTTTATAAATCAGGAGATACATGGAGAGAAAAAAATCTGTTTTATCTTTTAAAATATATATATTAAATACCCAAACCAGAAAAAAACAGCCTAAGGTTTTTGTTTTCATTTTTGTCAAAACCTAATTTAGCCCTCCAAAAAGTTTGCCTTTCAAAAAACATCAGTTGCTAATTTAGTGCAATAATTCAAAGCTTGACATTGTTTGTCATGAAGTTGTGTAACTTTGTTCAGGCTGAGTGGAAGGACAGTAGCTGCGGGCAAATATAGAGACAGGGACTGATTTGCATAGTCATATGCTTAAAAAAGTTTAATCTTTAAGTATTATTTAAACCAGGAAAGGATAACATTTTTTGAAGAACTTTAAAAAAAGGATTTTGACAAAGTAAGCATAATTTTCTAAATATAGTAAATGTGTACACTCATAATTTGTAGTGTGTAAACGCATACTGTATAGTGCTCTGCATTTATTGAGATTCATGTCTCTGAAATAGGACAAATGCTAGTTTTAACTGATCTAGATATAATTTAAGAATGCCAATGCACTAAAGGGATGTGGCCATTGCCAGTTCCCAGGAAAAAAAAAACAACTATTAAAAAAATGGTTCATTAATAAACTGTAAATCAAGCTTTCCTATTCAAACATGTGACCTACCGAGAGAGAAAACAAAACCACATCCAAAACACAAAAGGTGCATGATCTCAACAGGTAGTAGTCATGTTTCCATGGCAGTGAAGGACAGTTGTAACAGCAGTACCAGAATTGTTCAGGTTGAAGTAATTCACTGTGCATTCCTTGGGCCACTGCTTAATCCGCTCAAGTAAATACCTGACGCTCAATTTTTTTCACCTAGGCCATCCAGAGCTGCTTTGATTGTTAGCACAGGGGTTTAACTTCCTCTGCTGAGGATATGTGAAGGCGAGCAGGCAGACATGGCCTCCTCAATGTCCCCAACCTTTGCAAAAATATTCAGACTGTGCTGATACAAGGTGGCAGATGAATTAAAAATAGATTAAATTTGACTACTATCTGCTTTGGCAAGAATGAGACTGGATACATAACGAAGTGTATATCACAGTGCAATCGTTGCAAGGAAGTGTGAATTATAAAAAAGAAAATAGCGCCAGTAAACAAGGTTATTTAAAATGTCTTACGCTTGAAAGTGGGTTTATTTATTTGTGTGAGTGTGTGCATCTGGCTCACTGTCTGCTGTGGCCTATTTACTCTTAATTATTTGTCAAATCATGAGGCACTGCAGGTTTTCTTTTTCCTCATTTATAGGGTGGTAATAAGAAATTTCCATTCCCTCTATACAATTGCAAAACACAACTCACATGCATTCAAAGTTGAAAAAGGAGAATTTCCAAAGGGGGAAAAATATCATGAGTGGAACCTTAAAACATCACATAAAAACCCTTCTTACTCACCCACTGTGCTTCTCTTAAGACTTTTAAATCCTGCATTCAAACAGAGAAGAAGTGCCACAAGCTTTTGGAGAGAGAAAGCTTTATAAACCCGGGGTACAGGAGCAATGCTGCCAAATCTTACTCTTCACAGTTGCTGCATTTATCTCCTAATTCCTGATTATTCTGCACTGAGCTGCTAGGTGTGCTCAATTTACAACAGAATAGAAGACAGATTTCCTCCCCGAGGGCTCAGCCACAGAATGCAATTCTTCTTCTATTTTTTAATTAGAGCTTAAACTTTAATGGAAACTACTCAACCATTTGGGGCAGTGGTAGTTATTATCATTGGCTAAGTGTTTTAATAAGAGATCATTTAGCATTTTTAGTTACAGAGTCTGAGTGAATGGAGCATCTGAGTGTTGCGCCTTCAGGGGATGTAAATATATGCATGTTCAGAGGAACACCCTTTTAAAAATGCAGCTATTTTAACTTTAAAAAATATTCTAAGATTTTGCATAGTCTCATAAGGCAAAACTTAAAAGGGTATTTATACTGTTAAATAAATAAAATTAAAAAAATAAATTGACCATGTATTCTTTAAGATTATGTTGGTTGTATCAGACATGTTTTAGTTATAATCTCTTTTGTCAGATTATATTTAAGGATTATTATTACATTATATCCATACAAACATATGCATGAACACAGTTTTGGCACATTTTGTAAAGATGCATTGAAGATTAAAGATGTTGTCTATACACTGCAGTATTATATTTTCACAATGATTTTGTTTAAATAAAAACACTTTTGGGCACATGTATTATGTTGTAGATAATAATAGCTCCTTTGGGGATCATTAAGGAAATGTAACATATTTTCTTTTTTTTATGTATCCTGTCTGGCAATGTGGTACTCAGAATTGGTATCGGAGTACCAAGTATAAGCCCAACAGATTTACCTTCTCAAGCAGAGCATTGTAGTTTTTTGCTATATTACTCCACTTGATAAAAATGTGAGAAAAATCTTTATTAGTGATTGCTGTGAATTTAATTTCTTGAAATTATGGACACAGAGATGTAAAAAAAGAGAAAATAAAGAAAGAAGATGAAGAATAAAAAAAAAACAACATAAGCAAAATAATTCAAATAATATAAACTAAGGACTACACATCAACAACAAACAAAAATGGGCATATGTATGCAACAACAATGTCCCTGAAAAGTCTTTAGAATCAATTATCTATTAATGATAACATCAGCCCAAGAACGTATCTGTAAACACCAATGTCACGACTCCCCACACCTATGTGTGTGTGTGAGAGCATGCAGGTGATATAAGATTTCTCCATATCAGTGTGGGATAGCTGGTGTGAGGAACCGCATCCCCGAACAGAGGAAGCCCTTGGGGAGCATCTAGCGGCTACAATCCAGGGCCCCGACCAGGGATTGGCCAACAGGGTTCCCCGTCGCAAGACCGGATGAACTGCCCACGGACTACACACGCCACCACCGCCCTGGGCAGCAACAGCAGGTGGACGGCGACCAAAAGCCATGCCCAATCAGCACCAGCACAACAGATCTACCATCCCCCAGATCCAGATCCCGCCCAACGCAGAGGGTCGAGACCAGGCATCCAACTAAGGCCAGACAAACCCAACAATGAACTGACTAGGCACAGAACCCACTGAAAAGACAGTGGATTTGAGCGCCAGGTCCAAGAGGTAAGCCGGGGACCAAAACTGACAGGTAGATACAGAAACATTCATACAAACCCTCCCTCTTACGCACACACATTTACACTAGCACACTAAGACACCGAAGAAAGAACGCTCTACACTCACTCATACACCCTATATACACTTTTTACTCCCAGGTCCATCCACCGAGGCCCCAGCAGAGCACCCAGGAGATGTACAACCTACCCTCTAGGATGGAGACAAGCAGAACGCCAAAGAAACCACAGTGACAAGAGCAGCCAACCAGCCCGACCACGGACAAGACAGCCTGTTCTAACTTTCAGACCACAACCCCCGATGGATGGCAGCGAACTGGGGCACCTAAGGGGCATGATATGTTATATATATATAGGCTGTTTTTATCTGCTGAATTATTCTGTTTACTTCATTTGTTTATCTGTTGTGCACTTGCTATTTGTTCAAAATAGTTGTTAGAAAGGTAAATAAAATTAATCTCTATGCCAACAGCAAATCATGTAGTGTAATGTCAGCGTCCAGCCATTCATACCTCGTCATAACCAGGCATAGGACCCGAGCAGATCTGGTTCCTACACCGCTCCTTCACATTTTGTTAAGGAGTAACTGAATTGAACACAGTCTTGTCAGGCAAGGCATATGTTTGGCTCCAATGCTGTCAATATATGTACACGCCTTTTTGACTAAGAGGACAGTATTAGTCATGTCCCACATTTTCCAAGGTTGTAGCATACAGCCCAATAGTGTTTTGACCATTCCTCCCTGCATAATCTGTCCAGAGGTTGTCCAGAATAATTTGTCCTCTCTGATACACTTGTCCATTCAGTTTACCCCATAGAAAGCTGAAAGACTTAATTCTGGACATATACAGTTGATATGTAGATAGTATCTAATGATTATGAGGAATTTAAAACCCAGGATAGCCACCCGTTTCGGATGTGATCAGCCCATTAAATGGCTGTTGTTAGAGGTTATCACTCCCATTAAATGCCGTCAGACTACGCCCTCTCTACCTACTGAAACACAGTTTTCCGTTTGATGTTTACGACCTCTTCAAATTAGGTTTAGGTTTAGGCATTTAAAATAAAGTATATTTGTCCTTCTGTGACCTTAAGGTTAGGAAATAAAACTTGTGGGTTGGTTAAAATTGGTTAGATAACTCCTGTTACGATATGCTACTCTGACAAAGTGTTTTTGACACCTGCAGACAGTTGGCTGTTATCAGTGATAAGAATGGTAGATAACCTACTAGTAGGTAGAGAGGGCTAAGTCTGACACCATTTAATAGGATTGATAACCGATAATAATGGCCATTTTATGGATTGACAACATCCGAATCGGCTGAGATAGCAGTCTGCATTGCTCTCACAATAAGCTTTTGCATATGTCTTATCTGTCTTAGATATGGATCCTTTCTAGCCAAGTGGACGGTAGCTAAAATAAATGGCCCATAGTGTTGAATTGTTTTATGCCTCAGAAGAATCGGCAGTCATGAACTAATAATTAAACTTTTTAGAAACAATGATGAAGTCCGAAAGATATTAAGTTATCTGTAGCAAGTTTCTACAAAAGGTCAGTGTAAAATTATGTTATTGGGTGAGTCAATTTTTATCAGTCTTTGTAAAACATATTTACCATAGGTGCCAGGGATATTGTCTATATATGTAGGCTTCTGCAGCTATTTTTGCATTTTCATTTCACAGTTGATTCATCCTATTGACATGTTTGGTCATTGAAGCATGTGAATTCCTCGTGCATTAATATTATAATTAGTCATTTGATATGGATTCATCATAAGACCTTTGTTTGAATAGCATAGAAATAAAATTAGAGAAAGTTAGTATATTTTAGCTCAATACCTTTCTTCCAGACAATGGGAAAACAATACTTCTATCTTTTAATCTTAAGCATCAGAGAAATTTGTTCTTCAAGCTGTGGTCTATATAGTAATCTAATTAAGGAGAAGAAGAAGATATTCTGAAATTTGATCAGCTAGCTCCCGCCCCTGTTCCTCTCCGCTTCTTGAAGGAGCTGGAAGCCATGCCCCATAAGCTTTTTTCAAGAGACAATGCTGGCTTAAATCAGCGTTTTGATCACTCATAAGTGGCCAGCAGTTACGTGTTTTTTCCCCCCGATACTCAAAGTAATAGTCAAGTAATGCTCAATTATTTACTTGCATATTAAATAGCCTACTATTGCCGGCCGGGGCTCAGCATACATTCCACACATCATCATGAAATCACCCTCTGTTGTCGCAAGGCGTGATCTTCACAAGTCCAACATTGGGGATATATATTGTGTTAGCTTACTGGCACAAATGACACAATATTTCATGTCGCCATGGTGAACTCATAAGACACACCACCAATATTACTTTAATACGAAGGCACTCTGTCTTTTGAAAATGCCTATGCAGTACACAGGAAAATGTCTTTTAAACTGTTTAATTATTCCTTGAGAAGTAAAAGCCAGTCGAGGAATTGGTAACTATGCTACTTGTTTTGGTTGCTGGAACGCAAACCTCCGACTTCTTTGTTGGTGTCCGGATTGTGGTGCGTCACACCACAGTTCAAGCTGTGGGTGGATCACATATTGATTGTTTGATAGCTCCCAATTGTGGATACGCTAATGTGTTAGTAGGTTTTCTAAGCTCACGCAAATTATGTGTTTTGCTATAGCAGCCATGGGAGGGACTTAGGGGAAACATAAAGTCTGAAAGATTACGTACGTACATAGATACATGCATACATGCACATAACAGTCAGATAGTCAACTTTAATCCTAAATTAAAAAATGAGAGGCATCTAATTTTAAGTTAGATAATGTTGTACACTGTATGTGAAATAGATAGCAAGAAAATTAGAAGGATTGTGTTGAAAATAAAGTATTTTAATCAACAAGGACATATTCTTCATTCCACTAATTGAAGAAGAGAAAATAGATCGATATACATCACCTGGCTGCTTTATTCTGGCATGCACTGACAGTAGAGCAGGAGACCACAGAACACAAATAGATCTTTTATCAGTAACAAGGCTTTGCGTGTTTACAACATAGTCCTTATCTTTCCAATGGCAATCTGTCCCAGTGCAAGAATCCAATTATGTTCCTTATTTTAACCCCTTTAGAGAATTAACCCCACACCAATACCCTTTGTACAAATAAAAGTGGGGAGGAACCCTGCTGCCACTGTTAAATGAGGAAATAAATAATGGATGATGGATTTGCCTCTACCCCTCTGTTCACCAGATCCTCCCCACCTGGAGGGCTTCTAAATAAGACCCTTTGCTGCCTGAGCACAGTGAACAAAGTTCATTGATCCCAACCCTGTGGTAAGGACTCTTCCCTCAGGTGTGCATATGAAGGGCTGAATAGTTTGTGTCTGGGAAAGAAAATCTAAACAGATATACACAAAAAACGACTGAATAACTTACCTGCCCAAGGAATAAAGTAGATCAAAAGAGTCAGCAGCTTGGATGTTTGTGTGAAGGAGCATCAGACCTGCTGTATATTCCAGAGTGAAAAAAATGACAGTCTCAAAAGCAGCCTAATTCTTTTTCACTTTTTACAGTTAAATGACTGTTTGTTTGATGATGGCAGGTCTCAAAGAACTGATTTTTAAAGAAGACTGTAATGGTAAAACTGGAAACACAGACAACAGTGCACATTTACAGGAAACATCCTCCAGGCACTCAAATTAGATCAGTGAGCAATTCCAAATGAGAGTAAATTCGTACGTTAAGAAAGCCATAGTATCTCAATATTTAAATAAAATTATCTTACTGCAACCATGTAAAGCATTTTATTTTATGCACAACTAACAAAATAAGAACTAGTTTGGTTGACTTTAATTGAACTTCGTTTGTAAATAAATATACACATCAACTGTTTTAAGGTCAAGAAACATCCCTCCATCTGATAAATTATGTGTGGATTATCGGTGATTTCTCTCAAAAAACAAGAATTCACATAGAAAGTAGTTTTAGTATTTTACAATTAAATTATTTTTCTTGAGGAACACCAAATCTCTAATGTATGAGTGGATGTGTAAGTGCTGTAAACATATTCAAGATCTCTATTTCACTACTTTATCCAGTGGCTTCACGGCATGAAAAAATGTACTCACACTGACAAATGAGCAAACTGTTTCCTCACCCATTGCCCCCTGAAAAGAAAGTTGTTTTGATTTCTGAATTTCTTTTTTATTTTACGATATAATTCTTTAGGTAAAAGTTCCCCAACTTTTAGAAGCAGAGGATATTGCCGGCTCTTGCTTAGCTCATTCTTTTATCTGTATGCATTAATAACATTTACTCGTGCCCCACTGTTTCTTATCTTGCCTCATATATCACTGGTCTAAGAAATCTTTGAAATTGGTCTAAACGAGAAGAAATAAAGCCCTTTTTTTAGCATCAAGTTCTTTCATGTTTATGAAATATGCATATATCGGGATGTAGGGTGTAAATTCAGTGATTCACTTCATCAGGACTGGGTAACTTACTTTTTGCATACCAATTCCTTCTAATATTGTGAGTAAATCTTTTTCAGTAGATATGGAGTGTGTCCAGAGCATTCCATAAAAGTGTAATTTATTTATGTTAGTATGTGGTTAGTCCTACTGCATTTAAATTGCTCTTGCATAAATCCTGTAGTACTGTCCCACATGTACAGTATGGGGAAATCTGTCACCACATAATAAAGGAAAAAAAAAAAAAACAACAGTGTGGCTTCAGTGGCAATTTGTTGTGCATGCAACAATATTTAATGCAAAGCAAATTGAAGTTGGAGTGTTGTTTACCAAGGCTGCTCATTACTGTACACTATTAAAATGATAAAAAAAAAACATTTAGCAAGGTGTAGGTCTCAATATATCAAAACAGTGAATTATTTACATAATCTGATATTAATTTGCATTTTATGTTATATGAGTATACTTCAAGCAGTCTCACACTATTCTTTTAACTCGTTAAAACAGATTGGCCTCTCTGGTGCTGTCCTTAAATGGTTTACATCATATCTCACAGACAGGACTTTTATGGTAAGTTTAGATACCTGTTCCTCTAAGGTCCATATGATCACATGTGGTGTGCCCCAGGGTTCAGTTTTAGGCCCAGTGCTTTTTAACCTGTGTATGCTCCCACTTGGAAATGTCATCAGAAGACATGGAGTTAACTTTCACAGTTATGCTGATGATACACAGTTGTACATCGCCATGTCTCCTGGTGGCACACGGGAAATGGATGATCTTTTAACTGCATTTTAGACATCAAATCCTGGATGGCAGAAAACTTTCTCCAGCTCAACCAGGACAAAACTGAAGTTTTAGTTATAGGTCATGAGGCTCAGAGAGAGATACTTTTACCAAAATTAAAATCATTGTCTTTTAATCATTCTCTAAATGTGAAGAATCTGGGCGTGATTTTTGACTCTAAGCTGTCTTTTATTCCACATATGAAAATTATTACTAGAATAGGTTATCATCACCTAAAGAACATTGCTAGAGTCTGCCCAATTCTCTCTCAGGCCAATACGGAGATGCTAATGCATGCATTTATCATCAGTAGAATTGATTATTGTAATGCCCTGCTTTTTGGTCTTCCAAAAAACACTGTCTCAAGTCTGCAGATTTTACAAAATTCAGCAGCACATGTCCTGATGAAGACCAGGAGGCGGGAGCACATTACACCGGTCTTAAAATCACTGCATTGGCTCCCCGTATGTTTTATGATCGATTTTAACGTTCTTCTAATGGTTGTCGAGTGTCTTAATGGTCTTGGGCCTTCTTATCTGTCAAAAATCGTTTTACCATAAGAACCCTTGCGGTCTCTGCGCTGCTCTGGCAGCCGTCTCCTTATCCTCCCCAAAGTCAGGAAACAAACTCATGGTGAGGCGTCATTCTATCATTATGGCCTTCACCACTGGAACAAGCTGCCAGAGGATCTCAGGGCCGCAGATAACGTTAATGTTTTTAAGAGCAGGCTCAAGACTTACCTTTTTACCCAAGCTTTTAACTGATTATTATTTAATAATATCTGTTTAATCCCTCTGCATGTTTTTTTTGATTGAATTTTTTGTTTAGTTTTTAACTGATTTTTATTTGTTATTTATCTGCTTTACACTTGTATCTTGTATCGTATCTTATCATTCTCTTATACAGTATATTATAATTTGGAATGCTATCAGTCTTAAAATTTTATCGGTATTTAAATACTTGGTCTAATTTTTTACTGTTTATTTTAATATCTCCTTCTTATTATTAACCTCTTATAACTTCTTATTTTAATCATCCTTCCAGTGTTTTCTCTGCGGGGGCCCTTTGCATCGGGGGTGGTGTTCGGCTGTGGCTGCCTGGGTGCTCTCAAGGCAGTGCCCTGGTGGAGGTCGGGGTACCATCCCTCCCTCCTCTGGGCACCCTAAATCAGTGCCTTGTCTGCTGCTGCCGATGCAAATGGCTCCCATGATGGCGTTTCCTGGCTTAAGTAAAGAAAATTGAGAAGCTTTGTAGTTGGAAAAGCGTTTTATAAATAAAATTTAATTGCTTGATTGATTGATTGATTGATTAACCATTTATGGTAACCAGCTCATAACAACCAGCTCATAACAATGCAGAAAATCACAGTGGATGATTTTAAAGTAATTAATATCCAGCTACGCAGTACACAGGACAATCACATTTGTTTTTCTTTTAATGGGGGGAAATTTTCTTAGAAACAGCAATTAGGCTTACGCATGCAGCTGAAACTGGCAGAGAAGAAAAAAAATATTCTAGGGATTTCTTGACAAGTGTTTAACATTAAAAGCATTTACCTTATCCCGCAGTAAATTATTGATTTTTTCAGTTTAGTTGCCTATGAGGCATTAACATTTATTTTTATTTTTGGGGGGCTGGTGGTCTAAGAATCTCTTAATTTCCACATATATATGCACAGTATGTATGTTCAAACAATATAAATAGTGCTGTTAATCAAATTATTATCTTGTGGCTCAGGGATATGTATGGGGTAGATGTTGCTGATGTTACTGCAAACAGTAAAATTGAATTTCCAATGGTGTTGTAGGCATCAGATCTTGTAAGCAGTATTCAACCATTCCTGTAATTCGAAGATTTTATACTTAAGAAAGAACATCTTAATTTAACAAAAATTTGACTTTCTGCATAACCAATTACTTATCATTCACTTAAACTTGTTTAGTGTATTTGAAACATAAACCTCATGTGCCTTATACTGATGTGAGATGTTTAAATGAAATGTAAGAGGTAATTTGACAAAGCAATGATAGCATATAGACTCAACTAAAATATGTTAATCAATGTAACCAACTTCAAAAATACATTTATGTTTGCAGAAAATACATACACAACAAAAGTGTTCATGGAGTTAGCCTGTACATTATCTCCAATCTAAAAGTTAAGACCCTTTCTAAATGTTCTCACTATTGCTCATCTCCCTGTCAGCTAACAGGATGACTATCCCTAAGGAAAATCTCCCAGCTCGCGGGATGGCACGTCCATCCCAAACTGTCACAATTGACTTTGACAGGAGTAGACAATAACACCAGAGGTAAGAGTAAAAAAAATAGTAGAAGAAGTGATGATTATGCTTCCTACAAGTTTGATAGGGTTTGCTCATAGTGTGTCTTTCAAGTGAGCACTGGTCTTTGTTTCACAAGAGAGGAGTTAAGGATGAGGAGTTGGTGATACTCTGCAGTATACTAAAGCCTAGAGCAATAGCAAGAGAGACAGACATAAATTCATCAAAACATACCCCCTCATGGCTCGCCTTACTCACACACACCATTACTGCTATATCCTCCAAGCAACGATTGGGTTGCATAGGCTTGGACTCTAATTTAATGTAATTTCATTTATCACTCTGAATTAGATTTCATGTTGCTACTCAATAATTCAAATCCCTTGGAATTCTCTCTCTTTCATCTAAGAATCAGGGAAATTAAAGAAAAGAGTACTGAAGGTAAAGGCCAGTTCAGTAACTTTGATTTACTTCTTGGCAACATATAGAAGCAGGACAATTCGGGTATTGTTGCATTAAATCTACAATCCTTTAAAAATTTCTTTTCTACAACAATTCCTACTTGGTGTGTTTCATGAAAATATTACCTGTTTAATTATTAAGCAGGTTAAAAAAAAGAAATATGCTTATTAAAAAAATCATATTTTTGTGGCTCATTGGCACTTTCGATTTGATGATTTTGACCCTTTCACCAAAAAATGTGGACATATCTAACTTAGTCACTATGGACCCGAAAGCACCTTACACTACATTCAGTCATTCACCCATTCCCACACAAATTCCCACACTGGTGATGGCAAGCCACGCCGCATTGACAGAGGTGAGCCCTCTGACCACCACCAGAAGGCAACAGGTGAAATGTCTTTCCCAAGGAGACGAATGCCCAGCTCCTGAGCCACAGTTGCCCTGAAAAATGAAAAAGTGTCTGTACATAGTGATCTATACAAGTATTTTTTTACCCAAGTGAAGACAGTTCACTCTACATTGCCCATTTAAGCTGCAATTAATATGCACCTTTCTGATCCCAAATGATGCTTTATTTTTTTTGTACTGATGCAGAATTGCCAATCGGTTCTCATTACCCAAGTATCATATGAACTGTTATTGTATTAAGTGGTGATCCTCACACGGTCTGTTATCTGGGGTTTAATGCTCCGGTTCTGTCAATCTTTAGGAGCCTATGCAGCAGGAGGTCACAAAAAACTGTTGTTATATTGTTTTACATCAGATGGAAAAAAAATGACACTATTGTATTAAAATGTGTGCAGTACATTAATGAAAAATCTGACCAGTGTAGGAGGTTTTAAAGGAAAATGCAGCTATTTGGCGATCATAGTTAAAGGACTGCTTATGGCAGTATATACTGTATATATATATATATATATATATATATATATAAGTACAGACTAAATGTTTGGACACACTCATTCGATACGTTTTCTTTGTTTTCATGACTACTCTGTAGATTCTCATTTAGGGGCATCAAAACTATGAATGGAAACATGACGTATGGAATTACTGTATGTACAAAAAAAAAAAGGGTGAAATTACTGAATACATGTGTTATACTTTAGATTCCTCAAAGTAGCTACCCTTTGCTCTGATTACTGCTGCGGTTCGGTTCACCCCAAATCATTCTGATTGGGTTCAGGTCCGGTGACTTTGGAGGCCAGGTTATTTCACATTTTTTGGAAAAGTGCTACATGATTCAATATGTGTTAATTCATAGTTTTGATGCCTTCAGTGATAATCTACAGTGTAAATAGTCATGGAAATAAAGAAAACACACTTGTTATGTAATGTTACCAAGAAAAATAAGAGTTATGGTCTATCTGGTTATATTAAGAATCACAGGGAGTTTTTTGAGACACAAGAATCCATACCCTCGGTTTACTAAACCGTGCGCACGGTTTACAAATCCGTACCCTCGGTTTACTAAACCGTGCGCACGGATTACGAATCCGTACCCTCGGTTTATCAAACTGTGGCCGTTTGGGGGGTCCTGTCCGCTTCATAATATTCCCAAGTTATCGTTAGAAAGAAAAGTGCTACCTTGGCAGAGTGGTTAACATACAGGACTGGCTCCTGCACATTTTGGTCCGAGTCCCGGTTAAGTCATCTGTTTGGGTTTTATCATGCAAGTAATAAATGGGGTGCCTGCAGGAAAGTAGGCTATGAACATAACCGTTGTTGAAACCGGGACATTTCCGCAGCATTATTTATGAATTATAGTTTTGTCCTTACCACAGAAAAAACAGATGTGGATTTTTTTTAACAGTGCAGTTCTAACCTCCACTTCTGCTGCCATTGCTAGTGTCATATAATCAGTAGGCTATACAAACTGATATTCCACTATCTTAAACAGTTTATGTGCGATTGCTGTAGCATTCTTAGGAGAGATTCATATTATGTCCAATAAAGACTTGCATTCTAAATGGGCACTGTTTCAACAAGTAACTGGTTAACTCATATCTTTAATGCAAGGTGTTTATGCTGCGCCACCTGCTCCATGCATCTATGCAGATAGCGCAGGACTGTGCCTCTATTCCAGTGGGTATGGTGGGCATACACTTTATGATCTATGGCCCATTCCTAGGCCGTTTTTCAGCGATGAAACACATGTGCATGGACCCTGCCAGGATGCATTTTTGCATGCACTGTTTTATAATTGTATTAGCTGGGTGAGATATCATGTGGTCTCTTTAGACAAAAAGACTGCGTAGCGCTTATCAAATGAACTAGCCTTCAGCTAACAAAGAAGACCTGAATTGGATTGACAACGGGTGGAAAAAGACTATATTCAGCTCTGCTTGCCACCAAGGATATTTTCCGATTAGCGGTTCAGAGCTGAGATCAAAACACAGATAACACGTGATCAATCAAACACTGAATGTCTACTACTTAAAATAAAATACTTCAACACAATCGTATGATCAAACTCAGCTTACTCATTTAAAAAGAAACACAGTACATTTCAATTACAGATCTGATTCATGAAGATTAAGAGGACATTCATGCATAAAAGTAAAAGAAATTAAGGAATCCTAATTTTCTCCACCCAGGCTAGTTGAGAATGTAAATCTCTTACTTTGAGGCATTGATGGTCAGCTTCAGCAAAAGTAAATCCTTTGATCACGATGGAAAAACGCACCAAAAAGGGAAAGGGAATTCAGCCGGTCGGATGAGCAAAAGGGAGAAAAAGGGGCCGCTTCGATGGCCAGTCTCAGTTTAAGGAAGGTTTGCTAGCGTGAGGAAAGGTTGCGCACATGTCCCAGACTGTATCAGGATTTTGGTCAGAACGGGGAGAGTTTCCTTTAGTTCAGAACGGATCGGACCAGAGAGAGGCTGGGCTCTCTTTCTGCTTGGATATTTAAACCAGCGTGCTTCGATGCGCGGCTCCTCCTGTTTGTTCAGGAATCCAGTCAGGCTGTAAGAAAGCTGCATTCAGTTTAATTGATTGGTGTTCCGGCCAACCGGTGCAAAAGGTTTTATCAGAGATCAGCCCGCTGGGGAGGAGACGACTTCTGTTGATCGGCCAGGTGCAAGAAGTGAGAGAGAGAGACGTGTAGTGATGCAAATCGGCCGTGGGTCTTCTCTTTTTCAGAACGATGTTCCTCTTCTGAATGAACGGCAGGGTTAACCAGCACAATGAGGAATGCTGGGCTATTATTTAGAACCCCCCACCCCCTTTTTCATATATTGTTTCATATATTCAGGGGTCAGACCCAACAACCCCCCTTCACCCCCGAAGAGTGTGCTTAGTCCATTCTTTGGGACTGGTATAGGGTCTGTGTCCATCATTCATGAACAGCAGCGTCTTTCTGTGGGGCATTGGTTGAACAGTCTTTCAGTCCATTTGCAGAATGGCAGGTGAAACAGTCCTTGAAACACGAACGAACAGTCCATGAAACGCAAACACGATTCAGTTCATTGTGGAATGGCAGGTGTACAGTCCATTAACGCAAATGAATGATTCAGTTCATTGTGGCAACGACAAAAAAACAATATGGGTTCGATGATATGTGTCCCAGCCTTCCCCCCTTGCAGTAAAAAATGGAATTGTGGGGTACAGTCTTTAAAGCTAAAATGCAAAAAGTAAAAAACATTTATTTTTTTTTACCCCCCCTTCGCCATGAGGTGGTCAATTACAGGAAGGGGTAACATTAGGACAGGGAGGCGGCAGATCGGCTACACTGGACATCCATCAGACATAGGTGTCCGTTTGCACCGTGGGCCTTGGATTGGCTATGAACTGTGGTGTAATAAAGGTCATGGCGTCGATCCTACCGCACAGTTGTTTAACTTTCTTGTAAGCTGTGTAGGCCATCACTACTGTGATGACCCACCCAATTACAAGTGCGATCAAGGTAAAGGTCATGGTGTATGACTCTGTCCAATTATCTTTCTTTGGGAAGCGGGATAGATGGGTGAAAGTTAATGCAGCGTCAGGTTGAACATAACCAATTTGGTCCCCTCTATTAACAGTTGTTTTTCTGTGTTAATAGAAATGTTGTCTTTCTGGTCACCCTTGATCAGTTCCATCACCTAGTGGGGTCGGGCCCTTGATTCCGTTCTGTGGGACACGGTTGCCGATGTGGAGCTTAAGGGTTGGTGGTGACTGCGGGGAGGTCCTAGGGGGTGGGTCCGCTTGCGGTTCGGCGGTAGGTGCCGTGACCCTCGCCTGGGGTGGGAATTTGGGGGCCTTGTGTGGTGACTCCTAGTGGCTGCATGCGCGCCTTAGAGGGGCCGTGCTGGCAGACACGGGTTACTGGCCTGGTGCTGTGCTGCTCTGGGGGGGTCTGGGCTGGGCCTGGGGCTCGGGGTTCTGGGGCGGCGTGCCCCCCGGCTGGGGCCCTGGCTGGGGCTTGGCCAGGGGGGGGCACTGCCGTCGGTGCCGGCTGGGGGGGGGCTGTGGTCGGCCGGTGGTTGGCGGGCGCTGCTGCCCTTTCCATCTCCCCGGGCTGGTTCTTGTCGCTTGCTCCCCGGTGGCCGCTTGCCGCGTCCGGGCGTCGGCGAGAGGCCGCGGCGGGTGGCCGGCGTCTCCGGGCCCGATCGGCTATACTGACACTGGACATGGCTCCTGGGTCTTGGTCTTAGCCCTCGCGGGGGTGCTGAGGTGGGGGCCTCTGGCCGGTGTTGGTCGGCCTCCACGGTGACTGACCGGTTGGTGGGGTGTGGGCTGGTGGGTGGAGGTGCTGGGTTCTGTTGCCACCCGGCCATCGGGCGGTAGTAGCAAGGCTGGAGGATGTCGGCCTGGGGATTGGCCGCCCGGGACTTCGGTCTGCCCACGGGCCTGGCGCGGCATGTCCGGGGTACCCGAGTCGGTGTTGCGCCGGGCTCCGGCCTCGGCGCGGAGGCCCTCGGGCGGGTCCTGGGTGGTCCGCTGTTTCGGGCCGACGTCCTCCTTGGATTGACTGGGGCACCTCTTCTGGGGGTGCCGGGGTTGTAGAACAGGTTGGTGCCGTCCGGTGGATCGGTGGGGACCGTGCCTGGCGCCCAGTCCTCCTGCCGGTTCCAGGACTTCTGCTGGCTGGTCTGTTCCCCTGGTGGGGCTGTCCGGCATTGGCTGGGCCCCTGATCTTGGCGCCTACGTGGGGCGGGATCTGGACCCGGGAGCTGGAAGATCTGGATGTCCAGGTGCCGGCTGTGCGCGGCCTGGGGAGGGCGTACATCCGCTGTGGCTTTTGTTATTTCTCCCTGGCGTGTGGGTGTGTGGAGGCGGGCCGGGTTGTTGGCGGTGGGTATTGGTCCGGGGTGGCGGCGGCGTGTGTTGTCCGTCGGTTGGCTGCGGATCCTCCTTGCCTGCGACGGCGGCGGGGGGCCCTTGTCGGCTGGTCGCTAGTTGGGGCCCCGCTGGGGGGCGGGGTGCCCCTGGTCCCCGTGGCCTCCGGTTCCTGATCCGGGCCCGCCCTGGCGTAGCCGGTTACCGGCGGAGCCCGTGGGCTCGTCACTGGGATCTCTCGGGCCCCAGCATTGCGGCTGATGGGTGTTCCCCTGGGGCTTCCACCTGTTCCTCTCTTGGCGGGTGATCGACCCTGCGCTGATCCGCCTGTGGCCTCTGTACTCTATGGGACCATGGATGCATACATCTCTTGCCTCCTCCATGTCTGTGCCGATTCCTGTAGGACGGATTGACGGTTCTTTACTCCAGCTATCAATCACTTACATGGGGAAATCTTATTCAGACCTGCATGCTCGCACACACATGGGTGTGGGGACATTGGTGAGGACGGACATATCTTAAGCCGAGGTTATCATCATTAGTTAGTTGTTCACAGGAGCTTACCAGAAACATTTGTATTATGTTCATTAATCAATGCTTGTGTGTAGTGAATGTGTAATTCTTAGTTTATTCTACTAGATCCGAACTATTGGTTTGGTTCTGTACAGTTTGTTGTTTTTGTTTTGTATTACTGTTTCTCTGCCGTCCGGCAGAGGTGGAGGACTGGGATGTTTTCTTGTGTTCTTTGTTTGCCTCCCTGTCTTGTGTCGTCGGTTCGCACCTCTGCTGGTCCGGTTTCTTTTCTTCACCTTCTTCCTTTCTCCCTTCTTGTCTCAGTTTAATGTCCATGACGTCAGGAAATTGAACCCACAGTAATCACTAATAAAGATTTTTCATACATATACATCAAGTGGCGTACTACAGCGAAGCTGTAATACTCTGCTTGGGAAAGTAAAACTGTTGGGCTTGTACTTGGTACTCGGACACCAATTCTGAGTAGGGGTTCATTGATTGGCTCGTTCTACGTAACCCTCTGCAGCAATTCCTTTTTTTCTCTTTTTCTCTCTATTTCTCCTTTTTAACTACTTTTAACCCAGTTTTTAAACGGTTGTTGGTGCATATAAATCAATTTCAATGAACAATCAACATATTTCAAAATAAAATGAACTATTTATGAATCTTCTATTTCAAAACAACATTACTTTTAGAATTTTTTTAATGACTTTTTTCAATAAATTGTTTCTTTCACAAATAAAAGGAATTATTTTAAGGGGATAGTTTCAACAACATAGGGTCACTTTATGGCCTGGGCTACACCCTCCCCTTCTGATCTTATGTACGTCTCTGTACATGGTAGCAGTTAAATAGAGTTTATCTGAGTGGGCAGGTCAGGGGGATATAGGGGGTTCTCTTCTTCACTTAGGGCGTCGGCCAGTGCTGTGGTCAGTCCATGAAAGAACGATTTAACCACTGTGATCAGAGGATTCCCAAGTTCAGCATAGTCAATTCGCTTCGCTGGCTGTCGTGTCCTCTCTGATCTCCTAACAGAGGTATCCATTCCTGTCTCCCTCTCAGTCTCTTTACTTTCCTTTTCATCCAAGTCATCCTTTCTTTTCTCCTCAGATTCTTCACTTTCAGTCCCATCTATCTCCTCTTCACTCCTTGACACGTCAGGGAGCACCGGAAGCTGTTAATCATGGACATCACATGGCTGGATGACATCATCAGGTAAGTTTCTCTTTTCTACAGGGCATATATTTTCAGGTAAGTCACTTTCAGTTGGATCCGTTTCATGTATCTGTTCAGGTGAGTTGACTTGTTCAGGTAGGTTGACTTGACCAGGTAAGTTGACTTTTTCGGGTTGGTTGACTAGTTCAGGTAAGTTCTGCATGGATAGTTCATCTCTGTCCTCGGCAGGGGGCTCAGATGCTGGAGAATCAGAGAGAACTGGAGCAGATGACACATCCGGTACATTTGACTGTCTGATCGCACATGGAGGGTTCCTCAACATGTAAGTCTCAATGACATTGGGATCTGGCGTTTGGAAAGGGGAAAACATTAGAGTGGCCCCAATTTCTGAGTCAGAGCTATCCTCCTCTTCCTCGCTTTCAGCGGTGGGAAACTGTCTTATCCTAGGTCTTCTGGCCGGGGGCTGTTTGACAGGTTCATTCGTCACAGTTGCAGACAGAAAGCCACAAGGGAGGAGCAGGTCGCGATGTAGGGTACGCACTGGCCCATCTTTGCCCTCCGGCTTGACTGTGTAAACAGGCATGTCACCAGCTTTCCTGAGAACAATGTAGACATCATCCTCCCACCTGTTTGCTAGTTTATGCTTTCCGCGCAACTTGACATTACGAACAAGGATCCTATCACCCACTTCCAAGGACGAGTCTACCACTTGTCTGTCAAACCGGGTCTTATTTCGATCAGCAATTTTTTGTGCATTGGAAGTCGCAATCCTGTAACTCTGCTCCAAGCGACATTTTAAGTCTTTGACATACTGGGAATGAGAGACCTTACTGGTGTTGATGGGCAGCCCAAAGGCTAGGTCGATGGGAAGTCTGGGTTGTCTCCCAAACATCAATTCATAGGGGGAAAATCCGGTCGTATCATTTTTGGTACAATTATAGGCATGCACAAGAGGTTTCACAAAGTCTTTCCAATGCAGTTTGTCAGGTTGACTCAACGTCCCGAGCATTTGGAGGAGTGTACGATTGAACCTTTCAACTGGATTCCCCCTGGGATGGTATGGTGTAGTATGCACTTTTTTTATTCCAGCGAGTTCACAGAGCTCCCTTATTGTGTGCGACTCAAAGTCTGGGCCCTGATCGCTGAGCAGTCGCTCCGTGAAGCCATAATGCACTATGAAATTATCCCAAAGGCATTTTGCCACTGTACGGGCTCGCTGGTTCAGAGTTGGTATGGCTAGCGCATACTTTGTGAAGTGGTCTGTAATGACTAATACATCCTTTGTGTTGGACCGATCTGGCTCCAAGGATAAGAAGTCAATACACAAGAGTTCCAGAGGCCGACAAGTCTTTATGTTGAGCAGCGGAGCAGCTCTCTCAGGAAGATTTTTGCGGCGGACACATTGCTCGCAGGTCTTGATCAATTTTTCAACAGCCATATACATTTTTGGCCAGTAGAATCTGGCTCTGACTAGATCAACTGTCCGCTCGACTCCAAGATGGCCCATGCCGTTGTGGAGGCTCCTCAGGGCTGTTGCTCTTAACTCCTCAGGGAGGACTAATTGGAAGGTGATATCAGGTCCGTCTTGCCGCTGGCGATAGAGCACTCCATTCTGTAGCTCCAGCCTGTTGAGCTCACGCAGTAGCAGAGGGAGTTCGGGCAGCTCTGCCTTGAGGGTGGGAGGTGGGGTTTTACCAGTCTCCATTTGAACAATCACTTCATTGATTGCAGGGTCTAATCTCTGTTTTTCCCTTAGTTCCTTTTCAGAAATTGAGGGTACAAAAGGGAAACCCTCCACCTGTTCTTCCTGAAAACAGTCTGGAATGGCTGTGGGCTGATGAGAAAGGGACTCAACTAGGGTCAACCCAGGGCTGGAGCTTTCAGCCTTGGCACCTCCGACACTGGTGACCATGTGCCGATCACATATGGCCCGGATCACCTCTTGAGGGACTGTATGTGTTGCGTCAGCATCATTCAGATGGTGCAAAGCAAATTGCCGGATTCTCTCAATTTCTTTTTGTGATGCAGGGTCATCCTCTGGTGGGCCATGAGAACGGCGGGACAAGGCGTCAGCGTCCAAGTTTCGCTTGCCAGCTCTGTACTGAAGTCGGAAGGAGAAAGTCGACAGGCTAGACAGCCACCGGTAACCTGTTGCGTCAAGCTTGGCCGAGGTTAAAAGGTAGGTCAACGGGTTACTATCGGTAACCACTGTGAAGTACGTCCCATAAAGATAGTCCGAAAATTTTTCTGTTACCGCCCACTTTAGGGCCAGAAATTCGAGTTTATGGGCAGTACTTCCGTTCGCTTTTTGAGAGCCCTCGGCTAGCAAACGCTATAACTCTCGGCTGGCCATCCTGAATCTGGTACAGTGCAGCCCCCACGCCGAGGGTGCTGGCATCTGTATGTAGGACATACGGAAGCTGGGGGTCTGCGAAACCCAACACCGGAGCTGACGTCAACTTCTGGATTATCAGATTGAATGCTCCCTGACACTGGGGTGTCCATCTTTGATGAAAAGGCTCTTTTGGGTTGTAATATTCTCGGTCTGGAACTTTCTTAGGTTTTCTATTTCCCTTCCTAAGGGGTGGATAACCGGAGGTTAACTCGGTTAGGGGCTTAATGACATGGGAATACCCCTGAATGAACCGTCTGTAATACCCTGCGAAACCAAAAAAGGATTGAAGTTCCTTTAGGTTGGTGGGGACAGGCCAGGTCGTGAGGGCCTTTACCTTATCCGGGTCTGTTTCTACACCCTTTTCAGAAACCACATGACCGAGATATTTGACAGAGGTCTGAAAAAATTTACATTTCCCTGGCGCTATCTTCAGCCCGTATTCCTTCAGGCGCTGTAAAACACGCTTCAGACGCTGTTCGTGCTCCTCCAGGGAAGATGAAAAAATGATCAGGTCGTCAATGAACACTAAAACCTCTTTGAGGTTCATCTCTCCAACACATTTCTCCATCAATCGTTGGAATGTTGAGGGCGCGTTTGTAATACCCTGGGGCATTCTATTGAACTCCCAAAATCCTAGAGGGCAAACAAACGCTGTCTTCTGCTTATCTGATTCTTCCATTTCGATCTGATAGTACCCTGATTTGAGGTCCAGAACGGAGAACCACTTCGACCCAGCCAGAGCAGAGAAGGCGTCTTCGAGCTTCGGGAGAGCATAAGCATCTTTAATTGTCTGAAGGTTTAACTTCCTGAAGTCTATACATAGACAAACAGAACCATCCTTCTTCCTGACAACGACAATAAGAGATGCGAACGGGGACTCAGACTCTCGAATAACCCCTGAATCAAGGAGCTCTTGTGTATGTTTTCTCACTGCATCTACATCATGGGGGTGTATCGGACGTGGTCTGAACTTGAAAGGCGTTTCATCACTGAGTTTGATACGGTGTTTGACTTTGTCTGTATGTCCAAAATCCAGGTCGTGATGGGAGAAAACGTCTGACATGGAGTTTAAGATGTTTGTTACTCGCCCTCTCCACTCGGGGGGTAAAGGCGAATCTCCAAAATCAAAACTCAGTTTTGTCGTCTGAGGGTACTCCGTTTGCATGTCAGGAGGGTTTGATTCCTTTATTGTTTGTTCTTTGTGTAACACTCTCACAACAGCATTAACATCTGCCAATATTGTCTTGAACGGAATTGTAAGGTCATGTTCTGTTTCATTTTTCAAAACAACAGGTAAGTGGCAAGGTTGTTTCATAGGCAGGGTGACCAAGCTCGCTGTGACCAGGAGGCCGCTGGGTAAGGAAGAGGCTGATGGTTGTTCGATAATGACATACTTGTCAGAATGAGCACTCGATACATTTACCATACCTTTGAGGATGACTGTCTGTCCGGCTGGAACAACCTCAGATGTCTTTCCAACCATCTTCGCCCAGCCAAGGCTACAACTGGTGGAGCTTTTATGACGCCGCTGGAGGATTTTGAGGACGGCCCTATAACCATAGGGCAATGGCTGAAAGGTGGAGAGATTTGGGTCACCTTGAAGGTCAGCATACAGAGCGTCAAGAGTATTGGTGCCAACAAGTACCTGTTCATGGACAGCAGATCGGAGGTGGGGGATAACCAACGCCAAAGTGTGGACTTCGATGTCAGTCCCTACGAAGTCTTTAGGAAATGTAATAGAGAGTTCAATGTATCCTAAGTAGGGGACTAATTGGCCGTTGGCACCCTCAACATCAAGTAGATCGCCTAATGGATGGATGATCAGATCTGACAGGTGCTGCTCATAAAAAGACTGGGGCACTGTGGTCACCTGCGAACCTGTATCTAAAAGACAACTAGTGTCTTTTCCTGCAATAATTACCTGGGCGGTGGTTTTAGTTCCCACTAGGCCACGAGGAAGTGTACTGGGTTTCCTCTTATTTTGAGCTCTCTTCCAGGCAGTTCTCTCAACTGTGGGACTGGATTGGCCAGGTGTCTCTCCCATATGTCCCTCTATGGGAGACGATATTAGTTTAAATGTGCCTGATTACCAAGGGAATTAGAAGACTCCCATGCAGCCTGCCTTTCTCTGAGTTGTTTTTTCTTTGCTGCAACGAGGGAGGGGTTTGGCTCATTGTCACAAGCCGAGACTATATGACCATCCTCCCCACATTGGAAACAGTACCAAGGGCGTGGCTTGCTGCTCATTTTGACAGAGGGGCTCTGCTGACTTGTTCCTTTCTTTTCCATGAGGCAAACATCGGCTTTAGCACTGGAGGCAAGTGATTTTGCTTTCTGTTTAGGTTGTTTCTGTTTTTGGCTCTCACCCGTCATGCTGTTAAGTTGGGCGCTAATGTTTGCTATTTGTTTCCTGAGCATCTCGACTTCAGTGCAGTGATCAGAATCAGTTGTGGCATGTGCCGTTTGTAGATTAGACATGACACGCTGTTTGCTGGCACTATAAGCAGGCTTGGTGCCTCCCAGATGTTGCTTCATACGACTCATCTTCGCCGCCTGTTTATCCTCTTCTGTCCTTAATAGCAGCAACAGTTCTGCAAAGGACGGCGGATTCCTCTTCCTTTGTTCAAGCTGAAGGTCGACTATTAAGGAATTCTCCCAGCAACCGCGGCAGAATTGCTTCAAGAGTTGCTGGTCAAAGTAGTGAGAGGACACACCACCCCGTCTCATAGTCGTGCTCAGTGCCACATGCAACCTCTGCAGAAAAGCAGACGGCTTCTCCCCATCATTTTGAAGTGTACTCATGAATCTGGCATACAGTTCATCACCATCCTCAACTGCTCCATAAGCAGAGTCCAGTAGCTCAAAATATGCCGAAGGTTTAGCCTGTGGGCCAAGATGCTTAGTCATCTCAGAAGCAGGAGGGAGGAGACTGTCAAGGATGCGATGTGTGCAGTGTGAGTCGGAAACTGAGGGATCCTTCATGAGGACTTCAACACTGGTACGCCACGTGTCGTAATCCGCTTCGGTATTAGGACGCGGATATTTTCCTGAGAAGGCTCGAAGCCTACCTGGCATAGAATGGTGGGTTGAGCTCTCACTGCTGCGGACAACGTGTTCAACCACCACTCGTTGAATACTTGGAGGATTCACGTCGATGGTGGACTGGGTCGTGTCACCAGTGACAACTGGAGGAGTCGGCGACAAGGTTAACTCGGTCAGGTTTTTTGTGAGGATCGAAGGGGTGCAACGCTGAACCTCATTGTGAGAAGGTTTCCTAAGTGCAAGATCAGAAGGATCGACGAAAGAAGGGCGCGGAGAGGATGGGACATTTTCCTGGTCAGATGGTTCCGTTTGGGAGAGTGGGCTCTGCTTAGATGAGGGTTCTGGGTGAGGCTGAGGAGAAGAGGACGGTGTGCTAGCTGTAGACAAAGCAAGATGTGCCAGCTCTTCTTTCAGCATCTGCTCTAAAGAGATTCCACTCACCTTAGCAATGTCATTCAGTTGTTCCATGTATGTTTTGGTAGCCTTGGATCGGGCATCTAATGTGTAAACGCTTGCCAAGCTCTTAACTTCATACTCAGTGCTGGGCTGGGTAGGGCTTTGAAGCTTAAGGGGCAACAGGGGCTCTAAGGCTTCCATAGCAGTGCCATGTATGAATTCCACAATGATGTGTCCGTGGACATCTGATTTGGGATCATCAATGCGAATAAAACGTTTGACGGAACCATATCTCTGAAGGTAAGTGGACACTTCATCATCACTATCTGTCCCAGTTAACCCACTAACCACTACAGCACAGGGGATTTCAACTGATTCCTGTATTACTATTTCCATTTTGCCGTATCTAACATTTGAATTTGAATTTTTTTTTTTTTTTTTTAACGTACCTATAATTTTAACAAATTGAACACACAAAATAATTTTGACAATTACACACTCAACAGGGCTCTCCTGGCTGGCTCGCCAAATCTGTAACCCTTATTACGACGTTATAACAGAGCACAGGTAAGTATTAGTCAATGATAAAAGATGGACCAGTAACAGAAGACTATAAGCTAGTGAGAGCCCTTGTTGTATGTAATCAAAAGACACGGACAATGGTCTGAGTTTGTTGGCGTTGCCACTTGTTATTTTTAAACAGTAACACAATGAAAACACAACAAGTTGTTTCAAGACATTCAATGAAAATAACAAACTAAAATAATAAAGCCGGCAAAAATAAAACCCTTTTAGTGTCCCAAAGTCACCGTTGGGGCCCTTATTTCTTCGGATCCGTATAAAGTGTGTTAGTGTATCAATGTATGTTCGTTCTGTCCTACCACACAGTCCGTGAGGAAGGGAGAATGAGGGAATCCTTCACCACTCTCTGAGTTCAGAATCAGTTTCAATACGGCTCGCCACCCAGCTCCCGCTGGGAATCTACGGATCTCTGATCTGGAAACAATCTCTGGATCTTCACACGAAACCAGCAGACGCTCTCCACTGGACGGTGGGATGTGGCTGGGATGTCATCATTGAATGATGTCACAAAAAAAACCTGACCACGTGGATGGCAACAGATTTATGCTCAGTTTGGATAAGATGGCACATGAGGTAGCAGAGGTAACCATGACCGCAGAACCGGAAAAGAAAACAAGACGTGACCCTATGGGGTTGATCACCTGAGCTAATAGGGGTTCATTGATTGGCTCGTTCTACGTAACCCTCTGCAGCAACTCCTTTTTTTCTCTTTTTCTCTCTATTTCTCCTTTTTAACTACTTTTAACCCAGTTTTTAACGGTTGTTGGTGCATATAAATCAATTTCAATGAACAATCAACATATTTCAAAATAAAATGAACTATTTATGAATCTTCTATTTCAAAACAACATTACTTACTTTTAGAATTTTTTTAATGACTTTTTTCAATAAATTGTTTCTTTCACAAATAAAAGGAATTATTTTAAAGGGATAGTTTCAACAACATAAGGTCACTTTATGGCCTGGGCTACAAAAAACTTTCACACACATAGGAAACTACTAAGATTTATAAAGAAATTAAGCATACATTTTTGTTAAATAGTGCACAACCTGTGCTTGCGGAGAGATCTTTTTTTGTAGAGGAATGACTCACAAAATCCTTCCTTACTTTTGACTATTCTGATATTGGTTTTTACTTTCCAGATTTCTGAGTGGTGAGTAACCTAGAACAATATGCAGAACGCCAGTGGTCCCGAACCTTGCTGCTTAGGTGCAACCCTCCTTCATGTTTTGGATGTTTCCCTACTCTAGCACAACTTAAATGATTACATTACCTCCTTAGTATTTCTCCGATTTTTGCAGAAGCCTATTAATCACCTTTTTATGTAAGCCAGGTGTGCAGAAGCAGGGGAAACGCCTAAAACATTCACCACTGCATAGCTATACTCTATATCAGTAACAACCATTGTGGTGCATATGAGTATATCTGCAGCTAATAGTTCCCTTATGTATTTCAAAACCTATTTGGGCCTGATTTATCAAAGATTTCCACCATTAACTATGGGTGCAAACCTCACAAAAACATGGAGCAGCTGATTTACTAACCAGGAGCAGAGGGCATTGTACCTGTTGAGCCTGTAGCGAGATATGCTCAATCCATTTAGGGCTTTTGCCCTTGATAAATCCAATTGGGCAGTTCCGTCAAAAGGCGCAAAATAGTGGGAGAGGAAAATGCAAATAAGTGGGTGTTCCAACTGGAGTGTGATTTATCGAACATCAAACTGGGGAAGCTGTTGCCTATTTTTACTGTCTCTGAAAGACATGAATCCTCTTTGTGAGGTATGCAGCTAAGTGTGGACAGATCATTCGAAGCATATTCTAGCTGGAACATTTTTTATAGTGGTTAAAAAAAATTATAATGTAAAAAATATATATATTCTAAGTACTATCTGTGCTATGTGCTTAATTTTAAATTCAAGTTCTGTTTTGGACCATCTATTTCCGCTTTAATGTTCATATTTATTTTTAAAATGTTGTGCAAATTGACATTTGCCTTACTTGGTTGCCTTTTGTGTTTGCATTGTCAGTAGGCAAGAAAGTAAAACTTCAGTAGTATGTAAAAGATGGAACATATGGTGTGCTTCTATTTTATCGTTATATCAAACAACGCTATCGGAATAATTTACCATCATTAGCAACTAGGGCAATATCAACCCCAAAAAGCTACTGTGATACAAGCAACTTTTATTTTTATTTTTATGACTAGGTCAAAACCACTGCCTGTGAAATCTCAGTGTGCCCTCATAGATGGCTGTTTTTTATTGGGATAAGGCTTGATCCAGAGATAAAGTGCCTATCCTTATCGGCCAGAATGGTTCTTGCTTACTGTATAACATATAAAGTGCAAGCGCATCCCAGACCGTTCACAGGACATCATGCTTGAATTAATGGCAGCATGATTTTTGGTGTGGGATATTCCTGCTCTCAAGCTTTTCAGCAAAAATCACTGATGCAAAGCTGTCTTGTTTGACATGTGTGTATAATATAATACAATATTTGTGTTTTCCATACATGTTTATGAGTACAAGATGTGTGTCTGTTGGCCCTGATGACTTTTGTAGAGTTATCTCAAATCAAGTGTGAGGGTGGTAGAGAACCCTCCACTACTCAATCTTTCCTTTTCATTTTTTTTCCCATTCTACCCACCCATCCCTCCAACCATCTATCTATACACATAGCAGTCATTTACCCCTCTCTACCTCCCCTTATCCTTCATCCACAGCACAGAGCTAAGACTCCCTGGGAGATTACGTCTCCCTGTCAGCCTCTCTGGCATGATAGGTTGGAGAAAAGTTGTTTTCTTTCATCCGTCTACACGTGAAAGCTGTCATGATTGCCACTCATCTCTAGTTGTGATTCTTGCAAAGTGTGCAGATTCTGTGGAGGAGTTACTTCAAAGTTCCTTGATACAGGTGCAAAGTTATGCTAATAAAAAAATAAATGACTCAGGTTTTGTAAAGAGTCAGTGCCTCTTTAGTATGACAATACAATACATCTTCCACTAAAATACAATACATCTTACCATAAATTGTTTTACCTGTTGGTGAGTCATGATGCTAAATAGTATTAAGATTAATTATATTTGAAGATAGAAAAAAAAGTGCGTTTCAAATCAGTCGACTTGTTGTTATTGTCTTTATTTTCTCCAACAGCATTCATGAGTTAGATGGTTGAAGCAAGATTTCAATCAAAGGCAACACTCAGTATCTCTACTATAATTTTAGCAATTACAGCCTATACTATACACAACATTTCTTTCAATACTTTCATTATTATGCGAAGCAACTCAGTATGCTACTGCATGTACAAAAAGATGATACACTTGTTTTATGGCTGCATTTTTTCTTCTTAGAAATAGTTGACAATTAGTGAATTTAGTGGTTTACAATGAGACAACTGCAACTACCAACAGAATTTGGACTACAATTCCTGAGCAAACGGTTTTAGCCAAATAACATAGTTTTACAACTTAAGCATACTCTTTAACATACTCAATAGGATTATGTTCTGAATCTGAACTCATGGAGGGCCATTTAGGATTAGCTGAATGCACCATAATTCATCCTGTTGGAGGGCTCTTTACATGTTGCTCAAATTGAACTGTCTGACACTGGGCAAAATTTATTTCTCCAGCATATCTTGGTAGACTAAGACTTGCTTGAGTCATACACAGATTCAAGGACCACTGTGCCAGATGCAGTAACAAAACCATGCCCCTCCATGTTTCGTGTAAAGATTGTTTTCTTAGAAAGCCACAATCTTTGTAAATATCCAGCTAATTTAATTGGCCCACAAGTTCAAATTTAACCAATCATCCCCAAAGCTTCGTGTCCCAGAAACTTTTGGCCCAGTCAACATGCAACATGTCTCACTTTTAATGTTTTATATCAGTGTTCCTTCTAGGTCTTTTTTCATGCAGTCCATTATAGTTATAATTGAGAAAGATAGTGCACTCATAATATATATATAATAAAATAAATAGATCATAAAATATATACGTATAGAAAAGCTTCCACCTTTGCTTTCTCTTCATAATTTCTAGTGGGGTGAATGCAATAGGGCAAAACTACCCAGTACGATCTTTGTTCCCTTTAGGCTGGATGACTGACGAAGGACTGATAAAGGGACCCTAACAAAAATAAGGGATAACAATTCAGTTTTAAAGACACACCCCACATAACTATTACACCATAAAAACACCTGTATTCCGAAATGTTTTGCTGACGCAACACCATTTATGATGTTTATTTTCAGAGATGTCACTGCATTGCTGTGACTGCTGATGAAAACCACACTATAAAACTTTTCACCCATGGTCCGCTTGCCTGGAAGTACTAACTGAGTTTCACTTTACGGCAGTATGCTACCTGCCACCTTATGGTATAAACAAACCTGTGGTTTTGAGACTTGAGCCATGGCCGATCCACCAAATAAACCAAAGAAGAGGCTATCAGAAGAAGCGAGGAAAACAACCTGGGCTACTTTTTATACTCATGCCCAGGTTGTTCCCCTCGTAGCACAGGTCCCGTGTCTCCTGCAGCCTTATCCAGCAGAAAGATAGGTCAGACAGCACTTCCTTCCCCTCGCTGCTGTGAAAGGTTAAACTCCTGCTCAGTTTAGGTTAAAGTAGGAGTAGCTTCTCACACCCAGTGTTACAATTTTTATTATTTGTGTGCGCAGTGTGAATGAGGCGTTAGACTTACAACAGGACGTCCAACAGGTGCTGAACCAGCTGTGTTGCTAATAGATTGTTAAGTGTAAAATGCTTGTCCGTTACTGAGCATGATGTTTTGATATATTGCTGGGAAAACTGTTTGATGGTTTACCAAATGACACATGTTTTGTTGTTTTGGTTGGCAAGCTTGTAAAAATGTCAATACACTTCTTTAGAAGCGCTCAATAGAGATGTGTTTTTACCACAATGACTTACGCAGTAATCCTTGAGAGGGCTACAAATGGCCGAAATCTGCAAGGTTATGGAATGGGCTTTTAAAGACCCACTCTTTAACTTTTACACCTTAAAAACGGGGTTCTTTGTCACAAAATAAATGATGGCAAGCCGTATTGCAGTTGGTTGTGCTTTATTGTGCTCGATGCTCCCAAACTTGTGCTCAACAGTGCAAACAGTGAAAAAAATGTCCAATAATTCCAGGTGAAAACTATTTACAACTGTACAACTATGTACAAGAACAAAACAAAACACTTCAGTTTGTCTTTCTTCAAAAGACCAATAATAATACTCCCACCTATCTCAGAGAGCTCCTTCCAGTTGCCAGCAATGCAACTCAATGCCATCTCTCCCTCCACACTTCAGAGAGGGCTCTTTAAATACTCTAAGCCCCTCCCCTTAGTTCAATAATCACCATTAACAATATTACTCAATAGCTGCCATATTTCATTCAATGAAAATAAATACACAATTATTAAATAAATTATACACTTATTACTAGCATAACCACAGTCATGATGATTGCTTAATTACCAAACAATAATCATTTTAATATGCCTTATGGCGAGTAATGGTGGAGTCACGTGATTGTGACGTCATTTCCTGATAATGACGTTTTAACCAGCTGTTAGGGCGTCAGCTCGGTTTCAAACAAACGTTGGCGCGAACGGGAGGAAAACGGTAAGTCACCACAACACATCACAAACAGAAGAAACCTAACTAAACAAAAGTGTGCACCCTTCATGTTTGTTAGGCAGGTGGAAATCATGCAATGTGCCTGTCGGACTTTTACCGCGAGTGCGCCGGTCCCCACGATGCAATTATGCCAGAGTGTGTGTGTGTATATGTGTGCATAAGCGTTTAGCGCCAGTGACGAGGCTGCTTCGTCACATCATCCCTCTCCTCTCTCTAGGTTGGCAATGTTAGGCAACCGTGAAAGATAGTCCGCCACTACATTGGTTTTGCCAGATCGATGTCGGATGTGGAAATTGAAAGGCTGTAATGAGATGTACCACCGTGTAAGTCTGCTGTTGTGGTCCTTCATGGAACTGATCCAGGTGAGGGCACGATGATCAGTCTCTAGATCAAACTCTCTTCCCAGCAGGTAGTAGCGCAGACTTTCCAGGGCCCATTTAATTGCCAGCCCTTCTTTCTCGATCACAGAGTACCTGGTCTCCCGAGGAAGCAGCTTGCGACTCAGGTACAAGATTGGCTTTTCCGCCCCTTGATCCCCCTGAGCCAGAACTGCTCCGACTCCAACAGCTGATGCATCCACTTGCACCAGGAACCTCTTGTTGAAGTCCGGACTGCGTAGGACTGGGGACGAACACAGGTGTCCTTTAAGGATGCTGAAGGCCTCCTCACATTCTTCATTCCAGGGAACAGGGTTCTTCTTGTCTTTGGTTGTAAGTGCTGTGAGAGGGGCAGCAATGGTTGAAAACTGTGGCACAAAGCGTCGATACCAACCAGCCAAACCCAGGAAGGACCGAACCTCCTTTTTGGTCCGTGGTCGAGGGCAGTTGAGGATGGCTTCCACCTTGTCCACTTGTGGTCGTACCTCTCCTCGTCCCAGCTGGTATCCCAGGTAACAAGTCTCTTGCCTTGCCCACTCGCACTTGACAATATTTAGAGTGAGTCCGGCCTGTTGAATGGTTCCCAGGACTCTCCTCAGATGCTTGATGTGGTCCTCCCAAGTGTTGCTGAAGATGACCACATCATCCAAATAGGCCGCACTGAAGTATTCACATCCCTGGAGGATTCGATCCATCAACCGTTGGAAGGTAGCTGGAGCTCCATGGAGGCCAAATGGCATGACTGTGAACTGGAAGAGCCCAGCAGGAGTGCGGAAAGCAGTGTAGGGTCGACATGAGGGCTCCAAAGGCACCTGCCAGTATCCCTTGCAAAGATCCAGCGTGGTGATGTACCTGGCAGACCCAATCTTCTCCAGCAGATCATCAATCCTCGGCATGGGGTAGGCGTCGAACTCAGAGATGGCATTCAGCTTCCTGAAGTCGATGCAGGGCCGTAGAGAGCCATCCTTTTTTGTGAGGAGGATCATTGGACTGCACCACTCCGAGTCTGATGGTTCGATCACCCCCGTCTCGAGCATGATGGTGATCTCCTCCCTGAGCTTCCCCACCAGCTGCTGAGGAACACGGTATGGCCGTTGTCTGATGGGTCTGTTGTCCTTCAGCCGAATGACATGTTGGGTGACCGATGTCCTCCCTGGCTTTGCTCCAAACAAATTCGGCATCTCCTGGAACAGCTGCCAAACCTCGAGTGCTTGTTCCGGTGCGAGATGAGTCAGCTCAGGCGTAGCAGTCTGGGTGAAGGTGTCCCAGCTGGGATTTTCTCGGTTCAGCTCGTCTCCGTCCACCACAAGACCCACTGGCACTGCAAGACTCCGTGGTTCCTTCCATTCCTTCAGCAGGTTGATGTGGTACGTCTGTTTCTTTTTCTTCTTGTCCGGATGATGTATTTCATATGTGACCGGACCCATCTTCCTGGTGACGACATATGGTCCTTGCCATTTGGACAACAGCTTACTGTTGGAGGAAGGTAGGAGTAGAAGTACCTTCTGCCCGGTTGCAAGGTTCCGCTGCCGTGCCTGCTGATCATACCAGGTCTTTTGTGCTCTTTGTGCCTCCTGTAGATTCCGATCTGCCTCTTCTCTGTATGTATCCAAACGTTCTCTCATCTCCAGGATGAACTGCACCACACCCCTCTCGTTGGCGTTGCTGGCAGGACCTTCCCAGCTTTTGCGCAGAAGATCCAGGGGTCCTTGGACATCCCAGCCATAGAGCAGTTCAAACGGTGAGAACCCAGTAGATGCTTGGGGAACCTCACGATAGGCAAAGAGTAGAAACGGTAACCAGCGATGCCAATCTTTACCTGTGTCAGACACAAACTTTTGCAGCATTCTTTTCAGAGTCTGATTGAACCTCTCCACTAGCCCATCGGTCTGCGGGTGGTAGGGTGTGGTCTTCAGAGCCGTGATGCCCAGCTGAGCCTGGAATTTCTGCATGAGTCGTGAGGTGAAGTTGGTACCCTGGTCCGTTAGTATTTCCTCAGGTATGCCTACTCGGGAAAACAGTTCAACTAGAGCATGGACAATTGCAGATGTGGTGATGGTACGCAGAGGAAAGGCTTCTGGGTACCTGGTAGCATAGTCACAGACAACCAAGATGTATTGATGTCCCTGGCTGCTCTTCACCAGAGGTCCTACAATGTCCATGGCAATTCTTCGGAATGGTGTGGAAATAACCGGGAGTGGATGGAGGAGGGCACGATCTGACCTGCTAGGAGGGCATGTTTTCTGACAGGTGGGGCATGTCATGCAAAATGATTGAATGTCTGTGTACAAACTCGGCCAATAGAAACGTGAACTAACCCGCATGTATGTCTTATGCCGACCAAGGTGTCCAGCCCACGGGACTGTATGAGCTAGACGCATAACCGGAGGTCTGCAGCTAACTGGGATTACAAGACGTTTCTGGCTGTCAGTTATTGTATACAGTAAGCCATTCTCGATCACATAGCAATCTTTCCCCACATGATGCACGTCCCCAACCTCCACTACTTTAGCAAACAATGGCTTCAGTGTGTCATCTTGCTGTTGTAACTCCACCATATTCTCTGGTATTTTCCACATATCATTTGTATTTAAACCTTGTGTATTGTTTTCAGTTATACCCAGTTGCTTTTCAAAGCGACGTTGTCGTCTGGACTTTTTTGGCCCCTTGGTGCCGCCTTCACACAGACTATCATCAAAGTCAGGGAGAGGCAGGACACCAGCTCTTGCTTGAGCTCGGGTGATTACTGGACATGAAACATAGTTATTGTCATTTGCATTGTTATTAGCATTATCAAGGTTAACAGCTTTAGCGTCATCAGTATCAGCAGTCCCAACATCCTCTGTCTTTTCCCCCTGTAGCAAACATATCAACACAGGCAGGTCTCTCCCCAACAGAAGGTCTACAGGCAGATTTTCTACCACCCCAACAGTCATCAGGTAAGGCTGTTCATCAATGTACACCGTTATTTCAGTCTTTGGGTAAGAATGATGATCACCATGAACACATACAATGTCTGTTGTATTCCTGTAATCCACCGAACCGACTGAAACCAGGTGTCTGCTGACCAGTGATGTGAAGCTACCACTGTCTATTAGAGCTGTCACAGTTTGACCATTCAGAGTCACAGTTTTGTAGGCTTTCTTCCGTATCTCCTCATTTTCAGGTGATTCCCCCTCATTTCTGGGCAAATAACAAGCACCAGTGACTTTTGCTTTTCTCAGGGGGCACACCGAAGCCTTGTGCCCAGGCTGCTGACAATAGAAGCAAATTAGCGTCTTACCGGTTGCTGGTTGTGCAGTCCCCATACGGGTGGTACCTGGAGGATGTGGTACAGCTGCGCCTCGTTCCGTCCAGCCCTGCGATGGTGGACGTTCGTCTGTAGCGGGTCGAGCCATAACGTTGGGTCGTGTGAACGTCGTTGACCGTGCAGAGGGTCCCCCTCTCCGAGCGTTGAGGTACTGGAGAGCTAGTTTTGCTGCTTTTAATCCATCTGCTGGTTCATGCTCCTTCACCCAGGTTCTCACATCTGGCGACAGGACACGAAGAAGTTGCTCCAGGATGATGGTCTCCCCAATCTGCTCTTTGGTCCTCTGCTCCGGCTGAATCCAGCGACGGTAGAGTCCTTTCAGGCGGTGGTAGGTCTCGGTGGGTGTCTCCCCTGGTGGCAATGATGTATATCGGAACTTCTGCCGGTATGTCTCAGGTGAAATGTCAAATTTGGTTAATAATGCTGCTTTCAGGTCTGAGTAAGAGTGGGCTTTGTCTTCATCCATGGCAGTGTAGGCATCCAGAGCCTTTCCTGAGAGAAGCGGCACAAGTCTACATGCCCATTCAGTCTCTGGCCACTTCCATGTCTTTGCCATCCTTTCAAAGCGTAAAAGGTAATTTTCAATATCCTCTCCCACCTGCCCCCCCCCCCCCCCCCCCCCACCCCCCCCCCCCCCCCCCCCCCCCCCCCCCCCCCCCCCACCCCCCCCCCCCCCCTCCCCTCCCCTCCCCCACCCCCCCCCCCCCGCCCCCCTGGTAAGGAGGATCCTTACCCCTTTTTTTATTTTTTTATGGAGGAATCTTTGGCTGAGTGTGGTATATGGACTCAGACCTTGGCTGGTCTGGCCCCATATTTCCATCACCTGAATCACTTGGTGGCGTGAAGGTGATGACATTACCCTGCCGAGATGTGGGTGTGGGTCGCACCAGTCTTGGGCTACTGGCTGTTGAAGTGCTGGGGTCTGCTGTCACCGGTGCAGGAACTGGAGCTTGAGTAGGGGGTTGCTGAGGGGTTACCGGTTGGAGCGCCACCCTCAGGTTGTGTAACTCCTGTAGAAAACCCTGTTCTCTCCTCTGCTGGGCATCCAGAAAGGTCTGCATCATCGTGCCCAGGTCTGTCGACACACCAGATGGTCCAGGAACAGGCTGAGTCTTCACCTCCTCCTCCTCTGATGACATCTCCGTGTCCCACTCGGTGTCTGCTCCACCTGCTGCTGCAGTGACCTGGCCCGGGTCAACTGCTGCCTGTGAGCGCAATCCACTCCGTGGAGGGCGAGCAGGTTTCTTCCCACGACTTGCCATACCCCACTTCTGACACCACTTGTAACGGGGTTCTTTGTCACAAAATAAATGATGGCAAGCCGTATTGCAGTTGGTTGTGCTTTATTGTGCTCGATGCTCCCAAACTTGTGCTCAACAGTGCAAACAGTGAAAAAAATGTCCAATAATTCCAGGTGAAAACTATTTACAACTGTACAACTATGTACAAGAACAAAACAAAACACTTCAGTTTGTCTTTCTTCAAAAGACCAATAATAATACTCCCACCTATCTCAGAGAGCTCCTTCCAGTTGCCAGCAATGCAACTCAATGCCATCTCTCCCTCCACACTTCAGAGAGAGCTCTTTAAATACTCTAAGCCCCTCCCCTTAGTTCAATAATCACCATTAACAATATTACTCAATAGCTGCCATATTACATTCAATGAAAATAAATACACAATTATTAAATAAATTATACACTTATTACTAGCATAACCACAGTCATGATGATTGCTTAATTACCAAACAATAATCATTTTAATATGCCTTATGGCGAGTAATGGTGGAGTCACGTGATTGTGACGTCATTTCCTGATAATGACGTTTTAACCAGCTGTTAGGGCGTCAGCTCGTTTCAAACAAACGTGGGCGCGATACGGGTGGAAAACGGTAAGTCACCACAACACATCACAAACAGAAGAAGCCTAACTAAACAAAAGTGTGCACCCTTCATGTTTGTTAGGCAGGTGGAAATCATGCAATGTGCCTGTCGGACTTTTACCGCGAGTGCGCCGGTCCCCACGATGCAATTATGCCAGAGTGTGTGTGTGTATATGTGTGCATAAGCGTTTAGCGCCAGTGACGAGGCTGCTTCGTCACACAAGTGTTTTCAAAATGTTTTGGTGACACAACACCATTTATGATGTTCATTTTCGGGTCACTACATGGGAGGGTCAGGCTGCTGATTATGGCACCATAGAACTTTTCTCCCGCGGAACGCTTCCTCTGACCATGTTTTGCTTTACGGCAGTATGGTATGCCCTACCTAATGATATACAAAAAAACCTGCTTTTTCTGTCAAACGGTTACTGACAAGGGCCTTTTTGGAGCATGTATGAGGAAGAAATTTTTATAATTTTATTTGTGGTTAAACTTATGTATAGTCCCTTTAACGGTGCTTACACATGAACGCGATATGCGCAACCAAAAAGTGCCACACTTACTGGTCGCTTGCACATTCGCACCTTGAAGCGTGTCCAAACAAACTGGTCGCGCTTTAAAATGCCATTGTTACGCGCGTGAAGCTGAATTATGTAACTTGTGGGAGCACCCTGACCGGGACCGCTGGCCTTAGCCTTCGCCTCCTCCTCCCTCCCCCCTTATCCCAAGCTGACGGGAGACTGCGTGGACTACGTATTCCGCCTGACCTCTGTACTGGGGGTTTGGAGATCTACCAGTAGAGCTGTGGTGGAGGAATTAATAAATACCCTGGCTCCTTGCCCAGTTTGTGCCACGAAGGTCCAAGCTTTGCCGGCCAACAAACCAACTACAATGCTGAGGTGGAGACATTACCAGTCCTGTGTGTCCAGGTGATGAAGCTGTGTTGCGGCCACAATGGCTCTTTTAAGAGCCACCCACAAACCTCTTCAGAGCATTCCTGTCTAAATAGTTGAACCTCTTCATAATGCTTCTTTTTTATTTCTGTCACTGTATAGAAAACATCTGGTGTCATGTAACTCGGGGTGATTAGCAACGGTGTTTATCTGCATCCTCGTCCTGCTGATGCTGTGACTCCATTCACTCAGTCTCAGTATCAGAAGGACACCCGTCAGCTGATTGGTTGTTGCGGAGTGACTTAAAGCTGGATTTGAGATTTCTCAAACTTCTGCCGCTATAAGTGCGAATGCACAAAATACACCACATAAAATACAGCGCGTATTTTTGGTCACGCCTGAAATGCACCGGATGCGCTACTTGGTCATGCAAATCAGGTAGAAAAGCTTTTTTGCAATTTAAATCTGCTTCTGATTTGTCGCGGGATCCAGTCGCGCTTCATCACGCTCCTCCATTGAAACCTGACTTTCTGGTTACGTCTATTGTGTGTGGTGTGTAAGCACTGTAAGAGTACAACAAAAACTTCAAGTAAAAATTATTCCAACTCTACAAAATCTGAATTCAAGATTTTATTTTCTAAAACATTTGCATTGTAGATAGTTGGCTGACAAAAAGTACACATTTCTTTGAACCAACTGAAACTACAGTCTGTCTTCCTTCCATGACATGCTCATGTGAAAAAAATATACAGCTTCTAACAGCTCTGCAACATGACTTAAATTTTGGAAAAGTTAAAACTTTCTTGACACCTACCTTATAAAGTTTATCATTGAGAGAAGTCTTTCTTTTAAAGCACCCACCATTCTGACATCTGTCTCCTCTGACTGAAAATGGGGCTTTCTCTAACGAGGTGATTCTGCTCCAAAATGATGCCTCTCACTTTTCAAATTTTCTGCAACTAAAACTGAGCATTTACAGTTGAGAGCTGTCACTGCTCATACATGAAACAACTTTTCTCTCATGGCCCCTCTTTAAGAAAATTTATTGACACAGATGAAGACTCAGTGCAGATTTAAATATGTATCAGGATTAAGTCATAGAGTCTCACTGAAATCTCAGACAAGTGCTAAAACATATTTGGTTTTTCAGGCTAGTTTGGCAAAGTGGAACTTGAGAAAAAAGAACAGCTTGCTTCCCTTATTGCGCAAATGAAAAAAAATATAGGAAGCAACAAGCCCTGATTCTGGAAGACAGAAACTTCTCTAAAATTCTTGGTACTTAATGCCAAATGTTTTGCTAGAAAACAATGGAGGACTTAATTCCCAATTCATGCTGTAATGTGTAAAAGTGGGAAAGGAACCATATATCCTATTTTTTTTGTTACAGCATACTTTCCAAGATGTTTCATCATTTCCCAACCACATTCTCATCATAACAGCAAATCTTGTCATGAAAAATCTTAAATTTTTGCTTAGGTACTTTTTTCCACAAACATATTGATAGAACTCTAAATTCTTGACTTTGAAGCACCTGAAATGTCTATATGAATCAGTCTAATTTTCCTTTTTTTTACTTTGAGATAAATGACTGAAATAATCAAAACGTCCCTCATTGTTTAAAACTGCACAATGTATAACTCAGTTTTGACAGTCAATCACAGCCATATTTTTTTAAGGAAAGTTCAAAGTGGAAGATAGACAGATAGTGGAAGGGAGTGGAAGGGAGTGAAACAGCACAAGAAGCTTACTGGCAGTGATGGTGGTGCCAGATGGGAGAGGAAAGAGCTGCCTAAAAAAAGAGCCAGTAAGCACAGAAAAGCGGTGCCAACCCAACTGTGTATAACAGGAGGTCCAGCTATTTAATCAAACCCAACAGTGAAACCACACCAGTGCCAGATGCAATTCAAATCCTCTCATAACCCGAATTCTAATTAGTTTTATATAGGTGGCCCACCACACCCCGTGTCAAAGATATTAGAATACCTTCTCCTTATTTTATTTTGTGTAATAAAGTGGCTCCATGTGGTCGTTAATACCACATAGCCAAGGTGATGTCAGTTTTATTTTTGAAAAGATCTAGATAAAAAGTTGTCAAAGCATGCTAAGAGCAATAAAAAAGTTACTTCAGGGTGCCAGATATTACTCAGTAGGTGGTTAGATTATTTAACTTAATCCAGAACTATCTTGCAGCTGGCCATTCCTACTGCTCTGTGAGTGAGATTAAGATACCAATACAGTCGCACCCACCCACACACCTAGCAGAGAGAAAAAACTAATACTAACTAATAACAAAACATGCACTGAAGATCTTATTGAGCAAGCTGGTGAATCTTGCAGTACTGCCCTGTGGGAGATTAGAAGACAATCCATCTGAGGAAGAGATGTGGAGTTTGAGCAAGAAATAACTGAAAAACACCTTGATTAAATTCAGAGGTGAGAATTTTTCATCAGCATGATGCTGCTCAGCAGGGGTGTCGGTGTAATAGCAGGAGCCGGTAGTCTCTCCTGTTGACAGAGAGGACACACTGCTTGTCAGCAAAGTCATCTTTGCTCTGCACAACATCTGCACTGATTTTGTGCTGCACTGTAAGCAGGTCATTAATCTAAAGCAGGACCCCTCCTTATCGCACAAAGCGACAGGCGTTCTCACACTGTGTACACAGAGTGAAAAATGAATGCCTGTTTTTTTCCCATTGACTGTACTTGTCTGCCTTTTTTCATTGTCCACCATATCCTTATTAAGGGCTCCACTTCATGCTTATGCAAGGTCATTTGAACTGGCAAGGCGCTCCTGAACGTTCCAGCAGCACCACACTTCTTGACCCTCTTTTTCTTAGAACCGGCAGCCCCAGTGTTGGATCGATGCACATGGTGCTGATGGTGTGGCATTTCCACAAGGAGATGGATGTTGTGGGGTCTATAAGGCAACATAGTGACATTTACATACGGAAGAATGGATGCTGTTCGGCAAGAGGGAAGGAAAAGGAAGCGGGAGAGGAGCAGCAGCATGGTGTTATCACCCCGTCCACGCTGATGTTCCTTGACAATCATTTTGCCCCTCCTGCCATGCAACAGGTATGGTGCATTCAATATTTCTTTACACCATCTGCAGCTCTATCATGCATTAAAGGCAAGATGCTGACATACGTTAGAGGATTTTACTGAACGTTTTTTTATATTAAATAATACATTTAAATAAAGATTTTTATATTTTTGCATGAGTTTAAAGGGCTAGATGAATGAGACTCAAGCCTCCTTCCCAGCCTGACATCATGAGAAAAGTAGGTGTTTATTAAAAAGGATAGAATGTGCAGAGGCTCTGAATTCTACAAAACACGAAGCTGAGCCAGCCAATCTTGAAGTTATTCAATCAGAAATAAATACATTTCATATTACAGCTTCATATTGGCTGAGGTGTACTGCCCCTAGAAAATGTTTCATAACTCAGGAAATCGTTAATAAATTATACTGTAATGTCAGTGTAACCGGCTGCACTGGAGTCACTGCTTTCTAATGCAATAAAAGGATTTTCGATTAAAAAAAAATAATAATAAAAAAAATGTTTTTGAAAATATAATAGTAATTTCAGAAAGTTTTTGATGTCAAATCTTGCTTTCAAGTCCACAAAATAAAGCTTAAGCTATGATCATTCAAGTTGCTTGTGGCCATTAATGTATCCATCAAACACTTTTTCTATTTCACAGATTTCAATAGTTCTGACTTTTTTGTAATAAATCATGTTTTTAACCAAACCTTTGAATGGGCCTTTAAAGCCTTCATTTCCCACATTTGACGTATATCTTTAGTGTATGGGATGATTAAGCTCATACAGTGGTGGGGTGATCACCAATAGTGATGACACAATGACATGTATTCCTTGTATTGCTGCCCTAATTAAAAAACAAAAAATGAATCATTCTGCATTTATTTTTAATAGTACCTTGAAAGGGTAGTCAGAGCCATTAAACTTAATCAAGTCTACAATTTACAACCGTAAAAATATATTATTAGAGTTTTTATTGACAGGCCAACAACAAAACAACACATAATTGTGAATGTGAAAGAAAATACCTTTTCCTTTGTCCTTTATTTTTCTGACAAAACAAACATGCAGTCAGCCATCCACAGTCAGCCATCCACAGTCATAAAGTTGTAAAACCATCTTATGGCTGCAGATTATTATTATTATTTTTTTTTTTTTTGAGTATGTCTCCAGTTCTCATAACAAAACAGCCTAAAAAAGCTTAGTAGGATTAAATGGAGATTGTCTTTGACTATCAATTTTCAACCTTTTTTGCATACGGTGTCTTGTGTCAATTGTGAAACTTGACTGGGCCATTCCAACACATAAATATGTTTTGATAAACGTTTTCTTGCAGTTCTAGCTGTATGAAACTGATAAATTGTCAGGTTTAAGGTGAATCTCGACCCAGTCTTTTATCTGTTACGCTCTAACACTTTGTCTTCCGGGATTGCCCTGCATTTCCTAAACTCTGTCCACTTTTTTTGTATCTAGTGAAACAATGGTGTCAATATTTCACAAAGTGGATGATGGTGATGTGCAGTTTTTTTTTTTTTCTAACTGTTGCATTTTTTTCTTTGACCAAAGGTTTTAACAGAGCACCGTCTTCCACAAGTTTACTATATACCCAAAAATGTCTTCTAGCAAAATGTAGGTCAAAAATATTTATGGATTTCTCTCAATAATTGTTTTATTATTACCACTGATCCATTAATTAGATGGTATGGCGCACACGACTTCCCTTATCCCAAACCAGTAATGTTCACATACATACACATGGTCAATTTGTTTTGTTTACCAAATGGTTCACCCTGACATTTAGTTAAGGATTCGACAGTTAGTAAAGATAAGGACTGTGTCTTGGGTAATCAGTCTCCTTTCAAATGCAGTATGCAAAATGTTTATTTAACTATTTGTTTACTATTCAATGTTTGTTATTCTTTCTACATTACACATTGCTCTTAACATGTCATCAATCAGCATCTTGGTTTTTAACTTACTAATACAATACAAACTTGTAGAAAAATTCAGCTCTATCTGGCGATTGTAGTATCTACAACAAGGACCATTACTTATTCAGTTCAGCTGTAGTGTTTAGTTAAACGATGACAAGATGTGGAAAAGTTTAAGGGATTTAATTTGTTTTTCAAGGCACCCTGTTCCACACCAAATAATGAAAACCACTGTCTAAGTTTGTTGCTGCACACACATTGCTATAATTTACTTAATTATTATGTTTCTTTTATCAATTTATCAATCGGAAGCCCCATTCAAAAATGAAACAAAATAAATCTATTTACGTCTTCAATTGAGTTAAGTGAAAGTTTTATTGCTAAACAAAAATAAATACTATTTTAGATTTCAGTTTACTAAGCAAAAATATTGATAGTTAGACACCTAAAATCTAATTTAACAATATCTATTTGTTACATTCTGTTTTGGCGAATAGACTGAACAGAGGTTGCTCAAGACTGCAGATTTTTTAAATGTAAAAATTAACTTTGAGCCCATATTATATTTATATAACATAAAAGTATTAGATTGTTGCATTGTATTTCATTTATAGTTACCAACTTGAGAAATAATCAGGTGGTGCAAATTATAACATTATTATATATTTTTTTTTACTTGAGTGATTATAACATCACCAGTACCTTAATAAATTATCTTTAGTGTTACATCCAGTAGGAGATGTATTCTAATAAAAGAGGTGCTTGTGCAATCTACCATGGCACTGTAATTAGTTTAAAATGTTATAATGTACTTGACTCCCAAGCTGAGAATTTAACACATCACTAGGTCCAGTTGGTTGGGTTTTTTTTATCACATACATGTCTCATCAGCTCTATATTTCACTAAGCTTATAAAGCATTACATTTGGGAGTTTTTCCCCCACTTCAGTGATAAAAAAACAGACTTGTGCCAGAGATAATTTCCATATTTGCTACTCTGCTGGTTCTGAAACTGCTTGTACTGTCTCTGAACTGGACCGTCAGTGTTGATTGCAGCACAATATTGAAGTTCAGTTCCAGCAGTTACCTGGCTGGAATATCGTACAACAATGGTGAGCGGATGTGTTTGTTGTGTTCATATGTTTAAATCCAATCCTAATCATTTTCTTTTTCAATCCTCTTTTTCCTTTTTCTTAGGAAAATGGCAGATTATAACCTTTGTGAACTGGAATAAAACACTGGAAACACATATGTTTGTTAACTTAAATAACACATTTTTAGAATATGTGGCATAAGATTTGAAAAACTTGAGGTTAGATATAAATAATTTTAACTTTCAATACCAAACAATCTACAGTGGTTTGTAAAAATCTATATGTTCCTTGATTTCTTAAAGTGTTGCTGTGTTACAACCACAAACTTTAATGTAATCTAATATAATTATGAAAGATGGAAGAAAAAAGAAAAAAACTTTACTTTTACAAATAAAGATATGAAAAAAGTATGGCAAATGTTTATGTTCAAGCTCCTTTAAAAAAAGTATGTCAATAGCTGTCACAGGTTATCAAAAAAAAGAGAATCTTCTTGTATGTAGTTTCATCTTGACATAAACAGCTATTTTGGTAATGCCTTTGGTTTGTGGTCCATATAAAGTCTTATGAAGTAGCAGAGGGAGGGCTTAAGTTGGACTCATTTTTAGCCATGGAATTTCATGCCTCAGACCAGCCTACCTTATAACAAAACCTATTAATATTACAATTGTGTAATTATTACCTTATATGTTACAGCTACAGCAGCACACTGTTCTGTAAAGCCTTGTAATTGAGAGTATTTTATTAATGGCCATTTCAGTGCAAATAAGGGTTAATTGCTTCACAAGGTAGATGTATTTCAGCATCTGTTCACCTCTACATTATTGTTTACAACACATCCAATAAGTATATCAGAATCTATATTTTCAGCTGCCGCTTCTGTAATCAGTCCCTGGGTATACTCTGCTCTCCCTTTCACACTTCCTGTTACTTCGTGTTTCCCTGGACTTGCCTGTTGCACCTGTTCCACAATAAAATAAAATATTATTCTGTAAAGCTTGAAGTGCATTTGATATGAAAAACACATTTGACCTAACCACTGAAAATATTTTTGACGGGAAAACGTGCATGATTATTTTACATTTCATTCATTCTATTCTCTTTCAAATGTGAGCTTTGTTTATTTACTGGCTTACTTTCAAAGATAAAAAAAATATAACAGGTTGCTCTTTTATTTGGGCATAGAAAGTGTTTTTATTGGAACTTACGCCTGCTTGTTGACACACCTGTTCCATCCATACAGAGACATTCCCTCATTACTACTCAAGTGTAATAAAGCCTCTCATTAATTTGCATCAGTTTCTTTAATGTAGTGACAAATCCACTAGCTCTGCATGACACTTTTCATGAACAGGTCTACACCATGCTCTTCATTATATCCTGCCCACTCTTTACTTATTGCTTGTTGCTGGATTTTCTTTCTAACTCTGAAGAGTTACAAGGCAAAGTATCCTAGTTATGCTCAATACTACATTTAAAATATGTGAATACTGTATCTTTCACCTTTCCAGTTACATTTCTTTTCTACTTTGAGTTGGTTGTCTACCATACACTATGCAAATGAAATGCAATGTGATTCATGTTAGCAAAACTTCGTTGGTTGAAGGTTTCAGAGTGATGATTGAAAACGTACAGGTAAAACTAAAAAAAAGATAGAACGTGATGCAAAAGTTCATTTATTTCTGCAGTTCAAGTTTAAAAGGTGAAACTAACATATGATATAGAGTCATTACATGCAAAAGGAATATATTTCAAGCCAGTATTTTTTTTTATAATTTTGAGTATGGCTTAAAAAAAACTAAGTTCAAAATCTCAGAAAATTAGAATATAACACGAAATAACAAAAAAATATAATCATGCATATGTACTCATTACTTGGTTTGAGCCCCTATAGCATCAAATACTTCCGCAATGTGAAGTGACAATATTCAAAGTTGCACAGGCTTGAAATATCTTGTGTAAAATGAGTCTGTATTAAATAGTAGTTTCACCTTTTTAAAGACACACTCTTACTTTTACATCGTAAAAACACGTGTTTACAAAACGTTGTTGTGATACAACACCGTTTTTGATGTTCATTTTCTCACACTACCTAATGATAAAAAAAAAAAAAACATGGCATGGCGGATCCACCAAAGAAGCTGCTATCAGAAGAAGTGAAGAAAAGAAACTGGGTTGCAAGAGCAGTTGCCGAAGCTTCACAATTGGCTTGTATGCCACAGATTCACAGCGGGTGCATCCGTTCTGCATCCTGTTGTGAATCAGGGTTAAAGAAAGTTGCAAGATGTAGTAGAGATGCAGAGCTGGACACTGCAGCTGTATCCTTCTTATCTGGACAAGGAAGTTACCCTCGTTAACAGCGCAAGTCCTGCAGTTCCTCCTGCTCCCTCAGAGAGCAGGAACACCTGTTAGAGAACAATTCCTTCCCTTACTGCTTTAAAAGATCTGTTTTGTCAAACAGTTGCTCCGTTTAGGTCACAGTAGGATTAACTTTTAAAACCTATTGTACTGGAATGGTAGGTAATAAATGCTTGTTCTGGGGTTATTTTGTCATGATGATGTGATACAGTGCCAGGAAAACTGTTAGATGGTTTATCAACTGACACTTGGTTAGTTGATGATTTATTTTTGTGGATGGCGAGCTTGTAAAACCGTCACTACACAGATGATCTCCATAGAGATTTGTTTTCACGACAGTGAGATTATGCCGCAAGCCTGGAGAGGGCGACAGAGGGCAAATATCTGCAAAGTTATGGAGTGTATCTTTAAAATGAATTACTGAAAAAATGAACTTGCCCGGGATATTAATTTTTTTCTATGATATATTTTTCTTTCCTATTATATTTCTCATGTCTCAAATGAAGGGTAAGAAGCAGATTTTGTTTGGTTCAAAGTCATACAACTCTTCACTTTGGATCTTAAAGCAGTTGGTAAATGGGGATTAGAAATAGTGTTATTTCTTCCGAATTTTAAGAATTGCACCTCGTGGTAAAACTTCTTGACTTGGTTGAAGAAGAGTACACCTAAACAATAAAATCTGACAGCATGAGGTGCCAAAAAACTAAAACGGCACAAAACTATTTTCTCCGCAGCTGGATATCATGCTTTATTCTATAGAGAAAGAGAGAAAATCTGGCTTTTACAGCTCCCTGGCTGGAAGCTGTCAGATATCCTACCCCTGTTTTCATGCTGCATCAATGGTAAAAATTATTACATTTAATTTTATATCTGTGGCATTTATAAATAAAACAATGACAAAACAAAACATCTGCAAATGTCCCTGCTCCGACAAAACACATATAATGTGTACTTCCATGGATATACCCATGTATAAAATTACATACATGTATCTATTTTTTAAAAAAAGTTTCTTTTTGCAATTTGACAAGAAAAATCTGCAAATCATACAACGTACCACAGATTTATGAATCATTCTTAAAAGAGGTTTTGTGCTCTGAAGACAAACTGCAGAGATTAATCTCTGTAATTGTCTCCCTTCTTCACAATTGTGAAGGTTGGGGCTCTTCTTCCAAGTAATCAAGCCACAGCTGTTTGGATAAATGCAGCATTGGTTTTCCATATCCAAAACAGACAGGTGAAGCTAAACTATTCCTATTGTAGGTTTTGCATAAAGTAAGCCAGGGGGGTCTTTAGCAGCCTATGCTTCTTGATATAAAAATAACTCCTGCAATCACACTTGAATAGGAAAAAGCCAAGAGTATAGTTTCTTTTAAGTTTTATTTGTCACAGCATTCATATATATCTACACAACACAAAGAGTTGTATCACATTTTTCTAGGGAACTATAGCTGTGTGCATGATACATACTAATGTGACAAAGAAAAACTACTAAGAGGCTTGATAACATGGAAATTAACAATGCAGGATTTACTGTATACTGGAAAACTGTGCGTTTGTAATTGTTTGAAATGCATTGTTTGGAAAAGAAAGAAAACACTTTACCTAAATAGCTTGCAAACTGACAATGCATTCATTCGTTTTTTGTTTTTGTTTTCTATTTACAAAATTATCACTTGAATTGAATCTAAATTCTCTTTCGAGAGCTTAAAATGTATCTTGGCTGGATGATCATTTATCACGATTATTAAGTAGATAGCATCACCAACATCCAGACACGTTGCACTAATAATCTACCTGGGCCACATGAATGACATTGAGGTCAGATAGAAATGCAGATAGGGAGTGAGTGCAGAGGGTCCTCTGCATTACAAAAGAGCTAGTCTATCAGCAGCTATCAGGCTTGTGTGATGAGCTCCTGGTGTGTGGAGGTAATGTGTTCCATGGTGCCAAAATCCTTTCATTCCTCATTTCACTTAAAAGCCTGCTGCATGTTACCTCTTCACAATGAAGTTTGGATTTCATTCCTCTCTCCGCACATTTTCCAATCTGTCTGTCTCAACAACAATTACATGTCCTGCATGATTCTTTTTTTAAATACAACTTCTCCATGTGCACTGTATGACGCATTACAAGTAATGGTTGCATTAAAAAACCTGAAGTGTAAAGGGGTTTGTGTATAAATGTGCAAAAATATGTCTATAGAATAAAAACAAAACAGGAAGATAGAATGTTCTTCATCGGTTATATGGATGCTATCCTCAGTTTTGAAGCTTATCTTTAATGTCCTTACTTCTGCTTGTATTTGCTATTGTTAAAGATCCATTGTGAGGACTAATGATCTTCTTTTACACTAGTAACATAATTGAGACAACCGACAAACTCTCTAATCTTACCACTCCACATTAGGAGTGTCAAAGTACACACATTCATACTGAAAATATTTGGTAGAGCCCAGTCAGTTGTACTTGTACGAAATGATAATCCGCTGGATTACAGCTAAACTTAAAACACGCAGAAAGTTTGAAAAAATGAAGGTTTTTCCTAAAGCCACAATATAAGAAAGAGGTGTAAAGTTCCAAATGGTTTATGTCAGTTAATGTTTTTTTCGAGAGCACCAACGTGCATTGTTCGCTCTACAAAGAAACTGAATTACTCACTTTAAGTAACTTCCAGAACAAGGCATCACAATACTGGAGAAAACTCTGTATTTACTAGTTTTGTAGATACATCATAACAGTGACTGGACTGAATAACATAAGTACTGAGGACCAAAGAAAAGAGGCAAGAAAAAAAAATCTACTGCAGTTTTTTTGTTGGGGGGGTATTTTTCTAAAGGAGAAATCTGAATTATTGGAAATAAGATGTCTCATTAATCATCCCTAAAATAATAGGGGTAATTTAAGTTAAAAAATATTATAATTCATTAACATGAAATTATTAAAAGATTTATGTTGTATGCTTCTCATTATAGCTTCCAATAATTCCCAAGTTTGCATGATTCAGGGTTGACTGTTTGTGGCATAACCGTTGGCTTCTTAGCCAACTTTGTCTGATGAGCTCTGCAAAGAAACACAAGCCAAACACAAGAGCACACCTTCCCACTTATATTTAGTCTCAGCTGAAAAAAAGTGATTGTTGGTGACAACTACTGTGACATGGAAGCTTGCTAGCAGGTGCTTGGAGCTCTGTGCCCACTCTCTGAAATGGCCACAAAGGAATATCTGTCAGGCCTCACTACTGGCTGTGGTATCTACGCTGAATGCTTTGTGTGTATTTGGTAACTCTGGATAGGAAAAGTGTGCATGATTGTATCTAGTGAGTGTGAGAGGCGCAGACAGTGAAACGGTAAATACATGCACTGTAGTCAGAAGGGAAGTAGCATTTTCCCTGAACTTTGGCTATACCGAGCCAAGTTGGAAGCCTGCAACTTAAATTGTTAATATTTTCAGGATGAATGTTGTTTAAATACAGATGGAAATTAAGTCTATTTTGAGCAAAGATTTCCTAAAATGATTAAGCTCTGTGTTAGCCATTCATATGGAAAACATTTTGCCACGAGAGACCTGTGTACTAGGAATATTTTTGCACATTTTGTACAACAGGTAATCAAAACGTTACTGCAAAATGTTAACCAGGAGTTCTTACATGTGGATTGATTTTGCTATTTTGCTTAACTCCTAGTTAACTAGTATATCTAGTACGATTAGTTTGTACCTGATCAGAGAAAATGAACTCCATGTAAAATGATTCTGGTTGACCTGTTAAAATAAAATTTTTCATTAATACGAATAGGTTGTCCTGCAATAGACTTGCGACATGGCTTAGTAAATCAACTGCAAATGAAGAACAACCCACTGGAAAAAAGTTTGAAGTGCACACAGATTTGCGTTCTTAATTTAAAAAGTTTTTTTGGGATGATTCAAGCCCTTTAAGAAGACCAGCTCATTGTCCTTGTCTTGCTGTTGAATCAAAGCTCTGTCTGTGCTAGATAGGACCTATGAAGATTTTATGGAGTATGGTATACTGATTGCTGTAGAAATATGATGCTTTTCAGAAATTATTTGCTGAAATAAGGTTTCCAAATTTTGGGGAAAAGTTCATATCTTCAGACACTAAAATGTATATTTGTAACACAGCAAGTTATGCAACATGTTAAGAGATTGTGTCTATACGAATAAAACTGCAACTCTCTCATATTCAATTTACTTTTATTTATATAGCGCCAATTTACAAAAAATGTCATCTCAAGGCACTCTACAACTTAAGTCATTTCAATACTATTATACAAACATTCCTATCAGTTAAAAGTTTTCTATGTAAGGAATCCCAGCAGATTGCGATTAGTCATCGACATGAGTTGTGCCCGGATCATGCAGACTCCAACCACAGATATTCCTCAGCAATCCCTCATACTGAGCAAGAATGTAGCGACAGTGGAGAGGAAAAACTGCCCTTTGACAGGAAGAAACCTCCGGCAGAACCTGGCTCAGTACAAGTGGTCATCTGTCACTACCATCTGGGGGTCTGAGAAGACAGAGAAGAGACAGCATGGAGGATGCTTGGTCACTTTGAGCATCATCTGGACCGATGTTCCCCATCCAGCAGGGGGCATTGTAGTTGAGCAGGCTACCAGACCATGAGAAAAATACTGAGAAAAAACTGGGTTAACAATCGCAATAACAGAAAAAAAATATATCTGGAAAGTGGTAGAAGAGAAAAGTAGAAGAGAGAAGAAAAGTGGTCAGTCTGTCCTCCAACAGTCTAAACCTATAGCAGTATAACTAAAAAAATAGCTCAGGATAACCTAAGCCACTCTAACTATAAGCTTTATCAAAAAGGAAGGTTTTAAGCCTAGTGTTAAAAACAGACAGAGGATCTGCCTCACGGACTAAAACTCGGAGCTGGTTTCACAATAGAAGAACCTGATAACTAAAAGATCTGCCTCCATTCTACTTTTATTAATCCTAGGAACTACCAGTAAACCTGCTCTGTTAGGAACATATGGAATAATCAGATCTCTGATGTACAAGCTTGATTATTAAGGGCTTTATATGTAAGGAGTAGGATCTTAAACTCTATTCTGGATTTAACAGGGAGCCAGTGGAGAGAAGCCAAAAGAGGAGAAATGTGATCTCGCTTTTTAATATTCATCAGAACTCTTGCTGCAGCGTTTTAGATTAACTGAAGGCTTTTAATTGCATTTTGTGGACTTCCTGATAATAAGGAGTTACAGTAGTCCAGCCTCTAAGTAACACATGCATGGACTAGTTTCTCTGCATCTTTCCTGGACACGATGTTTCTAATTTTAGCAATATTCCGGAGGTGAAAGAAAGGAATATTAGAAACCTGTTTAATATGGGATTTAAACATCATGTCTTGGTCAAAAATTACAGCAAAGTTCTTTACATTATTACCAGAGGCCAAATTAATTCCATCCAGATAAAGTGATTTATTTAGAAGTTTCCGTTTTAAAGCTTCTGGTCCAAAGACAACAAATTCTATCTTGTCTGAATTGAAAGTAGAAAATTCAGAGTCATCCATATTTTTATGTCTTCGAGACATGCTTGTAATCTACCTAACTGATTGGTTTCATCAAGTTTTATGGATAAATATAATTGCGTATCATCAGCATAACATTAATTCCATGTTGTCTAATTATTTTACCTATTGGAAGCATATATATAGTAGGGCTGAACGATTTTGGAAAATAATCTAATTGCGATTTTTTTTTCTTCAATATTTCGATTGCGATTTAATGTGCAATTATTTTTGTGGGGCTTTTGTCATGCATTTTTTAATTAATGCAAGCAAAAATACTGTGTATTATGAACAGATTTTTATACATAATTTATTCTATCCCATAAAATTATTTTCTTATTTTAAGACAGAGGCAAATATTAACAACTTTATCTACTTTTAATCATCACACTCGATGGTGATCGCCGTCGTTCTGCAATCAAGGTTTTCTTCCTTTTGATCCCAGCTAGTATTTCCCTCTGGCTGCAATGTTTTCCTCCGTATGGTTATCCAGGAACTAGGATGCTTGAAGGAACAAGATCTGATTTTTAATTCTCCATCGGTCTAATGCACTTTCAGACTCTGGCATGGCTCCGTAGATCGGTTTGATCTCAGGTCAGTTGTTGCAAAATACTCCGCTGTTTTCGGTGCGGCTTTAACTTTCTGTCGGCATTTTTTATACAGCAAAGGTAAAATGTGGCTAAAATGTGTGTGTGAGATTGAATCCTAGCTTATTCATCATGGTTAACAAAGCATACTTTTGGCTAAAAAACCCGTTATAGCACGAATTATTTCAGTGTGCCGTTTTTTTTATGTTCGTAAGGAGCGATTCTTTCAAACAGCTCGGTCAGCGATCCCTGTCGGCTGGAAGTTTGTTTACTGGAAACTTAAACACTGGTGGCGTTCAGTTTAGCCGTACAACTCTCATATATCGTGGTGTGATGTTTTTAGGTGTTGATAAAGGTTCTTACTGTAGCCTACCTTGTGAGGCAGAAACAATACCAAGACGGGTTCTGCGTAATACCTGGCGTTGCGCAGCATCAACGTTTTCCTAGCAGATATAATTTCTCACAATTGATGTACTGTTCCTCTTTGGTATCAACTATTGTGTAGTGTTGGATTCTGTTAAGATTTAGGTCATTTCATAACTGGTTAAAGTGCAGCGTTTCCTTCTCTCCCTGCATTGTTTGCAAGTCACGTGACTTTAGCAGATATGTTTACGTCAAGTCAAATCGCGGCCTTTGCGATTAGGAAATCGCATTTCACCAAATCGCGTTTTAATTGCATATGCAATTAATCGTTCAGCCCTAATATATAGTAAGGAGAATCAGTTCAAGCACAGAACCCTGTGGCACTCCGCAAATAACCCTTGAGTGTGAAGAAGATTTATCACTGACATGAACAAACTTGAAACTGTTAGAAAGATTTGATTTAAACCAGCCTAGTGCTGTTCCCTTGATCCCTGCAGCATGTTTCTAAGATAATATTATGATCGACTGTGTCAAAAGTAGCACTGAGATCTAACAAGACCAGAAAAGTCACAAATCCATTATCTGAGGCCATTCAAATATCATTAGTAACTTTCACCATTGCTGTTTCAGTGCTATAATGAGCTCTAAAACCTCACTGAAATTCTTCAAACAAGTTGTAGATGCTCACATACTTGAAATAGCAACTATTTTCTCAAGAATTTTGGATAAGGAAGGAAGGTTAGATATAGGTATGTTGTTAGCTAAGTCATCTTGATCCTGGGATGGTTTCTGTAAAGGTTTGATTAAAACAACCTTAAATTCCTGAGGCACATATCCATTTATTAAAGATGGATTCATCATGTCTAGAATAGAGCCAGTGACCAGAGGGAAGACTTCCTTAAATAATTTGGTTGGTATTGGGTCTAGCATACAAGTTGAGGGTTTAAATGAAGCTAATATTTGTGATAATTCCTAAATTTAAACAGAATCAAAATGGAACAGACATAGACATGGTTCTACAGTTCTCTCTGATACTGCCTCATTTACTGAAAGAGAGTTAATCATGTTTGGGAGAATGCAAATGATTTTATTTATAGAATTTATTTTACTTATGAAGAATCCCATGAAGTCATCACTACTGAGAGAAGGCGGGGTAGGTGGCTCAAAAGAGCTATGACTCTGTAAGTTTGGCAACTTTACTAAAAAGAAACCTAGGATTGTTTTTATTTACCTCTATTAATGATGATAAATATGCTGTTCTAGCTTGTCAAAGGGCATTTTTATAAAGTTGTAGACTATTTTTCCAGGTTAGAAAGGAATCATTTAAGTGTGTAGCATGCCATTGTCTCTCCAGTTTCCTGGTATTCTGCTTTAAAGTATGCAACTCTGCACTAAACCAGGGAGCCAACCTCCTATGGCTGATTACCTTATTTTTAAGGGGGCTACACTGTCTAGTTCCAAACACAGTGAGGAAGTACAACTTTGAACCACACCATACATTTTTGAAGGGTTAGTGTTGGAGTTACTGCGGTGCTATTCTGAGACGGATAGGGAAGTAAGAATGGAACAGCTTCTTAAAACTTGTTACCGTACTGTCTCATAAAGTTCTAATGTAATGAAATTTTCTTTCAGATTTTGGAACATTCGGTAAAGTAGATAAAAAGGTTATCAAAAAATGGTCAGATAGGACTGGGTTATGTGGGAGGACTATTAGTTCATCACACTCAATGCCATATGTCAGTACAATTTCTAAAGTGTGTTGACCAGAGTGTGTGGGTCCCTTCACTTTCTGAGTAAAGCCAATATAGTCTAAGATAATATTAAAGGCTGCAGTTACGCTATCACTTTCAATGTCCATGTGGATATTGAAATCCACTATTATAATTTCCAGATCAGTGTTTTAAACTAATTCAGATAAAAAATCTGAGATCTGGTCCAAGAATTGAGATTAACAAAACCATAAGCAAAAGTGGTTATAATGTTTTGCAGCTTGGATGAGGAAAACTAAGGATTAGATGTCCAACAGAGTTGTATTTAATAATTGGTCTTGGGCACATTTTCAAATCTGAATGAAAGATGGCTGCAACTCCTCCTCCTTGCCCAGTACTTCTAGGAATGTAGCCCACGTTGTTTGCTGGACACCACTCAGACAACCATCGATGAAATGACAGCATTCTGACATCTTTTTAGCAAACTTACATACCAAAGCAACACTAATTTTAGTGACCGCCGATTGGCGTAACCGAGTGGATGCATCACTGAGTGGGGAAAATCTGTTAGAAACACGGACAGGTTGGTGGTGCCCCTTGGGCTGGGAACTGTGCTTTATACGTAACATCACCCAGTGGGCCTGAGATCCCAGCTGCGTGGGCTCTGTTGCAAGACTGCTAGGTGACTGGATTCTCAAAAGCACATACTCATATGAATATGGTTTGTAGTAAATGTTCTATAAATACAATAGCACAGCTACAGTGTCACATCAGCCTTTGAGACCATGAAGCCTTGCTGTGGCTGTCGGGAGAGGAATGACGTGTGCCCCCCGCCTCAACTATTTGCATATGACAATCAACAGCCTAGCAGGTCAATGCCAACAACACAGAGTAAGACCCCTCCAAACAGACGGCATCTATCGGGAAAAACTCCCAACTCATCAGAGCCATGGCCTCCCCTCAGACATGAGAAACCGAAGAAGGGAAAGGAACCTTGAAAAGATACCCGAGCAAAAAATAACTCTGATTATCCCCTTGAAAAAACAGTTTTGTACCTCTCAGCTTCTCACCGCCAGTTGCAGTGCGAGGTCACCAAAATAAAACTACAGATAAAGCAAACCAAACACAGAGAAAGGAAAAGCCCAGAGATAAAATGCTTGTTATTCATGATGGATAGATCAAAGGCATTTAACAGTTATGCATCAACACGAGTGTCTTTAACTGTCCACAGAAGACAGTGAAAGAAATATCTTCGAGGATTTCATCGATTATTGAGAACAACACTGAGCTGGAGAAAGTTGACGTTCATGCTGGAGCTGCTGATACTTCTCTGAAAAAAATCTGAAATTCTAAAGAAAGACTTATTGGATTTACTCCAAAAATTTAACAACGACTAGTTAGTGTTTGTCATTTCTGGCCCAATTCCTGCTACATGATCAGATGAGTAGTTCCGTAGAATACAGTCATTTAACAGGTTTGTTAAAACTGTCCCCCCAGAGACAAAACCACCTGGAACACACAAAGATAAACAAATATTTCACTCTGAACAAACTGCTACCCACAGAGATAATTCAGCTGGTGTAGACAACAGCAGATATGGACCAGTTGAGTCACATATCAAAAATCAGAGACGTAACCCCTCCAAAACCTCATCATCATCATCACCGATCATCTCACCATATGACTCCCCAATCGCCTCGCCATATAAGTCTTTCTCTGATGCCCTTCAAAGTCAATTAAAGAAAGGAATTCTTCCAATGCCAAAAATTGGAGTAGGCCTACGCCCAGCAACTAGCCATAATCAATGTGACTCTCCCATACACCTGACTGTATATGATATCTGATATCGACCGGACACCACTTCTATACTGCACATTACTCACCAAGATATGTCTGGTCATTCTGAAAATAAAATTATTAGCAATAGATCTTTGGTCGGAGAAACATTTTAAATAAAGAGGTGAGAGAGCTTCCTTCATTTTCTTGGAAGTTTATTTTTACTTGAGTTTGATCAAACACAAGGAGGTACATAGTTGCACAGTAACGCCAGGAATCATGTAAAGCTGACCTGCCATCCCCCAACTGCTTAAGCATTTTAAAGATTTTAGCAACATTGTTCTAATCTCTTTCCATCTGTAAATAAGTCTCCCTGGTGAAATTTCCAGACTCCCAGGCATCTTGGTCAGACAGGAAAGGTCCTGATCTAAGGAGAGTCAGCATAATCCAGGGCTCCGAGGGTCGTTTCCATAGGAACGTAGATGTGGCAGTTTTTCTATCTCTCCATTCGACCATGGCTTGAGCTTTGATAAAATTATTGAGAAACTAAGCTCCAGCACCTGCAGCCTGGATATTGTACCAACAGGTTTTCTTAAAAAACTCCTTCCACTCATCAGGTTGGATCTGATCCAAATAGTTAACGCATCCCTCCTATCAGGTGTTTTCCCACAAGTTTTAAAAACAGCAGTTAGCAAACCAATACTAAAAAAAAGAACCTAGTCAGTATGTTAATGCAAAACTACAGACCAATCTTTAATCCCCCATTTATCGGTAAAATTATTGAAAAAACTGTGTTCCAAATGTTAAACAACTTTCTAACAACAAACAACTGCTTTAATATTTAAAGTGTTAAAGTACTGGTACTATTGGACCTCAGTGCAGAGTTTGACAACGTTGAACGTGATATATTACTGGACTGTCTAGAGAGCTGGGTCGGACTCTCTGGTCCAGCAATCAACTGGGTCAAATCCTACCTCAAGAACAGGAACTTCTTTTTGATTAGCCAATTTTCATCACGAGAAACAGAAATCACATGCGGGGTCCCCCAGGGCTCCATTCTAGGGCCCCTCCTAATTAGCATTTACATGCTCCCATGTCGCCAGATAATAACAACCAATAATATTAACTACCACAATTATGCTGGCAACACTCAACTTTATATCTCAATGTCATGAGGTGATGTTAAACCCGTCCAAATCCTTAACAAATGCATTGAGCAAATTAACAACTGGATAATATAATGTCCTCCAACTGAACAAAAACAAAACAGAAGTACTTATCTTCGGAACCAAAAAAGATATATTAAATATCAGCACACACCTTCAGTTGGTCCAACTAGAAACTACTGACCAGGCCAAAAACCTAGGTGTTATAATGGACTCATACCTGAACCTCCAGGGTCACAAAAAGGCAATAACAAGTTAAGCCGTCTATCACGTGAGGAAAATTTCTATTTTAAAGGACTGATGACACAAGGTGACCTAGAAAAACTCATCAATGTGTTTATATCTAGCTGCCTTGATTACTGTAACAGTATCTTCACAGGTCTACCAAAAAATTGATCAGGGAGTTGAAGCTGATCCAGAACGCTGCTGCTCGTGTTCTCACTAAAACCAGTAAAATAGTTATAAAGTCCTTACAGTGTGTCCACACTGAACACGATAGGAGCGACTATGAAGCGCGACACACGCCTAGCTGTTCGCGTGCACATTAGCACCTTGAAGCGTGTACAACGCGAACTGGTCGCGCTTAAAATATGGTATTTTCACGCGTGAACTGGCCTTCAGCGGAGCTGGGGCCAGAGTGCATCTGCGGTGGATTATGGACTGAGCTGACGGAGGACTGCGTGTTCGACCCGGGCTTCAGCGGAGCTGGGGCTACAGTGCAGCTGGCGGTGAATTATGGACCGTGCTGACGGAGGACAGTGTGTTCGGCCCGGGATTCAGCGGAGCTGGGGCTTGAGTGCAGCTGGCGGTGGATTATGGACCGTTCTGACGGAGGACAGGGTGCTCGGCCCGGGCTTCAGCGGAGCTGGGGCCAGAGTGCATCAGCGGTGGATTATGGATTGAGCTGACGGAGTACAGCGTGTTCGGCCCGTGCTTCAGCGGAGCTGGGGCTAGAGTGCAGTTGCAGGTGGATTATGGACTATGGTCTCCGATCTGACTGAGGACAGAGTGTATCACGTGTTCGGCCTGGCCTCCGGTAGAGCTGGGACCGCTGCTCTGGGGGTTTGGTGAGCTACAGATAGGTCTAGCTACGGCGGAGGGATCCATAAAAAGAAGCGAGCCTCTCATAAACACCGGTGTAGTGCGAAAATCTGTTCCCCTGAAATATTCTGTTCTCCCGTTAGGTTTAGGCACTGGTTCCCGAAGAGTAGGGTTGGGAAAATGGTCAGTTTATGATTAGGTAATGCTCATCCAATGTTAGGATTAGAAAATAATTTAGGGTTAGGTAATTTTTCTCGAATGTTGAGATTGGTAAGAAATCAATCGGTCAGCCAATCAGAAACGACAAAATGTTAGGGAAAACATACCCACGTAACACCAGGGGGAACAGAATATTTCAGGGGAACAGATTCTCGCACAACACCGGCTCCTCGCCGCCTGGAGAACGTGACCTACTCGCCCAGTTTGTGCCGTGAAGATCCAAGCTTCCCCTGCCGAAACACCAACTACATTTCTGAGCAGCTGTCCATCTGTTTGCTGTTCGTAACAGTTTAAAATATTTGAGCAGCGTGGGACGTGGTGCGGGAGCTGCTACCAGGAAACCAGGTGAGGAGGCCGTTTCAAAGCTCACTTCTAGGCCGAGAGGTGCTTTTACAGCAACAACAGCTCTTTTAAGAGCCACCCACAAACCTCTTAATAGTATTCCTGACTAAATAGTTAATTTTTTTTATTTCTGTCTCTGTATAGCAAACTGCTTGTGTCATGTAGCTCAGGGTGATTAGCCAAGATGTTTATTAGTATTTCCTCCATGTCCTGCTGAGGCTGTGACTCCATGACAGTCACAGAATCACTGAAACTCTGTCCCCTGATTGGTTGTCGCGGCGCGATTTGACGCCGGAGTTCAGATTTTTCCAACTCGAGCGATAGACGCCATGAGCGCGAATGCTCAAAATGCACCACTAAAAATGTAGCGCAAACTTTCCATCGCATCTGTAGCGCGAATTATTTGCGCAAATCAAGCAGAAAAGCTTTTTTGCAACGCAAATCTGCTTCTGAAGTGTCACGGGACACCAAGTCGTGCTTCATCGCGCTCCTCCATTGATTTTACATGTAAACCTGAAGCTCTAGTCGCTCTTATCGCGTTTGGTCTGGACACACTGTAATACTGGCTCCCAGTAGCTTAGAGAAGATACTTCAAAGTGATTCTATTAGACGATAAATCATTGAATGGGTTAGCACCAGAGTATGAATGCAAAGCTGCAGAGTATCTAAAGTCTTTGATAAAAAAAATAAAAACGCATCTATTTAGACTAGCTTATGAGTAAATTATATGATTTTAGATTGCTTTTGTCAATCGGTAAATGTTTTTGTTTCTGTTTGTAATTCTACTGTTACTGCTAAATATTTTTCTGTGTTCATTATTTTTTAATTACTGTAATTGCTTTTGTCTGTTTTTACTTTCCATAATTTTAATACTGTTGTTGCTAAATGTTTTAATTGATGCCTATGTTTAATTTTCACATTTCTGTAATCATGTGAAGCACCTTGAATTGTCTTGTGCTGGAAGAGTGCTATATAAATAAAATGGCCTTTTCTGTGTCTTTATTGTTCTTTCCTTCAGTACAACATTTAAATTACCAATTTTGTCAATGCCATTAAACAAATCAGTGAATATTTTTGATGATTTGCATTCATGAATAATACTGTCATTTCTTTTGGCTTTTAGTTGGTATACTTAAGATTGGTCTGTATTTCTATGTGGAATAAACTTGGGTTAAAACGAGTATTGTCTGAGTTGATGGCTCATTTTTGAGTCAGGCAGGATAAATTTAAAAAATGCAAAACATGTCTCCATTCTATCTGATGTATGTCTGAACAACCCTTATATGAAAAGCTGGATGATAATTTTACACTAAATTCTGCTGTATAATTTCTGGAGAATGGTGAAGATATCGGTTAAAGGTTAGATTCAAAGACATGCTTTATGAAATGGTTGGATGAAGGATGTATTATCTGTAAATTGTCTCACATTAAACAGAAGTATTGATCCGATTGTTGACACGCAGATCTTTTGAGTACCTAGCTGTAATACAATTTTTACTTTTCATCTTCTCATTGATGTTTCATCATCACTGTACTTCATTTCTGGCAAACTACCACCATCAACTGAATTATTCATTGGTTATCCATCATTTAACTTTTACAAATCAGTACATGAGGCAGGGATCCTATTAAATGGAAGATAGATTGTAGTTTGTCTTTTTTATGCTTTTTAATTTGGATATTTTTATGTGGTCTTAATTGTATTTTACCCATTAGCTGCACAGTGTTGCTTGTTTGTGCAGTAATGTTTATGTGCAAATATATTTTTGCTACATTTTTTTAAAAATTACAATGAAAATTAAATCTTCTTTGCTGAGGTAAATGAGAGGACATATCACAGTGATTAAGTACATGCAAATGATGATTGTGAAAGGTAGAATTTATATTTTGTAAGAAAAGAAAATTGCAATGCTGATTATAGTTCTGCCTATGAATTTCATATCGTTCCATCTGGTGGTGTGATAGAAGGTATGTTGAGTAGTCAAAATTTCTAGAATTTTGTCTGAGAGTCTATTGTAGTATCACACACTAAAGTTCTTATAAGTGGGTTAAAGTGAGGTGCTTCATTAACCATTATCAATAAATAATTAAGTCAAGATTTTACCTTGGCCTGACTGAGGCAACATCAAGCACCCACAGCCATCGTGATCTACAGCAACTCCTTGAAAAATGAATTAGTATGAGCTTCAAAAATACTTAATTACCACTGGGATAAATAAAGTATTATTCAACTGGATTGAACTGAATTTTTAGGGCTGTATGGTAGCACAGGTATGGTGGGTAGCACTGTTGCCTTGCAGCAATAATGTTGTGGGTCTGTTATCCAGCCCAGTGTACTTCTGCATGGAGTTTGCATGTTCTCCCCGTACATGTGCAGGTTCCCTCTGGGTACTCGAGCTTCCTCCCACAGTCCAAACAAATGACTGTCGGGTAATTAGTCTTTCTCTAAATTGTCCTTAGGTGAGAGTGCGTGTGTGCATGTTTGTTTTAGTCTGCATGTTTGTGCATATCAGGTCCCATTTTTCTGTCCAAACCCAGCCCGCATTCAACAGAGCAGTAACCGAACCCAACCCGAGCCCACTACATGCGCTCCGTCACACACTCTGCAGCTATTTGCTGCCATCCTTAATTTATTCTGCATTACACCTGAAAATATTTTCTGCACCTGACCACGGCTGGTCTCCTCTGGTCCAGAGGTGGACTTTTTTTTTCCCCAACAGAATAATATGCAGAGTTGTGGGTTTGAGAGGGTGGACAAGGTGCTGCTTATGCTGCCATGGGTGAAAAAGCTCTCACCTGCAATGACTGGATAAATCAAGTTAATTATTCTATTTACTTTTAATCATCTTAATATATTTGATCTCATCTTATTTTTTTATGCCAACAATATATATATTTATTTTGTTTCTGTCAGTTTTGAAAGTGTAAACATATGTGCAAGATTCCCTTCAGCCAGCATAAACAAATCTATTGTTATTTTTATGAATAAAAAGTAAAGCTTTTTTCACTATCCGCACACTGCTAAAGCTTTGTAGAGCATGGAGGGAGGTGGAGGTTTTCGCCCTCCCTCCTTTGATGTGACCGAGCCTGACCCTAACCCGAGAATCCTTTCTAAATATCTGTCCGAAGACGATCCGGCCCGTTGGGTACCGTCGGGCTCGGGTCGGTTATCCATCCTCTAGTTTGTTTGTCCTGTCTGTCTCTGCGTTTCCTTGCAATGGACTGACAACCTGTCCAGGGTGTACCCCATCTCTTGCCCATTGAAAGCTGGAGATAGGCACCAGCTTAATGACAAGTGGTTTGGAAAATGGATGAATTCAGTTTAAAGTAGAAAAAAAGGTGATTTAAGAGCAGCCTATGTGTGGTGAAGCAGCCAAAAGAGGTCAACGGCTCAGATTTAAGATATTTGTTAACAAAACAATTGTTAGTTGTGCACTCCACATAGCAGTGCTATCTTTATGGGACATTGACAAAAAGAAAGACACAAGCCTCATCCATCCAAAACTTCCCTATCCCCAGCCACTTGGGCCAGCTCCTTGGGAGGAATCCAATGGCATTCCCAGGCCAGCTGAGAGACGTAGTCCCTCCAGCGTGTTCCGTGCCTGGAACACTTCACCAGCGGCCAGGCTCAGGCATCCTGACCAGCTACCTCAGCTGGCTCCTCTTTATGTGGAGGAGCAGCGGCACTACTTCTATCCCCCTCCGGATGACTGAGATTCTAATCTTATCTCTAAGGGAGAGCCCAGCCACCCTACGGAGGAAACTCATTTCAGCCGCTTGTATTCCTGATCTCGTTCTTTCGGTCACCACCCAGAGTTCATGACCATAGAAGAGGGTAGTAACATAGATTGACCATAAAATTGCTTTCCGAAGAAGCCGACAGGACCACATCATCTGCGAAAAGCAGAGACCGGATCCTGAGGCCACCGAAACAGATCCCGTCAAGACCTTGGCTGCACCTAGAAATCTTGTCCATAAAAGTTAAGAGCAGGATCGGGGACACAAGCCTCTTTCAGATATTTAAGAATTTCACACAAGGTCATAGAGTTTAAGATACTAGTCTTATAAATGGACCTAAGAAAACAATTTGCTGGTTTGATGTTGAAACCCCTTTCCTTGACTGAGTGTGAGGTGTAAAACAAATCTCACCAGGATGATCCTAAAGAGCTAAAGCTGAATAAAATGCTACGAAAAGTTTTTTTAAGGTTACCACAACCAAAGTAGGTACTAACCCTAAGCTGTTGTAGAAGTAGCTCTGGTAAAGGAAGACTTAAACTTTACCTTTTTGGTCTGTTTGAGGTAAGAAAACTAACATTGTACACAATAATCCAATTGAGAACCTGGAGAAAGACTTAAAAAAATCCATTCAGTTACCCTGATTTATTATGTTAGGTAAGGTTTAATTTATTTAGCAAATAATGAACATACTGTTCTAGCTCTAGATGTGTAAAAGGGGTACAGAAGAAACCAAAAAATTGCATCTGTAATTACATCAAAAGGTACTCCTTAAAAGTAATTCATGTAAGAACTGGATGCAAATGCACACAAAAATATGCAAATGTCATGGCTCTTCACAATAATGTGCTATGTTGTGTTGGTCTTTTACATACAGTAAAAAAATACTTTTTGATGTTTTTGGTAGTCCAAGTTGATCTACAAACAACAGTGGCTTACATTTTTCAGAGTAGTTTACTGCTGATTTTGTTCATGTATGCTCAGTGATGGTGAGTGTTTGTGTCCTCTCAAATATAATAAATCCACCCCGTGACAAACACACATCTTTTGTCCATCTACCTGAATCAGCATGGAATTCTCACTGTCCAAACAGCAGCCTAAACAATGTGAGCAGAGTGGCCAAATGGACACATAAAAAGGAAACATTAATGGACTGAGGGGTAGCATAAATCTTCAAGCAGAGCCTTTTATTCCATTGGTATTGTTAGCAGGTCAATGTAGAAGGAAAAGGTGAAGACGCCCCAGGTGAGATGTATCGCTGGTATCTAATTATACTGACTGTAAGTGTCTTTGACATTGCACATCCCAGTTGGAAAAAGAGAAAATATAATTATTTTTCACTTTATTTCAAGAATACAGAAGGACAGTATGCTCTGTCTGTTTTAATGTAATCTGCTATGACATGTAAGCTTTATTACATACTAGAGCCAGACATATAGCGATATATGTGACCAGAAATAAATCAAAGACAAACATATAGCATTAAATATATGAGTTACTTATTTCCAAAGCCTAATATCACTTATTAAATTGCAATGGAATAGAGCTCAACATCTTTGCAGAAACATTAATTTATAATATGATCCATTATAAGGAAGATTACATTTTTCAAAAGCCACATATACGGGTTCCAATCACTATCGACACACTTAGACATTGTTTTTTATTGTAGCTAATGCTATCAGAAAATCCCAAAACTGTCATTCAGCTGGAATAAAAGGACAGCTTCTTAAAATGTCATTTGTTGAGCAGTGCTGCAAAAAATAAAAAATAAAAATAATAAATATATATTCCACTTTTTTGCGTATTTAGAGTAGATGTCATTACTTTGAAAACAGTTCATGCAAGCTGCAACTTGATTGGGCAACACAGTGACAAACATGGCTGTTAGGTTAATTGGTCTCTCTAATATGCTCTTATGTATGTGTGTGTGCTAGTGTGTGTGTTCATGATTGTTTGGCCAGTGGCTCTCCGTGTTGCCCTGTGGTCGACTGGCGACCTGTCCAGGGTGTACCCCGCCTCTCTCCTGATAGCCAGTGGAGACAGGCACCAGCTCCCCCATGACTCTTTGTGAATAAGTGAGAAAATATCTATGTTTGAGAATAGATAATGAATATACAAAGCACAATCTTTGTGTTTGGTCTAATGATGCAACCTGAAACCTATCCATTTCCTAATCTGCTCTCTACTCAGCTACTAATCACACTCATACTGTTCACATGTGCCTGTTTATTGCCTCCTCCTTCTCAACTGTTTCCACAAAAAATTAGGAAAAATTGATACCTCTGCCATTTTTGCATTGGAATAAACTTTGTTTAATTTTACCTGATTGATTTTATATACCAAGCTGTCTTACCTTACAGAGCTGATTCTGGAATGAAGTGGAATGAATGGAAATTAATTATTTATAAAAACATCCACTGTGATTTTCTGCATTTTTGTTTTAGATTCTGTCCATCACAGTTGAAGAGTACCTTTGATACAAATTAAAGACCTCTACATGCTTTCTAAGTGGGAAAATTTCACAAATCAGTAGTGTATCAAATATTTGTTCTCCCCACTGTATAATTACAAAATAAATTTACAACGTGAAGAAACATTTTCATATCAAACTTTTTTCCCCTGTTTTTTTAATAAAATCTATTGAATTTATACTTAAATTAGATCATGTATCTGTGTTAGAACCGGGTTCCAGTAGCAATGTATAGTGTTTGTCTTACAATCAATAGATCTCATAATGGCTCATCAGCTAGAAAATATAATTTAGTTGTTGTACTACCAAGAGACTTTTTCTTTTGGTTAAAATTATGGTTCCGCCTGCATCCTTAGTGCAATCAGGCCTCTCCATACCAAGTTCCTGGGCTGAATGTCAACACCAGACCGCCGTTGGTTAATATACTCCAAAGAACCCTCAAGCTCCCAGGCCCATGTTGGAGGATACAAGCTTGATATGAAAAGCCACCCAGCCCACCCAGGGAAATGAAACAAAGGTGTGGATTGAGGTACTTCTACATATGTATTACATTCTAAATTAATTTGGATTGTATCTTAAAAAAATTGCTCAGATCCATGTGTACATGCAGTTTAATATGTCTGGATACAGAAATATATACCTTTTTTTTTCGTTTGAACATCTGTATTTTGTGTGAAAAAAGGGATTTTATCATCTTCACCTGACAGTCTCGAGAGCCGGGATTTTTTTTACTTTTCTTCAACATAACATTGTGATGTTTTGTTTTTCCATTAGGTTAATGAAGGTTGTTGAAAGTTAAGGTTGTCCCTTAATCCAGAATCCAGAATACAATCTAGGAAAACACAATCACAGCATTTCACCATTAAGATGCCAGTTGTGATTTGAGGTGACAGTCAGAAGTGGATGGAGGAAAGTCATATGCAGTTACTGAAATTCATGATGACTTCCTTATTCCAATTATTACTGATCTGTTTAACAACTAAAGCTTGGGAGGAAATTTGTTCTGAAACAGAACTCTTAATCCCAAGCACTTACTGGCCAAACCTCTGCATTCAACATACTTCAGTTCCACATCTAAACTTCAATCTGACTCACGTTGTGGATGTACCTCTGGAGAACGTTGCAAAATTAAATGGTTTTTATGACCTAAATGAAAAAATAATATAAAATAATTTTTATTTAATTCAATTTTATTAAGTTTAATTATATATCACAATAGATGTCATCTCAATGCACTTTACAAGAAAAGTCATTTCAATACAATTATACAAACATTCTAATCAGGTAAAAGTTTTGTATGTTAGGAATCCCAGGAAATTATGTTGAGTCATCGACTTGAATTTGTGCCTGGAAGATTGAAGATAAATAGCTTCTATAAACCTATAAATCTTATTTATAGCTATAGACCTTAAACGACGCCGGGTTAGTGTGAACGATAGGGTAAAGACTATATTATTATTATTTATTTATTTAAAGACTAAATAATTATACGTTTAAGGCATTATCCGGCTTAATGTGGACGTGGCCTTAGCTTTCATGTCCTCCCGCCGTGCTCGGGAAAGCCGTACCCGATCTTCCGAGTGAAACCATTTGTGGTGATTATTTGCAGTGATACGGTCTTGGCTCAGAGCATGACTTGGGAATGACGGAAGAAGCGAAAATTTGGGGCTTAGTTTGTTTTAATAAATAATGTTAAGCTCCATCTGTGGTCTTCTCCTTTTTTCTTTAGTTTGTTATTATAACATATATATATATATATATATATATATATATATATATATATATATATACACTACCATTCAAAAGTTTGGGGTCACATTGAAATGTCCTTATTTTTGAAGGAAAAGCACTGTACTTTTCAATGAAGATAACTTTAAACTAGTCTTAACTTTAAAGAAACACACGCTATACATTGCTAATGTGGTAAATGACTATTCTAGCTGCAAATGTCTGGTTTTTGGTGCAATATCTACATAGGTGTATAGAGGCCCATTTCCAGCAACTATCACTCCAGTGTTCTAATGGTACAATGTGTTTGCTCATTGGCTCAGAAGGCTAATTGATGATTAGAAAACCCTTGTGCAATCATGTTCACACATCTGAAAACAGTTTAGCTCGGTACAGAAGCTACAAAACTGACCTTCCTTTGAGCAGATTGAGTTTCTGGAGCATCACATTTGTGGGGTCAATTAAACGCTCAAAATGGCCAGAAAAAGAGAACTTTCATCTGAAACTCGACAGTCTATTCTTGTTCTTAGAAATGAAGGCTATTCCATGCGAGAAATTGCTAAGAAATTGAAGATTTCCTACAACGGTGTGTACTACTCCCTTCAGAGGACAGCACAAACAGGCTCTAACCAGAGTAGAAAAAGAAGTGGGAGGCCGCGTTGCACAACTGAGCAAGAAGATAAGTACATTAGAGTCTCTAGTTTGAGAAACAGACGCCTCACAGGTCCCCAACTGGCATCTTCATTAAATAGTACCCGCAAAACACCAGTGTCAACATCTACAGTGAAGAGGCGGCTGCGGGATTCTGGGCTTCAGGGCAGAGTGGCAAAGAAAAAGCCATATCTGAGACTGGCCAATAAAAGAAAAAGATTAAGATGGGCAAAAGAACACAGACATTGGACAGAGGAAGACTGGAAAAAAGTGCTGTGGACGGATGAATCCAAGTTTGAGGTGTTTGGATCACAAAGAAGAACGTTTGTGAGACGCAGAACAACTGAAAAGATGCTGGAAGAATGCCTGACGCCATCTGTTAAGCATGGTGGAGGTAATGTGATGGTCTGGGGTTGCTTTGGTGCTGGTAAGGTGGGAGATTTGTACAGGGTAAAAGGGATTCTGAATAAGGAAGGCTATCACTCCATTTTGCAACGCCATGCCATACCCAGTGGACAGCGCTTGATTGGAGCCAATTTCATCCTACAACAGGACAATGACCCAAAACACACCTCGAAATTGTGCAAGAACTATTTAGAGAAGAAGCAGGCAGCTGGTATTCTATCGGTAATGGAGTGGCCAGCGCAGTCACCAGATTTGAAACCCGTTGAGCTGTTGTGGGAGCAGCTTGACCGTATGGTACGCAAGAAGTGCCCATCCAACCAATCCAAATTGTGGGAGCTGCTTCTAGAAGTGTGGGGTGCAATTTCTCCAGATTACCTCAACAAATTAACAGCTAGAATGCCAAAGGTCTGCAATGCTGTAATTGCTGCAAATGGAGGATTCTTTGATGAAAGCAAAGTTTGATGTAAAAACAATCTTATTTCAAATAAAAATCATTATTTCTAACCTTGTCAATGTCTTGACTCTATTTTTTATTCATTTCACAACGTATGGTGGTGAATAAGTGTGACTTTTCATGGAAAACACAAAATTGTTTGGGTGACCCCAAACTTTTGAACGGTAGTGTATATATATATATATAATCAGTGCTTAAAGTTGAACATGTCTGCATATTTGCACAAGTGGTCAGGTAGTCTGAATACTAATTTGTCAAAATGATCAACTCTCACAGTTTTATAAAAACCTGTCAAACTCTGTAAGAGAATAGTAAGATTGACTGTGTCAAAAGCAGCACTGAGATCCTAGTTGTTTCTTCAAGCATTAATCCCTGTGGTTTCAAAGCTCAATAATTATGACCGTTTTACTGCCATTTAGTGTCTGAGAGAAGTTCGAAAACTAATCTTACAATTAAAAAATAGCTCAAGTCTTTAAAAATATAGTACATGGGAAATATTACTTGTGGCACAACACAGTTGTTGTTTTTTTTTACTTTTGTAGAGCCATCAGAGGCAATTCAACTCAAATAATGACTGATTGCAAAGGGTTAGATAATATTGTAGTGAGATGAGGTTGATGGTAAATGACAGTTTTAACTTTGTGCTCATGAGTGACTTAACACTTCCTCTCACTGATTTTGCTCTGTTTCAAACGATGCGGAAAATTACTTCATCAGAGCTTTCATGTGAAATGCTTGTTTGTTAAAAAATGCTGCTGTTTTAAATTCATAATGAGAAATTTGTTGTAACATGTATGCCTTTTTATAAAGCTTTTCTGACTTGCATTTCAAATATAAAATTAGAAAACTTTATTTTCAGATATGTATTGAACTTTTTTAATCATCTGTTATGACTTGCACGTGTCTTCTAATGAGCTAGTTCAGCACCATGGACAATGCCTCTTTCCCACATCTCACAGTTCAGAACTGTGGACAGTAACACATAAGTTTGTGACGTTGTCCCACTCTTTTAAATTATCCTTATTATTTATATTGATTGTAAGTGCCCAGCCTTTGTTTCCGTTTGAGGATTACTCTCAGAAAACTATTTTTAGGTGGAGAACTTGTGAATTTTTTTTCTATTTTAAACATACTGGTGCTGGTTTATCAAGATTCCTGATAATGACCACAAAATTGCGTGCAATGCTAAACATTTCTGCAAGTGGGTTGTCCTTAATTTGTGGGTGATTTACTAAGATTGCGTGAGCAATTCTCAACAGGTGCAAGCAGTATTCAAATGAAGAGTTTCCGGCAGCTAATGCAAGCTGTACCACGGCTAGAGTGAGGATGAATACGTATGGATCCATGATGCATCTTTGGCACAAAAATGTGGCTAAGATGCTGTGAATTCTGTTTTTCGTTTGTCAGTACTAAACGTAATCCATGGGGTGTACATGCACTGCTCTCTGCTGCTCTCTGGACACATCGTATTTCAGGGTTAAACTGAATAAAACTGCAGCATGCCTGAATTTCGTTTTTTAAAAATCATATATAATGCCATTTATCATTGTGGTATTGTATATGATTACTACATTTTATTATTTGGACTCCAGGAAGGTAGACCACTACTTGATAAACTAATGAGGATCCACCAGGATCATGTGCACTCAGCGCATCTTCACCAGATGGAGACGTGATGAGAGAGCAGTGAGTTATTATGCGTCTTTGGGAGAAAAACAGGTAAATATTTACATAACTCTCATTTATGGCCATTGGAGTGTTAATTACTCTTAGGTTATATTGGATGTGAATGACATTTTTGGTTTGTCAATAATAAGCTCATATTGAATGTGGTAGTGCAAAATTAAGAAGTGCTAAAAATAGACGCTAAAATAGCCGGCACAAACATTTTTATGCTTAGTAAATCACGCTGCACTTGGAGCTCCTACTTCTTTGCCTATTCTCCTCCCAATATTTTGCGTGTTCTTACAGAAACGAGGGCAAAAGCGCTAAAATGGATTGCATGCATCTTGCCGCAGGTTCGATGGTGCAATGCGCACTGCGCCTTGTTGATAGATCAGCCGGAGCCTTTTTTCATGATGTTGCACAAACCGTTGATAAATCAGGCCCACTGTGTTGTAAATGTAACCCCCCAATAAATAGTGTGGACCAATTTAAGTATTTAACAAACTGACCTTTTATTTCATGGTTTTGTAATTCATTTTGTATATATGTTAATCGAAAGCGGACACTTTAATATGGTCAGGTAATATTTTTGTGAATGATTCCAGTAAGAAAAACGGGATTATGGAGGAAATCACAGGGTAGGAACTTTTCTTTCAGAGAGGTTGCACCAGGGTCTGAACAGGGGACGGACCGCCTTCCGCCCTCAGTTGTATTCTGGAAAGAAAAGCATGATGTCCGTTTACCTCATTTCTCCGTTCTCCTGTTTATTCAGGTTGTTAAAAGTGTTTAAAAGTGTTAATAATCAGCTACATAGACCGGGGTTACACAGTATTCTGTGTTGTGTGAGTTTTGAGACAATTTCCGGATCGAGTTTTGAGTAGTTTGTGTATGAATGGAGTGAAAATAAAGTGAAACTGCCACTCGGGAGCCGCCATTTTGTGCCTGAAGCTCAGCCAATGTTATTAAGCACATGGTATAAGAATTATACAGAATAGACTTCGGTTTTAAGTGAATACTTCAGTTTATTGTTATAAGTGTTTTGTGGGTTTCAGAGTTGAGATGAATGTGCTCTCTGTTTTGAGTTTTAACTTGAAAAACACAAAATTAAGTGATTGTGAGCCATAAATAAGAGTATTTGGTCCTGATTAATTCAGGGTAGCATTAGCATTTCTTTTAGGTCAGTAGCCTGTGAGAGACAGATATATGAAAATTGTTGTTATTCAACATTAAAAGCTATAATGCACCTTATAATTTGCACAAGAATATTGCACTTCAAACAGTGATGAACCCAACAGTGTTATACTGTGAATGTTCCTTTTATTATTAAAGGTGGTTTAAATATGCTGGTTAACCAAATATGGAAAATGGATAAGTTTAACTGTATTAAATGAGAAACTGGAACTGAAAAGAAGTGATAT
>JAPXFQ010000195.1:0-31789 GCA_028564705.1 Apricaphanius iberus
CCTGGTTGTCAGCAACATGAATGAGATGTCTCACTATGCAAAACCTCTCCCTGCATATTGTTTATAAGCATAAATCTTATTCTTCCACCCCTGATTGGCTGCAGATCATCATTACCATGTCTAGTATCATATATAATGAATGTATAAAGAATGATGTTGTATGGGTTTTTCCAGATAAACATCTCTTCTTGTTTGGCCTAGCATGAAGGGTTGTGGGATGGGGAAAAAATGTTATTGAAAACCTTTAAGAACAAAAACAGAAAACAAGCCCACCACTTTTGGCACAAAGCATAGTTGGGCCCCGTAAACTGGGCCCCGGCTGGATGCACTGAGAGCATCGGTTTATCCCTTTATTATAGCTGATACAAAAGCCTGGAGCCACACCATCTTAAAATAATGGCTCAAATGGAGGCCCAGAGAGGTCTTTCAGCACCATGGACAGGGACCAAGAGGGATCCAAGGCAACAAAAGACACCAGGTGTGTTTCTCAATGCCAAGGAAACTCGCATTGATGCCTTGGTCCCGCCCCAGTTGCCTGGTAGATACGTCATCACGGACCGCCAAGGCGTGTTTCAATGTTCATGTGCTACCAAGGTGTCTATCCTCAGTTTGTCTGCAGTTTAGCTAACTAACCAAGGATACATGGGAGGTGTCTTGATGCCTTCCCTCGGTCAAAAATTACCCAGAATACAATGCAGTATTTTCCAAAAAATGGCAGATCAGTTACTTCAGGGACCAATTTCCAGTTTAAACCTAAGTCAACTAATTGTAGTTATTGGGCTTATATCTAAAATGTTTTTTTAGATTCAAAGCAGTTCTCTATGGTTGGTTAGTTGCTTAGTAGTTGTAGCTTCGGTGGCTAGCAGGTACTAACTCACTGACACATTTGATTTAACCAATATACACACAATTAAAAAAGTAAAATGCTTGTTATACATCTATATTGTAACTTATAGGTATAAAATATAACGATGGGCCGGGCGTAAACAGAGCGCGCAAGCATAAGGCGGGCTCTATGCAGCTAAGTCTGTTCCATTTAACGTTTTCTATGACCAAGGAAGAACAGTGTCCTTGTAAGCAAGGCGCCTCCCAGCTGGCTTCCCAGCCGACATTCAAAGCTGAAATGGCAGCCATTTATACCTTTATGTGAGAGAATGCTTTTTTCAGGAGCTCCCGAAGGAAAGGAAAGAAAGCATACACAGGGCACTGAAAGGACAGAATGTCTTTGTCCTGACACCATGCCTCAAATTTTCTTCCCTTGAAATGGGTTGTTGGAAGTTGTTGTTCCGCATAGACAAGTGGGTTGTGTGCCAAAAGAGTCGCATACAGCAGCCAATCAGAGCTGAAGGAATAAGACTGATGCTTCTGAGTAGTCCACAAGGGAGCTTATCCAAAAGTGATATATCAAAATGAATATACAGAAAGAGAACCTTCATTATTATTTTAAAGGGAGTACTTTAGGATGAGAAGGAACTGCCATGGAAAATCTGACTGGGTGGATGTGAAATGGAAAGGAGGGGTTATGTGCCACCCTGTTCAGAAGGATGGAAGCAGCTGTGGTGTCATTGTCGTTAAGGTAAGCTTAGAAATTAATGGATAATGTCACATACAATTTTTACCACAACAGCTACATGTTGTTGTATAGCTGTCCTTGGCTAAAAGGGACAGTTTTTTGTTTTTTTTATTCTTTTTTTCCCTTCTTTTTACTGGACCTTATTTTTAGCAAATATTATGTTCAGTTAAACACCTAGATAAGTTTGGAGCCACTTGGAGTACTTCAGGAGGAGTTTATATCCAGTCGCGATCAGTGTATATACACAAATAATGGGAGTCAATGGGGGCAGGAGGTTTGCCGCCTGTAATAACGCATTATCTGCCCTAAAACTTATTAATTTAACCATGTTTTGTTATTAATAGTTAGTGATTTTTCCCTGTGAGTTCAGAACGTATCAGAGATGCTAAGGTATTAGCTTGTGGGGTCTTTACAGGCTTTTATTCCAACTGATTCCAACTTACAGCAACCTGGAATTCCAATGATGTCACCCATCTGCCATTGCAGCTGTAGTAATTATAGGTAGCGGAAAGGGAGCCTGTTGAAGCTAAAGTTAGTCCAATTGGTCTTCGGTTAGTGCAATTTAGAAACACTCAAAAGCGAACCATGTTGATGTCTGCAGTAGTAAGTTTTGTATAACTGACTCTCATAGAGCACAGAGTCAAAGTCCTGCTCAGACTACAACTGGGATGGAGCATGGCAGTGACGTAATTGAAATCGTGTGATAGTGTAGTTGTGTTATTGCCTCTAAATCACCCCGGAACAGAACTAATAAGCACTTCTGAGATGTTCTAAAATCACAGGGGAATATAGCTAACTATCAATAACAAAGCATTGGTGAAAAAAAAAAACTTTCGCTTTAAGGTCACATTCGCTGAGGAGCCCATTTAATTGATGTGTGATTAAAATGGTGTACACTTTCTTTGTTCTAGCAAAAGATTATGGATTAAAACTGCATTACAATAATTACAAATAACTACATAAATACTGTACATCAATACCCTATCAGTATTATAGTAAACAGACTTTTTACAAAAGTATTTTTGCTTCGTCTAAAAAAAAGAAAAGTCTTGCTAAAATGTATTGCAGTGAGCTATATCTTTGCTATAAATTGTTTACATGTTTACATGTAAAGTATTTGTGGCCATACTCTGCATTGAAAGACATTGAAAATCACTGTACTTTTTATTTAGATGGCTAAAGTCTTGATGGAGGCATTTCCTCTGATGCCAGATGCTACATTTGACACTTCAAAAAAGGCTATGAAAGTAGTGAGAAGGGAGTTGGCCCTTGAAATCCTTGAGGCATCAGGTATCTTTACAGCTTACAAAAAATACACAAGTGCCATTAGTGCATCTCCTATACATCTAAATTATTTACCAATCTCCTACTTACGGTGTATTGGACCTTTGTTGGACCAACCACTGAAAATCCTGATTAATAATTTTTCTTCCAGTTTTTGATGAGCACAACTGTTGTGCAATGTGTGGTGCCTTTAAACCTCCTGCATCTGGGCCTCCCATAACAAACTGGGGGAGTTCTTGGTGATGGATTTCAATATTACACTATTACATCTGAATAGGTCAAAAGATAATTATTAAGCCAAGTGACCAGTCATTAAATTTAATGAACACAGTTTTATGATCTGTATTTTTTCATCTGTACTTTTGACAGATCCAATGTGATACATGTGAAAGATGGTTCCATGCAGAGTGTCTGAACATGGACAGCGCAGTATATGAAAGTACAAAAACAGAAATTTGGAAATGCCCATTGTGCGAATGAAACTCAATTTGAAACTGAGAAAATGCAAATTGTAAAGTTTAGAGTACATGTTTAAAATGTGTACACCACAATACAAGTGTTTATGGAAAAATGAATGTATTGTTACATTTTTGAAGAATAAATTAAAAAGTGATTATGAATCGGTGTGTCTGGTTCTTTAGATGTATTAAGACATTTTAAGGTTGATTTGGTGCCACTCAGTCACATGACCTGGAAGCTATTGAAGGAAAACCTGAAATATTACTGTAAAATATTAATATAAAATATTATGTGCATTCAAATGGCAAATAAATGGGTGTGTCTTGTTCTTTAGATGTATTAAGACATTTCAACATTGATTTTGTGTCACTTGGTCACATGACCTGGAAGCTATTGAAGAAAAACATGAAATATTACTTTAAAATATTAATATAAAATATGATAAGCATTAACATCGAAAATAAATACAATAATAGTTGTTCTCTGGTCCCGTTTCCGATCAGAGGGAAATTTTAAGGTTGATTATGGTGTCCACTCATGTCACATGACCTGGGAATGCTTTATTGAAGAAGAACCCCTACACTATTACAGTGAAAAAATGAAGTAAAATAATACATAATGTGTATTTTTTTTAATCAATAAATCCTGTGTGGTAGTGTATTCGTCAGTTGTCAGCAACAACGAATCAATATTTTGGCGTAAACTTTGTCAGTGATTGTACAGGTATTTATGTCATTTCTGGGATGTCTATACCATTTATTGATTGTCCGCTAAACCGAAACCACCGCCTTTAGGAGCGAGCCTTCAGCTGCGATGTATCCGCTCCATGAGAGCAGTTGTCGGTGAGACGTCGGAGGAAGTCTCCGCTTTAATGAAGCCAATGTCCGTCGAATATCCAACTTAAAACTAACTTCACCGCGGTTATACTGACACCGATTACCCAGCATGCCGCGAGTGCGTTTTTTCAGAAATGTTACACATTAATCTATATTTATAACTGTTTTATTTTTTATTTAAAGCTAAATTATAAATAATTAGATGCAACATTTACAAAGCATATTAATAGACTATCTGTTAGGAGCAGACGTAGGTATTAAAAAAAAACATCCTCATCTGCAGGCTTTTTTGAAAGTGGGGGGGACACAGCTGCCAATCACAAATATTGCTGGGGACATGTCCCCGGTTAAAATGACGCCTATGTATATGAGTTAGCTACAATAGTGCCTCTTATGTTCAAAACAATATGTCAAGAAAACTACAAATAACCTGATAAAGGTTCATACATTAGTTTTTCACATTTCACTAAGATTTAAAGTCGAACATATCCCAAATGTAAAAATGTTTTATGATGAATAAATAACTTGTAAATATCTGACCTTGGGATGGTTCTTCCTCCTCCAGATCTTCTTCCTCTGGTTCTGCAGCGTTTACACTAATGATGAGAGATCTTACTGACTGGTTGTGGTTTCATCACATTCTGTGATGTAGAAACAAAATGGACCAATCACAGTTTGGGAGCTGATTCTCTTGGCATGGGAGGAGGCCGACTCAGTTTGGTTACATGATTCCTCAGAAACAGAAACTTAAGAAGCAACAGATCCATGACGTCAGATTTCATTCCTATCCTACTGTTCTGACCCGGTTATCAAGGCAAGAACCACCAGTACATATGGCTAGCCAACAGGGCCTGAAAATCGACCATTTCTTTTTTTCCCCATTATCACCCAGTGTCCCTAAGTCCAGTCCTGGGCATTGCTCTCCCTCCTCCAACCACAGGAGGGCCCTACTGAGCTCAAGCCTCCTTCATGCTTTGAAGAGTGATGAACCTTTTTTTTTTAATGAACTTTATTTATATTTACAGTATTACAAGGCAAAAATAGTACACTAATACAGTATAAACATTATAGAATCTGAGCACAAAGGTTAGAACAGAAAATAAAAAAAAACATTTAAAAAAAAAGTATAATAAAGGGGAGAATTAAGTATAATAAACCTTTTAGTTTTTTTGTTTTGTTTTTTGTATGGGACAGAAGTACTTTTAAATATTATCTAAATACATAAACAATTGCTGGGCTTTTTTGTTGTTACATAACTTTAATGCATCCTTTAATATATTTATTTCGTTAATAAAATTTTTTATGGTGGGAATAATTTTTTGGAAGCGGGATTTATGAATAAAAAATTTAGCTAATAGAATTAAGTTATTTATACCAAAACTAAATTGATCTTCCTGAATTACACCAACTTTAATTGTTTCAAAGCTTAAAGGTGGGATGTTTTTTTTCCGGATCCAATTCTGAAAGTCTTTCCAAAAAATATTTGTCTTAATACACAAAAAGAAAAGGTGTTCTAGTGTTTCAATTTCCGAGTTACAAAATGAACATGAGTTGTTGTCCATGTTAAATTTCTTATGCAAAAACTCGTTACATGGATAAATGTTATACATTATTTTAAAATGGATTTCTTTAACCTTTTGTGGAATTGGAAAACTAAGATAATGAGTTCTAATTTTCATTAACCTAGTATTATCGTAATTACAAAATAAATATTTTCTTTTTAGAGTTGATGGAAAAAGAATTAGGGTCATAGTACTTCTTATGAATTTGTTATTGCATTTTTTATCATTAAAATTACATCCATTAATAATTAAACCAGGTTCAGCTGGAATAGTTTGTTGATATGTTAACATGCCTTTAATTATTGATATCATACCATCAGGGATTGCTTTTAACACTCTGATAAATTTTGCTTTAGTACAATTTAAAGAGTATTTTTCAATAAACAAGTTATATGTTAAGAAATTTCCATCATTTTCCATCAGGTGTAAAATAGACCAAATACCTTTTTCATACCAATCTCTGAAGAAAAATGATTTCTTGTTGAGTAGAATGCATCTGTTGTTCCAAATAGGAACAGAGTGAGGAGAAAAATTATGCTTAAAAATAAGTTTCCAATAATGTAATACTTGTCTGTGAAAATCTGAAAGTTTTGTTGGAAGTTTACCAATTTCAAAATCACATCTCAATAAAAATGAGATTCCACCAAAGTCATTGAATATCTTAAATGGGATATTAAACCAAAAACTTTCATAGCTTTTTATGAACTTCTGTAGCCATCTAAGTTTTATACAGCCATTCATGGCGTCAAAATCAATCATATTTAAGCCTCCTTCTTCTAAAGATTTGACTATATCCACTCTTCTAATATAATGATACCTATTTTTCCAAACAAAGTTAAAATTGTCTTGATTCAATTTCTTGATTGCTTTGTCTGAAATGTACAATGAAAAGGTAGGGTAGATTACACGGGATAAGCTTTCCATTTTTGTAAGTAGAATACGTCCGAAGATCGAAATATCTCTTTGAAGCCAACTATTCAAAATTACCTTATTCTTCTTAATTTGATTTTCAAAATTAGATGACTCCCTTATTTCTTTATTTTTTGAGATATTAATTCCTAAATATTTTACTTCTGATTTGATTGGAATACCGCAAACAGTATCAGGAGGATGGTCATGGATAGATAAAATTTCGCATTTTTTCATGTTCAAATGTAGTCCAGATGCAACAGAGAATCTTTTTAGCTCCTGTAGAGCACCAGTAACCTGATATTTGTTCTTTAAAAACAAAACCGTATCATCTGCTAATTGAGTAATTACTAACAAATTCCCCGATACGTTTAAAGGTTGAATTTTTTTCTTATTTTTTATAAAAATTGCTAATAATTCTGCTACCATGATAAATAACAGAGGTGAAACAGGACATCCTTGACGAATACCTCTTTCAATTTTAAAACGTTTTGTTGTTCCTGCAGGCAAGGAAACTGAACTATTGATGTCTGTATAAATCATCTGAATGATTTTCACAAACTTTTCTCCGAAACCGAAACATTTTAAGGCTTTTAAAATAAAAGAGTGTTCAACCGTGTCAAATGCTTTGTAAAAGTCTAAGAACAAAATAATTCCATTATCCTCTACCAGATGTTCGTAGTCCAATAAATCTAAGATTAGTCTTAAGTTATTATGAATGGATCTATCTCTTAAAAAGCCTGATTGAGTATCACTAATAATTTGGGATATGTCATTTTTCAGTCTGTTTGCTATCACATGTGTGAAAATCTTATAATCTGTATTAAGTAATGTAATTGGACGAAGGTTTTCAAGAAATCTCTTATCTTTTGCAGGTTTTGGGATTAAGATAATAAGACCTTGTTTCATTGTAGAAGTTAGAGAATTAATTGAAATAATATTTTTGATGGTTTCCAGAAAGAAAGGTTTTAAATCTTCCCAAAAGAATTTATAAAATGAGATTGTTAACCCATCTTGACCTGGTGCTTTACCGGTTGCTATTTTTTTTATTGCCATATCTAATTCCTCCAGTCTAATGTCAGCCTCACAGTCCTCCTTAAACCTTAAATCTATTTTTGGAATAAATTGTTGGATTATTTCTATGAAAGAGTTGGCTTTGATAGGGTCATATGCAGATGAGTACAAATTGGAATAAAATTTATAAATTTCTTCAGAGATAATTTTGTGATCACTAAATTCCACATCATCAATAAATATCGAATTAATACTCTTATTTTCCTGCCTTCTCTTTTCTAAATTAACAAAGTAAGCCGTGTTTTTTTCTCCATGTTCTATCCATTTAGCTCTGGATCTAATATATGCTCCTTGTGCTCTCTTGCGGTAAAATCTATCTAAATGATTTTGGAGTGTTATAAGTTCCCCCCTATCTGCTTCGGACATCTTAGATTTCATACATAAATTGTTTATTTTTTGCATCAAGTGAGTCTCGTATTCTCTTTGTAGTCTACTTTCCTGTTTGCTAATTGTAATGGAGAGCTCCTTAGCCTTGAATTTAAAAAATTCCCATCTTTTACTAGTACACCCAATGGAGTTATCATTTTTAATTTTCTTTATCAAATCTTTTATTAGCCTGACATATTCCTGATTGTTTAGTAAATCCTCATTAAATTTCCAATAATCTTTTTTAAATTTAAATGCATTAGTAGGCGTTGTTTTAAGAGAGATTATGCAATGGTCTGTTAGAGGAGCAGAGGAGATAGACGTTTGTGAGGTGTGTCTAGCTACATCCGGGGTTATTAACCATAAATCAATTCTAGATTTTATACTACCATTTGGTTTGATCCAAGTAAACTGGCGAATATTAGGATTTCTATATCTCCATATATCTATGAAATTATTTGTATTAATAAATTCAGACAAAGTAGGATTTAAATTTTCATTGGAATCTCTTGAAGGACTTCTGTCAAGCTGATCATCTGGTGCTAAATTGAAGTCTCCACCTACTATTATGAAATTTGTATTGAAAGTGTCTTTATATTCAGAGATAACTTGAGCTACTTTAAACAGCAAAGCTTTGTTTTCCGTGTTGTTAGCATATCCATAAACATTACACAATATGACAAATAAACCGTCAACATTTAACAGAATTGTGATCCAATGACCGTAAACATCAAACTTGGAGTCAACAACCTTTCCAGGACATCTATTAAAAGCAATGGCTACACCTCCTGAGCGGGTTGAGCCATGACTGAACCAAATCTTTTCTCCCCACTGATTGGACCAGTAGGTGGCGTCCGCGACATTCGAGTGAGTCTCCTGCAAAAAAATGCATTGTGCCGATTGCCCTTTGCAAAATAAAAAAGCGCTTTTCTTTTTATGCTGTCCCTTAGTCCTCTTGTGTTCAAAGAAATAAAAGAAAGAGGTGTTTTAAGCATAAAATTAAACGAAATAAAACTTTAACAGTGAAACTGTATGTATCTAACCGGATAACAAGGGGTTTTAAAGAAAACCGAAGCTTGTAAAATATTTAACGTCCCTCAGAAGTAGAATTAGTAAAGCTAAACATGTATCCTCCAGTTTGCTAGAACAAAAATAAAATCCAAAAACCCATAAATTGAATTCGAGAAATAATAAACATCCTTTAAGCGTTGTCGAAGATGCGTCGGCCGTTTATGAACCCGAAGGGACCTCTGTAATAACGCCCGATCACCCGCCTTCCTTGCTTGAAGTATCAGAGGCCACAGTTTCTCTCTCGCCAGACGATCCTCCTTTGACATGTCCTCCATGAAGCGAATGCCGGTAGACTTACAGACTTCGGACGTCTTGGTCAGTTTCCAGATGCCATCTCTGTGGTGACGTCTGGAAAACTGTACGATGACTTGTCGAGTGCGATTTTCTTCTTTCTTGCCTATTCGATGTACGATGTCCACTGTGGACATCGTACTATGTCCACTATGTGGACAGTCCACATAGTCATCCATCCTCTCGGCCCATTCTGGAGCGATCTTCCCAAGGATTGTCACCACGTCTTGCCGTATATTTTCTCCCATCGTTTCTTTCAACCCTTTAATCCTTAGGTTCCATCTGCGTTTATAACGATCCGATTCCCTCACCTCCATTTCCAATTTGGAGACTTTTTCTTTTTTAAGAATAGTTATCTCTGTATCCATGACGGCAATCTTCTCCTTACATTCTTTAATTTCGGCTGCGTTGAACTCCAACGCTTTAGCAAGACTGCTAATCATTACAGTGTTCTGCGTTAGTTTTGTGTTTATGTCCTCCATCTTTTCATCTTGGGAGTCGAATCGCTCATGCAAAGCTTGAATAGCTTCAAGTACATCTTCTGTTGTTGCATTTGGCTTGGTTAATTTGCGGACATGAGCTCCTTTGGAAGGAGTTTGAGGGGAGCCCGTTCCTTCAAGGGAGCGCTTTCCTCCTCCGCTTCTGTCGGTTTCCATATCCGAGGTGTAGTCGTGTTTTTTCCGATAACTGTAGCTTCTTTGGAGAGTTGAGTCTTCTCTGGCTTTCTCTGTCCTTTGCTCATGACTGGTTCAACCAGAAATTAACTGTTCATGGGTAAAAGCTCGTACAAAAAGCAAACTAGAGGAAACATTAGCAGCGTTATTGAAGTGACATGTGCTCAGTCTGCCATCTTGCCGGCGAAAAAGAAGAGTGATGAACCTTTGGCTGTGTCCGAATCCAGCGGCTGGATCCTTCGAAGGCCGGATTTGTCGGCCGGTTACGTCACAGCGCCGCGACTAGGACTGTCCAAATTCAAAGACTGCTTCAAATCCGGCCGACGAATCCGGCCGACTTCTCCCCGATTTGAAGGACCGTTGCGGCGTATCCTTCGCTGGTCCACATATCCCAAGATTCATTGCGGGCTGAACGGGAGAATTTTCTTCCAGCAACATGGCGGACGAAGCGGCAGGCGAAGCGAGAGAGGAGCACAGTTTTAGATGTAAGTATATTAAAACCTGGCGGTTCAATAATTAAAATCTTAAAGCGGTTGTGTTGTTTGCCGTTTATTCTTGGCTTAGACGTGTATTTTAATATTTTTTTGTAAAGCATCGCTCGTAAACGAGCTTGTATGGTAGTGTAATGGTTTCTTCATCATTACGCAGCTAATTTCTGCTTTGGGAAATTAAGTAAAAAGTCAACTCCTTAGGAGAAATTATTACCTCTTTACCGAGTAAAAATCGGGGCACGGTGGCTTAGAGGTTGAAGATTAAATCCAGTTACACAGCTTATGCTAAAGGACTCTTATTGAGCCTCATACAACACAGAACCTGTGATCTGCTGTGCAAACTATAGTTCTGCTTTCTTAAATCTATAAAGTCGTCACGTTCCTCTCCTATTTATTTTCTATCTAATGAGGAAAATTCAGGAGGAGATGTATCTGCAGGAGAAATTAATCCCTTGCCAGAAAAAAAAATTGAAAGCAAAAAATAAATCTACTGTATGTATATTTGCAAAAGCGCAAATAATATAATTTATGACCGATCACTTTAACAAAATATAGATTTCATAAAGGTTGTTGTGTTGCTCTTTTTGTAAACTATGTTTATTGTCTTCTTGTTTAGGATATGAAGCAGCAAAGGGAGACTGGAGAGGAGAGCAGGGACCGAATGGATGAACTGTTTTTCTTTTCATTCATGTTTTTGTCACATTTTTTATTTAGGTGTTCGATGGTTGTGAATAAATGAATTTCTAAAAATGTTAAATATCATGAAGTCATTTTATTAAAAGTTGTATTAGTGTTTTTAAAGAAGCTTACGTTGAACAGTTTAAAATAACAACATATTGGCATTAGGATAAGTTTTTTTGCAGTTATTTATATGTGTATAAATGACCTCTTTAAGCTTAATTAGAACAAACGGGCAGTGTTGCTGGATCAGTTGAATACAGATTAATTTCATATTTTCTGGTTGACGAGGGGAACATCATACAGGTTGGTCTGCAGAGAGAGTTTAGGGCAGCTTCATCATGCTGTCCACTGCATCCATCATCAGGGTTTACAGGCTGCTTATGTTTTTCCAACCAGAGAGCCCCACAGACGTCCAGCAGCTTCATCTTCAAGCTCATCCCAAGAGGCAGCTGTGGAGAAAAGTGTTATGACCTGCAGGCCATTTAAAACACAATGTTAGTTATTGTTGCAGTGGTTGTTTACAAAAATCAATTCAGTTTATTTAGGAAGAGCCCATTTGGAATATGCTTGGTAAAAAAAAACATAGATATATAAAATCAAATTAGAAAATGCTGTTTTGATCTAAAAGGCAAATATAATTTTGAGCTCACAAAGAATTTTTACAGTTAAAATGAATTTAAATAATGTAATATTACAAATATGTACATTTGATCACTAGTCATTCAATTACTGAACTTATCATGACAGTAGCTATTTTAAGTATTAACCTGGATTAAATAAAATGATCTTGATATGATGACCTCTCAGCCAGAGATATAAAACATGGCGCAGACAGTAAAACTTGTTGCTCCTCTAGAGTAAAAAAGGTGAATAAAATACTGGGGAATATTTCTTGCTTTACCAGCTGGTTTAGCGTGATCGCGGTTGCTAGGCGACAGGACGTTCGGCAAAGTGGGGGCGGGAATTCAACTGAAGGCTAGACCGTCCAAATTCACAGCCGTTAACATCCGGTCTACCGTGTCCACGAAGGACCCAGCCCACGTAGACCGAGTAGACCGGGTCCTTCGAAGGATCCAGCCACCTGAAGGGGCGGGGTTCCCCCAGCAGGACGTAGCGCGTGGAAGGATTAAGCCAGGAGGGGGCAGTATACAGCCCAGAACTAGTGCATGTTTTTGTGGGAGTAGCTCAGATTAACTACTCAAGGGAACAACATGCAAACTCCACACAGAAAGGCTCTTTTGCCAACCCCACCCAGGGTGTGGGTGCTGATGATATGGAGGAACAAACACACCCTCACCACCCACCGCGTCCCCGGCAGGAATCAAACCCAGGACCAGTGGCGGCTGGCCAATAGAGGGCGCCGCCCCACCACTGACAACTTGCCACATTACCTTGAATAAAAGTGGAAAATAATTTTTATAATAACAAAAAAATGTTTCGAAATATATGTATATTTTCTTTCAGATGTGTAAGATAAATATTTCATATTTTAAGGGGAGTTAAGTTGTGGTTGTGTTGTCTGATTCAGGACGTATTTCCGCCTGAAATCTCCCATAGACTCTCGTTATAAGTTGTACTTGCGCAGTAGCTCCTCTTCAGTACAGAACATTGGACGCCTTGGGGCGCAGGAGAGGCGCGCCCTGAGGGGGCGGGGCTTACATCTCTTTATTTTTTTATTTTTTTTTATAGAACCACAAAACAACGTACAAACTCTTGCAGAGGAAAAAATAACACAGATTAAACGATTTACAATAAGGGGCATGTTCAAAACAAAAAATAAATAATATAAACAAGAAGAAGAACGGAGAACAGCCACATGTACAAGAACGAAGGGCGAGTTATGAAAATCCTGTACACAACCTATGAAAAACAAAGGAGCAATAAAACACTCAAAACAATAAACATTTTGATATGTCACAAAGTATTTTTTTGGCTGACTTGTACATATTAATTTTTTGAAGAGATGAAAAATAAAGCTTGAAATCATTGATGAAACAATTAAATGACGGCTTAGAATTTTTCCATTTACTGCAGTGAATATGGTATTTACACAGAACAATGATAACATTTATCATGTCCGATACGGACACATCCAAATTTTACACAAAATACAGAATATCAACAGAATTTAAAAAAGGAACACCATCTATTTTTAGAGACAACCAATTCTTAATATCTTTCCAAAAATCTTTGGTAACCGGACAAAAGACAAATAAATGTTCCACTGTTTCTTCGGATTTTGCGTAAAAGTCACAAGCGTCCACCTCAAATTTAAATCGCTTTTTAAGAAACTCGGCAACTGGATAAATATTTTGTATTATTTTGAAATGAGTTTCTTTAATTTTTGGAGAAACAGGCCATCTAATAAATTTTGAAACAGCCTTTACCATAGTGGACTGTGATAGAAATGCTGGAACTAGCAACGGTTTGATAAAATCTGTATATATTTTAGATCTTAGTGCCAAACTAATATCCTTGTTATTAACAATTCTTATTAACTAAGTTCAAACCATTAATCCGTAGGGCCGGAAGAGAAGGTTCACTCCTGTAATATTTTAAAATACCACATATTAAATGTATAAGGGGAAGAGGAACAGCTTTACAAACTGTAATAGCCACATCATACTTCTCTTTGAATCTCTCAAAACTAAGAAATTTACAATTGCCATCTAGGATATCAGTCACAAATAAAATGCCCTTCTCAAACCAGTTCCTCTTAAATAATGATTTTTTATTTATTAAGATGACCCTATTATTCCAGAGTGTGGATCTATGGGGAGAAAAATTATGTGTAAATATCATCTTCCAAAAATGAAGGATTTGTTTCTGAAAATTCGACAATCTCAGAGGGAATTTATTTACTTCAAAATCACATCTTAAAAGAAATTCAAGGCCCCCTAACTTATTAAACAACATTTTGTGAATGTGAAACCACATTGAATTTGGTTGTGATAGGAATTCTTTAATCCACTTAGTCCTAAAAACACCTACTAGAGCCTCAAAGCCAATTGGCTTAATTCCACCTTCATTATAGTCCCTGACTAATTGAGATCTCTTAATATAGTGTGTTTTATTTCTCCACAAAAAATGGAATAAAATAGAGTTGGCTTTACTAATATTACTAGAGGAGACATAAAGAGAGTGATAGGGATAAGATAATTTGGATATACCTTCAGCTTTAGAGAGAAGAACTCTACCAAATACTGTTAGATCTCTGGTTAACCAATGACTTAAGGTCTTTTCCGTGTGTAATGGCATTTAAGACTCTTAATAAAGATGAGAGAGATTCCTTTAAGAGTTTGGAGGTTTTAATAAAAGTTGAATTGATCATACAGGAGAACAGCACAGATCACAGTGAATGCCGAATGCTGCCCCCCTCCTAACTCCCTAACTACCTACTACCCCCTACGTCCCAACTCTCTAACAAGCTCATATGAAAATAAGTATTTATAAAGTTCAGCAACCTTGCCTCTATAACTTTGAAGACACAACTATTAATCTCAGGGTGGGGATATCTCCGGATGAAGACATCTGGCTCTTTAGCTGTGAATAAGTGACTTTTGACATATACAAAATAATGGCAATAGCTTGGGTTATATGTAACACAATAAGAGAAACTCTCAAAACTAAGTTTGTAAGAAGAATCAATATTTTCTCAGGCAGTGATGTCTTCTCTAGCCTCGAACTCAACACCTGTTGTCTGGCTCCTCTGCTCTCAGTGTTAATAATACTAAAGGATTAATCATAATAATACATTTCTCGATCACACGTGTTAATGATTCGATTAGCAATATTTACATCTTGTCTTCTAATTTGGTTTTTGGATATTGTGATTCCTAAATATTTAACTTCTTGAACAACTTTAATTTTACTAATGGTAGAATCCACACTTGTGTGAACTGGAAGTAAAATACATTTATTTAAATTGAGAGTTAAGCCAGATGCTTTGGAGAAAGTTTGAATGACATTAATTGTTTTTTCTACAATAAATTTGTCTTTTAAAAAAATGCATGTATCATCAGCAAATTGACTTATTCTAAACTCTTTATCAAGCATTATAATACCTTGCAACTCATGTGGATTATTAATAATCAACGTTAACAATTGAGTAGTCAAAATGAAAAGTTTTGGAGAAATGGGGCAGCCTTGTCTTATTCCCCTTGACACTATAAAACTAGGAGTCATACCAGGATTTAACGAGACATAGCTACTAATATCAGTGTAAAACATTTTGATAACGCTACAAAATTCTTCTCCAAACCCAAGAAAACTTAAGGATTCTATAAGGAAGGGATGTTCAATAGTGTCAAAAGCCTTAAAAAAGTCCAAAAACATAATATAACTATTATAGTCATTATAGTCTAAAATATCCAGTATTAATCTAGTATGATTATGAATATTTCTACCTTTTATAAAGGCAGATTGACATTCATCAATCATTTTTGCCAAGCTTTTATCCAGCCTTCTTGAGAAAACATAAGCTAATAGTTTGTAGTCATTACATAACAGAGTTATAGGTCTCCAGTTATCCAGCAGCAAATGATCTTTATAGGGTTTAGGTATTAACGTAATGATGCCTCTTTTCATAGAGGGTCAGAGGTTGCCATTAGAAATACATTCTAAAAAAGCATTATAAAGCAAAAGTCTTATTTCTGTCCAAAAATGTTGATAAAACTCCACCGATAATCCATCTAGACCTGGAGATTTACCCTTAGACATTTTAGAAATGGGATTGTTGAGTTCTTCTATTTTAAGGGGCTCATCCAAATATGATTTGAAATCCTGTTCTATATCCTCTTTTCTTAGCTCTTTTAGCTTTGTGAAAAAAAAATGAAGACTCGACACTGGAGAATTTAGAATTATACAAATTGCAATAAAAAGTTAGAATTTCTTCGTTAATCTGATCATTATCTTCAATAATTAAGTCATTGATTGACAACTTCAGAATCTTCTTTTTAGTTTTTCTTTGTTTCTCCAGATTAAAAAAATAAGAGGAATTTTTTTCCCCTTCTTCTAACCATCGGGCTCGGGAGCGAATGAAGGCTCCCTTGGCCTTCTCCAAATATCAATTGTCAAATTTCGCTTGTAGATTATTTAGTTGAATCTGTTCATCTATAGTTAAGTCAGGTTTGTTGTCAAATTTGTGCATTTCATTTATCAATTCAAGCCGTTCCGTACTTTTAAGTTTGTTAATTTGCTTACCAGTCTCAATTGCTAATCCTCTAACACTGAATTTAAACCATTCCCGTTTGCTCAAGGGTGACATTTCCATTGTATTAATATGTTTTAAAGTTTCTTTGACCTTTTCACAAAAACCCACATTTTCAAGAAGACCGTTATTAAACTTCCAAATGACATTAGGCTCACAACCTGATTTAAGGAATGAAAAGGATAGCAAAACTGCACAATGGTCGGTTAAGGGAGAAAATGAAATGTCACATTTTGAAACGTTGTTAATTAGATTATTAGATATCAACCAGTAGTTGAGCCTTGAGCTTTGGGCCTTATTAGAAGAACTGAACCAAGTAAATTGTAATTTATGAGGATTACTCCATCTCCAATAATCTACTAAGTGTAATTCTGAAATCAAATCTGAAATAACTTCCTCAAAACAGTGACGTTTAGCTTTTGAAGGAGAACGATCTAACCAAAGATCATGAGCCAAATTAAAATCCCCTCCCAAAATAATTCTATCAACATTATAGGTGATTCTCCACTTTTTAACAGACTCTTTTAGAAAAACAAGCAATTCCCTATTCAGTGATTTTTAGTTATAGTTAGTTATAGATACACAGCAAAATAAAATGTACCCCTCCTTGTTCAATTACTACCATAAGCCAATGACCCTTTGAATCACTTAGGTGGCATATAACATTACAAGGCAGCCTATTAAACAGAACCATGACACCAGCAGAATGGGAAGTACCATGACTGAAAAAAACAGAATCCCCCCATTGATTCTTCCAAAATTTAACATCATCTTCCTGAGAGTGATTCTCCTGTAAATACAGTTTGTCTTTTGCTCCTTGCAATAAAGAAAAATAGCCTTACGTTTTAAATTGTTTTTTAGCCCCCTACAATTCAAAGAAAGAAATGATAACGCCATTAAACAAAATGCGTCTCCAGAAACAAACAACAAGGACGATGCGCAGGAACGAGAAGGATTTGTTCCTTTAACTAGTGTGCAATAAAGAAGATGCAACAACAAAAAAGTACTTTTGTCTTGAATTCAAACGTTACCTCAGATTGAAAAGCATTAAATCAGTCATTCAGGGTCCACTCGCCGATTATCGATCAATGCGTAGCCTTCTTTAAGAAACGCTCGCTTCCCCTTCTTCCAAGCCTCTAGAACCAGTGGCCATAACTTTGCTCGAGCCTCCCTATCTTCTTTGGAAAAGTCCTCCTTGAACCGAATATGCAATTCTTTGCATATTCTCGCATCCTTGGACTTTCTCCACACATCATCACGTACATTTCTCATTCCAAACTGAATGATGATGGATCTTGGCGTGCCATCACTTCTCTTAATCCCCAAACGGTGAACAACATCCACCGTGTCTCGTAGTCGATCAACAGATAGCGGAACCACTCTGGTTAAAATTCCAATCACCAATTCTCTTGCGTCCTCACCGTCTTTTTCTTGAAGACCAATCATTCTCAGATTCCATCTTCGTTTGTAACGAGCTTGATCCTCGTGGGCTTTCTTGAGAGAGCTGTTCACTATCTGTAGCTCGGCAACCTTTTTCTGCAGCACGCAGATTTCTTCCTTGTTCTCAGAGATGGCGTCCTTGTTAGCCTCAATACGCTTATCCAAGCCTTTCAGCAACTCGGTCTGCTCATCCACTTTTTTGGTTAGCAATTGTAAGGCATTGAGAATCGCCATACTAGTTTCACCTTCTTCCACGGATCTCAACCTTTTTGGGAGCGCGCTTTTAATCGGCGTGTGTGTAGGATTGGAAGATTTTGGGCTGGCTACATCCATGCCTTCTAGATCACTTTCGTCACAAGCCTCGTGCAGGGCTAACAGATTATAGTTGTGATCAGCCATCTTCACAAGTCAAAGTAACTAAAAATAAAAAATAATAGAAATCAGTGCGAGTGATAATTACTCCAAAGGTACTAAAACAATACTTCCAATGAAAATAAAGTTTGTTGCATCCTAAAAAGTTAGTCTGGGAACTAAATGACAACTAATGTACAGAGCCCGCAAAAGTTAGACCTCTCATTCCGCCATCTTGGATCCTCCCGGGGCTACATATCGTCCCCCTCCTGTGGGGCTGACGTCAAACAACGTCATGGACGTCTGTCATACAGCGCGGTTGATAAACAGGTCAGACCGCGGGAGTTGAACACGAACAAAGGCATCGCTGCGTTAAAAATGCGCATTATTCAGTTAAAGTGATGTTTTCGGACTTAAATTAGTGCTAACTTATTAGCGGAAGTAGCTGTAGTGCAGACGCCGCTACTTCACAATAAGAGCATATATTCCTATTGTGTAGATTGATGACTTGATAGTTTGTCTGCTGAGTGTTTACATTTTGGAAAACGGTAAATTGTGACATTTTATTAGTAAATCTATATTACATTTGATTTATTTGATATTTAACACAGCTGCTGATATCCAACTGTTAAGTTTATTCATATATTTTGGTTATTTCTACCTTGCATTTGTTCTTATTTTCCATATGAGATCACACATATCATCTCCCTCCTCACATTTATATCACCCAAACCTGTATATCAGCAGCTGTGTGGAAAAAATAAAGAACAGCAGAAATATAACAGCCTTTTCTCCACCATATCTTCTCATACTCTGACTGGCTTTAAGTGGAGATCTGGCAGGTTCTCCCAGTATGAACACAGTAATCCCAGTCTGAACCAGAACCTCTATAGACAGCTCAGTGTTTCCTCCTCTACAGTAGCAGTCTGTGAAGCAGCAACACTGTTGAAGCCTCTGACTGAAATCATTCTGTTGTAGGATAATCCTATTAAGATGATGATCAGGGTTGTCCAATGCAGTATGATTAAGAAACATTTATCTTTACATACAGAACATTTTAGCCAGTTAGTTTGCCTTAGCAACTGGTTAAAATATCAATGTCAATGTATGAATATGATTATGGAGTTAAAAACAAAATTCTATAAAAAAGAGCTGTGGCCATGGATTTATCACTTTACTCTAAAAGTTTTTGTTTTTTTGTCATTTTTAGGAATATTAATTAGTTGGGATTAATTCACAGCTATCCCTTAGGTAAAATAAATTATCGTTTGACAACCCTAATATCTAGCCATCATCATAGCCCCCCCCCCCCCTCGCCACTGCCCAGGACCTTCTAGCTGTGAGGTGAGCTGCGCTACCAGCTGAAAAATCTACCATTTCAATCAATTGTTCTTTGTTTCTACATTTCCTTCCTTATGTAGAAATTACAAATGAGAAACTATTTCTAAAAGCCTATTTTGATTTTAATAATCCTTTCTAGGGGTTAAATCCTGAATTCAGAGTCCAGATGAGCTACCAGGGTGTTAGGCCTGTTGTGGTATAATTCTACCACCCCTAGGTTCAGGATTCCTACTTACGTACAAACAAAGAGCTCTACAGTTTCAAAGTTCAGTACTTTTCCACTAACAGTTTTACAACTCAGTGACCTGTCGTTCCACATACACATGAATGGTCAGCAGACGAATCATAGTTTTCCCATACCTTTCGCTTCCCCGAGACCTTGAATAGTTCATGTATGAGTTATGTTTGTTATCCCAGCACAGCGCTCGTAACTCCCTTTTCACTCCTTGTTTCTGCTTAGACTCCGCTTTGTCCTCCCAAATAACTACCTCCCATAAACACTGAGTTTTCCCACGATCACAGATTCACATAATTGTAATTGTATATATGACCCTTACATAAGTATATGTTCTTACTACTTCAGGCCCTAGATAGACTGCAGATAGTAATCCATCTTTACAAGTGAAGAACCTGGGCGTGATTGTTGATTCTGAGCTGACTTCTATCCCTCTTTCTGTGGCTTGGCCACGGCCGAGCCTTGGCCCGCCCAACTGTCCATCAGGCCCGCCTGTCTTATTATTTCTTTGGCAAATGTGTAATTCGGCTAAATTAATTGTGTAGATCATTAATTCCATTGCAGCGGATTTCAACCGTAGGAAGTTAGAGGAAGAATCATCTTCATGTAATTGACGATCTTTGACACACCATTGATAGAAAAAGGCTTTACATGGCATCGCTCGATGATCCGGTTGGACACTGACCTTCCAATAAACGTAGCTTATCTTCTCTGCGTCACACAGAAATGCTGGAACAGTTGTCTGAAAGCCTGAAGTGTTTCTTTGCTGAGAATAAAAAAATATGTTTCTGTCTAATACCGTTCATGAGAAATGGGTTCATTTATGATATATACGCCATCGACCGACAGACTGGCTACCTGTCCAGGTGTACCCTGCCTCTCACCTGCTAATAGCTGGGAATGGGGTAGACTCCATCTGCCCCACGACCCTGAATTGGATAAAGCGCTATAGATAACGGAATGGATGGACAGATGCTGTTGACCTTGAGGGTTAAACACAGCAAAGTCGGAGTTTGGCTAATTGTGGTGACATTTCCTAGAGATAAAGGTATGTTTTATATATTTTTCGCGCCTAGGCTTTGGCTTGGTCATCTTTTCTAGTAGACAAGTGGTTTACCACCCACTTTGGGCTGCATTCTCAAACAACCCGACTCCGAGAAGACCCCGGCATGACGGGGGCCGTTACCGGCCCTACACCGTCCACGGGTCAGGAGGACTCAGACAGAGTGTTGGTAGCCAGGTCTCCTAGTAGCTAGGAGACAGGTTAATGTTAGTAGCTATGCTGCTTTAGCTGTTGGAGGACATTATTAGGGTCTGTTCCTACTTTCTCTCCTACTTCTCCCCAACTGCATGATGTGGCTGTCAATTCAAGCACTAACCTGTTTTCTATTATAGTAGGTGCTCCGGATTAGCCCTGCTTGACGACCCTGACTAAGATGGCATTGCAGTGACGGAAAATTCTCCACGTCCTGCAACAAACTTCTGCATCAGTTCTATTGCTCTTTCTGTGTCTCTGTTATGTATTCTCCAAGCCACAGACGGTCGCGGCAGATAACCGCTTGTGCTGAGCCTGGTTCTGCCGGAGGTTTCTTCCTGTTAAAAGGGAGTTTTTCCTTCCCACTGTCGCTGCATGCTTGCTCAGTATGAGGGATTGCTGAGAATTCCACGACGCAATCTTCTGTGGTTCTGTAATTTCTACACTTAACATTGTATTGTAATAACTCTTTTTGTAAAGTGCCTTGAGATGACATCTGTTGTGAAATGGCGCTATATAAATAAACTGAATTGAATTGAATTCGAACATCCGTGGCGTTGTTACAATGTTGCTGATGGACTATTATCCCGCCTTCACTGCAGAATGAAGCTAAGGTTAGCTATGTTCATTTTTAGCGCGCTTCTTTTTAATTGCTTTAATCTATTTTTTAATGGTTCATTTCATTGTTTCTGTATGCATATTATGCGCCGGCATCGTGTAAAACGCTGACGTAAACCTGCTGCGTGCCTTTAGAGCTGGAATTCAGCATCAGTATAGGAAAAGTTTACGCTCACTGCTTGGCTGGATTGCAGACGAGTAGCTAGTTAGACTTTGAGTTTGATGTTGAATTGTGAATGTAAAAAGTGTGCAACTAAGCTAGGCTACATTGTAACAACAAACATGTTGGGAAAAGCAAAACTACTGAAAAACATTGAACGGTTTATCGGGGAGCTTTGCTGTAATATCGGTTCTAAGATTACGCAATCAATGGTCTGTGGGACTTTAAGGTTTATTAGTCTGGTCCGACCTTTTAGTTATCTGTAGCTACACCACTGCCCTCATATTAATCAGATTTTATCACCTAAAGAACATCTCCAGACTCCGCCCCTTTCTCTCTCTGACCAATACAGAGACGCTAATGCAGCTTTTATCACCAGTAGAATCGATTATTGTAATGATTTCTGGTCTTCCCAAAAAGACTACCTCAGGTTTACAGCTTCTACAAACTCAGCAGCTCGTGTTCTGATGAAGACCAGGAGGAAGGAGCTCATTACACCGGTCTTAGAATCACTGCATTGGCTCCCCGTATGTTTTAGGATCCATTTTAAGGTTCTTTTAATGGTTTTTAAGTGTCTTAATGGTCTTGGGCCTTCTTATCTGTCAGAAATGCTTTTACCGTATGAACCCTCGCGGTCTCTGTGCTCATCTAGCAGCCGTCTCCTTGTCATCCCCAAAGTCAGGACACAGACTCATGGTGAGGCGTCTTTTCATTATTATGTCCCTCACCTCTGGAACAGGCTGATAGAGGACCTCAGGGCCGCAGAGAACGTTCATGTTTTTAAGATTTAAGACCTTTTTAGCTTTTAACTGATTATTATTGGATTATATTCTATCATTGATTTACTGTTTATCGTGTCTTTATTTTTATATTTTAACCTGTTATTTTAATCTAGTAAAGTACAGAAAGATGACATCTGTTGTAAATTGGCGCTATATAAATAAACTGAGTTAATCTTCCTTCCAGTGTTTCCTAGGGGGCGCCGTCTGCACGGGAACCGGGTCGGTTCTCCTGCTGTCGATGCAGACAGCTCATCTCATGACGTTTCCTTACCTGGTTCCCAACGTAGTCCTTTACAGTTGCTTTTAGCTGTGTGTGTATGGGGGGGGGGGGGGGGGGGGGGGGAGTGGAAGGGACAGGAACGTGGTTTATGTGGGTCATTTTAATCTGTAAAGCATTTTGATTTCCAATTTTTGTATAAATGCTTTATAAATAGTTTTAATGTTGGGCCGTGATTTCTGTCATACTGTAGCTTCTACTACAGACTAATATGTCTGCAGAGCCGGCCCAAGGCAGAAGCAAACTAAACTGTTCCTTAAGGCCCCCCCCCCCCCCCCCCAAACCAACCCAGTTACAATTTATGAAAATCTGAATATTGCTCTTTGTTTTGTTTCACTATAGATAAAAAAAAATTGTGTGGTTACTAGGAAGGCTTCTTTGTATAATTTTTTTTTTCTTATATCTCAAAATTCTATATTTATTTTTATTTAGAAAAAATTGAAATGCTGCAAAATATTGAAATCAAACACATTTAAAGCGAAATGTATATACTGTGCCTTTTAATTTAGAACATTTTTTAATCACATTTAAAGTTTTAAATAAAAATTTTTATTTTTAATGACTTTTTAATATTTGTTGTTTCTTGTGTTCCCATGGTTACAATCTGATGCTTTAGTTTAATTTTTGTATTTTTTTGGAGCTTCAGATTGTCTCAGATATGAATAATTATTATTTTTAGCATCAGCTAAATAAGCTCCGCCTACTTTTCCTGATTAGACCAGATCCTGATAGAAAGTGGTGCTAACAGGAAGGGGGCGCCACTGAGTCAGAATCTGCTTAAGGCCCCATAATGCTTTGGGCCGACCCTGCATGTTTAATTGGTTCTATTCCAGATGGAGCCACTAGAGGAGCTGCTGCTGCCACTAACATAGAAAGGACACCTGGTTCAGTCCTTCTGTGTCTCTACTGGGCCAGGTTCTGGTTCTGGGCTCGGAAGGATGTTCTGGAGCAAAGAACCAGAACCTGCAGCTTAGATAAACAGAACCAGAACCTTTAAGCACAAAATGACTCTAGACGTTTTTATTCCAACAATAATTTAATTTTATTCACCCAGATTTACCAGAACCAGAACCAGAACCAGAACTCTTCACATTTGCTTCATCAGCTTCACAGACAACAAAGAAATTTACAAAAATACATCTCCCAGAATTCCCTTGGTTACAAAAACCAACAATAAACCTGAATTAAAGTAACACAGCGTCTCCATGGAAACACGCACATTCAACAGACATGTTGTGGCAGCAACGAGACAGCTTCAGTGTTTCTGACCTTAGATGGCTTTTATTGTGAAAGACCCCGACTTCCTGCTACAGTTGGTGGGTCCCTTCACTCCATCTGAACGCGGAACGCGGCGATCTCCATCGGACGCAGCAGAGCGAGCCGTCGCGCCTGGTGGGCGGAGTCAGGCTGGTCGTGGTCCCGCAGAAGCGTGAGGCCGGAGCGCCGCAGCGAACGGAACCGAAGCGGAGAGAAGAGCTCGTCCAGGTCCACCTGCAGGGCGGCGACAAACAGCTTAGCAATGAAACTACAGGGCGATAAAAACCTGAGGAATGACACATCTTCACGCTGACCTCCTCATTGTCGCTCCATCTGCACGTAGGCACGGGGTCGGGGGCGGAGCTACAGTCGAAGCCCTTCCTGTGGAGGAGGAGGGCAACTTCCTGGGATGGACTTCCAGGTTCCTGTTTACAAACAGAGAGATTCAGAAGATGTCAGTGCCACCTGCTGGTCGGGAGGCTGAGATGTCTAACCTGTGGTCCGTTCTCACAGAGCAGAACCAACCAGTCCGGTTCTGGTCCACAAGTAGGGTGTTTCTATTGGAGAAGAACCAGAGCTGGTGCTAAAGCCGCAGTTTACCAGTAGCTTAGCCGTAGTGTACTGATAGCTTAGAAGTAGCTTAGCCGTAGTTTACTGACAGCTTAGACGTAGCTTAGCCGTAGTTTACTGATAGCTTAGAAGTAGCTTAGCCGTAGTTTACTGATAGCTTAGACGTAGCTTAGCCGAAGTTTACTGATAGCTTAGACGTAGCTTAGCCGTAGTTTACTGATAGCTTAGAAGTAGCTTAGCCGTAGTTTACTGATAGCTTAGAAGTAGCTTAGCCGTAGTTTACTGACAGCTTAGACGTAGCTTAGCCGTAGTTTACTGATAGCTTAGACGTAGCTTAGCCGTAGTTTACTGATAGCTTAGACGTAGCTTAGCCGTAGTTTACTGATAGCTTAGAAGTAGCTTAGCCGTAGTTTACTGATAGCTTAGAAGTAGCTTAGCCGTAGTTTACTGACAGCTTAGACGTAGCTTAGCCGTAGTTTACTGATAGCTTAGACGTAGCTTAGCCGTAGTTTACTGATAGCTTAGACGTAGCTTAGCCGTAGTTTAGCCATAGTTAGCCGTATTTACTGATAGCTTGGAAGTAGCTTAGCCGTAGTTTACTGATAGTTTAGACGTAGCTTAGCCGTAGTTTACTGATAGTTTAGACGTAGCTTAGCCGTAGTATACTGATAGCTTAGACGTAGCTTAGCCGTAGTTTACTGATAGCTTAGACGTAGCTTTGACGTAGTTTAGCCATAGTTTAGCCCTAGTTTACTGATAGCTTAGAAGTAGCTTAGCCGTAGTTTACTGATAGTTTAGACGTAGCTTAGCCGTAGTTTACTGATAGTTTAGACGTAGCTTAGCCGTAGTTTACTGATAGCTTAGACGTAGCTTAGCCGTAGTTTACTGATAGCTTAGATGTAGCTTTGACGTAGTTTAGCCATAGTTTAGCCGTAGTTTACTGATAGCTTAGACGTAGCTTAGCCGTAGTTTACTGATAGCTTAGACGTAGCTTAGCCGTAGTTTACTGATAGCTTAGACGTAGCTTTGACGTAGTTTAGCCATAGTTTAGCCGTAGTTTACTGATAGCTTAGACGTAGCTTAGCCGTAGTTTACTGATAGCTTAGACGTAGCTTAGCCGTAGTTTACTGATAGCTTAAACATAGCTTTGACGTAGTTTAGCCATAGTTTAGCGGTAGTTTACTGATAGCTTAGACGTAGTTTACTGATAGCTTAAACATAGCTTTGACGTAGTTTAGCCATAGTTTATGTGAAGTTGTCAGCCATTTTGATTATTGATAGCATTGCTGTTCAAACCGTGTTGTTTCTGCTTTTCTGTGACCATTTTGTAATGATCGAGAATGTACATGTTTGTAATAAATAAAATGAAGATTAGTATTCAACAAACCAGTTCTTCTCAGAACCAGTCTGGTCCAACTTCCAGTTGGTGCTCAGATGAGAACCAGAACCAGAACCAAGTGTTAGTGGAGAACCAAAGAACCAGTTCTAAGTCAGACTGGAACCACGTCAGTAGAAAAGGCCCCACAGTGACATCCAGGAGGTCAAAGGTCATTCCAGAACCAACCCCTAAGCTGAAGATCCTTTCTGAGGAGCAGAGGCGTCACTCTGCAGCTCTGCTGAGAGGACATTGTCTAGCAGAGTGAGACCTCTTCCCTCCAGCTGATTGGGTCAGTAACTCAGGAACAGATGGAGCGGTTCTGATTGGTTCTGGTCCCATCAATCATTGGACTGTCCCTCAACAGAACAACGGCGCCCTCCTCTGTCCAACTTGTTAACTACAGCCTGGGTTCTGGTTTGTTCAGGTTAGAGTCTACCTGAGGACCAGAACTTTTCAGGTAAACCCTGTAACCATGGTGATCTCAGTCAGGTGTCATCAGGTGTACCTGACTCCACCTGCAGCCTGAAGCTGATTGGTGACCTCAGCTCTCACCTGGGCGTCCTCTAGTGTCCTCAGATTCAACAGGTGGACGTCACACGGCAGCGAGGAGCGTATCGGCTGGAAGAGGCGGAGCTTTGGCCGTTGTCCGTCGCCGCGGGAAACCATGGTGATGGGAGGGTGGGAGAGGGAGAGAGAGGCCAGATGGGCGAGCAGAGACAGGTGTTCCACTGAAGCTCCGCCCACTTCCTGTTCATAGGCAGAAAGATCAGGTCATTAAAGGTTCTGAACATGAGACAGAATGTAGCGACACAGTTTGATCAATAATCATCAATAATTTGATATTATTATAATTATTAAGTTGAAGTTTTAAGCCTTTAATTAAATAATAGAAGAAGCTGTTCATAACTTTCCTGTCTTAAAGTAGAGGATTATTAACTTCAGCATAATGGAAAGATTAAAAAAGGCGACTTTGTACCAAAATAACTTTTCAGCCCAAACATTTCATCAATAAACACCGTCCTTCATGCAAGTAAAAACTACTAAAACGATGTAAGAAAGTGGATAATAAAGTAGCTGTCAGTACAGCAGGATGTTTGATCAAAGGGAGCAAACATGATCTTGTTAGGCTAACTAGCCACGTAGCACAGCTTTAGCTTTAGCTTGTAGAAATGGCCTGTATGGCCCTGTGTGGTGGTGGGGGGTCAGACTGGGGACCAACAGTCAGAAAGGTCCAGTTTGCACCAACATGAATTAAGGTCAGAGAGAAATGAACATCTGCTGAATGCTGTTTTCCAGCTGCTTTACTTGCTGTCTGTTTCTTTACTGGTTTAAGACGTTACACATACGTTAAACCAACGAATGAAACAAGGTCTTAACTCACTGCATCTAGAAAAATAAGTATCCTAGTTTAGCGTTAAAGTCAGGTCCAGTCCACAGAGAGGAGAGCAGACGATCCGACAGCCGAAATGGACGCAGACACAGCTGGATCATCAGTGGCACTCCCCAGATTTATTATAGAGGATTTCTTTCTCCACCAGCAGGTCAGCAGTGAGGAAACGTCCTCTACAGAACAGGACGGACAGACAAACACGGAGCTCGTTTCAGCTGCCTTTATACACTACATGATGTCATTGTTGGCCACGGACCAATGGTTCTGACCCGGTCCTTCAGGTCACCTGAGCAGCAGAGGAACACCTGGACAGGGACCAGTTTGCTGGTGACACAACCATGGTTGGAAGATGAGTCAGCTTGTAGGGATGAGGTCTACAGACGTACAGCCTGGTGCTCAGACATCAACGTCTGCCTGAAAACCAAGGAGGCCATCTTGGACTTCAGGAGGAAGTGTGAGTGGATCATTTATATTCCTTGGGGTCGTCTTAGCATATAACCTTTTATGGTCAGTTAACACCACGGCCATGGCAAAGAAGGCTCGTCAGACACTTCCTGAGAGTTTTAGAGAAGACCAAGATGGGGAAAAAGTTGCTGGTATCTTTCTACAGGACTGCAGTGGACTCTGTCCCAACATATGGACTCTGAGAGTGCTATGAAAGCTGCTCGGCTGCAGACAAGAGTAGCGATAACAGCAGAAAACATTATCTGCTGCCCGTTGCTTCCTCTGGAGGCCAAAACTTACTACCTCAGCAGAGCAAAGACGAGTTTATCAGACAGGAACCCCCTGGATCATAACCTTTTTAAACTGATGCCTTCTGGCAGGAGCTACAAGTCAGCAAAGGCTGCCTGACAGTTTTTATTCAACAGCTATGAGACTGTTAAACATGGAACTACACTGACTTACAGACAGATTTGGGTTGTCCTCCATCTTATTTTGTTACTCTATTCGCTCTATTTTAAGTTGGCTGTAACTAACCAACCACCTTTCCTCTCTGTAATTGTCCCACATACCCTGGTTGCCATAGCAACATGTGGGACAGCATTCAGGCCTTGACAGCCCTCGTCAAAGTTTTTAATGACATCCGTACAAATACTGACCATGGAAAAACAACAGTGCTGGTACTGTTAGACCTCAGTGCGGCGTTTGACACTGTTGATCATGATATATTACTGGAACGTCTAGAGAGCTGGGTCGGACTCTCTGGTACAGTACTCGACTGGTTCACATCCTACCTCAAGAACAGGAACTTCTTTGTATCAGTTAGCCAGTTCTCATCACAAAACACAGAAATAACATGTGGGGTCCCCCAGGGCTCCATCCTGGGGCCCCTCCTATTTAGCATCTATATGCTTCCGCTTAGCCAGATTATAACCGCCAACCATGTTAAATACCACAACTATGCTGACGACACTCAGCTTTATATCTCAGTGTCACCAGATGATGTTGAACCCGTCCAAATCCTCAATAAATGCATTGAGCAAATTAACAGCTGGATGTCCCATAATTTCCTACAACTGAACAAAAACAAACCTGAAGTACTTATCTTTGGATCCAAAAAAGATCGACTAAATATCAGTAATCAGCTTCAGTTGGTCCAACTAGAAACTACTGACCAGGCCAGAAATCTAGGTGTAATAATGGACTCAGACCAGAACCTCCAGGGTCACATAAAGGCAATAACAAGGTCAGCTTTCTATCACCTGAGGAACATTTCTAGGATTAAAGGAATGATGACACAAGGAGACCTAGAAAAACTCATCCATGCATTTATCTCTAGCCGCCTTGATTACTGTAACAGTATCCTCACAGGTCTACCTAAAAAATCAATCAGACAGCTGCAGCTGATCCAGAACGCTGCTGCTCGTGTTCTCACTAGAACCAGGAAAGTAGAACACATCACCCCAGTTCTAAAGTCCTTACACTGGCTCCCTGTAGCTCAGAGAATAGACTTCAAAGTGCTTTTATTGGTATATAAATCATTGAATGGTTTAGCACCTGAGTACATTAGAGATCTGCTATCATGGTACAAACCATCCAGATCACTCAGGTCCTCCAGCTCTAATTTACTGATCGTCCCTAGAACCAGAACCAAACATGGAGAAGCAGCTTTCAGTTTCTATGCTCCTCATCTCTGGAACAAACTACCAGGAGAATGTAAAGCTGCAGAGACACTGAACTCTTTTAAGTCTAAAATTAAAACGTATCTATTTAAACTTGCTTATGAGTAACTGCTTTTTTTTTTTTTTATTGTAAACATTTGATCTTTATATTATTTTATTGTTGTCGTTTTAATTTCTATATTTTATTCTATCTTTTAGCTTTATTTTTAAGTGATTGTGTATTAATTACGTGGATTTGTTCCTTACAATATCTTTTCTTACTGATTGATTACTGTTAAACCTATATGCTTTGTAATCATGTGGTTTCATTATCACTGAATCATGTAAAGCACCTTGAATTACCTTGTGTTGAAAGTGTGCTATAGAAATAAAATTGCCTTGCCTTGCCTTGCCTTGCCTTGATTCAACAGAAGCCCCGCCCCCTGATGGTGGTCACCTGACCATCTGAATGTCTGAAGGTTTCGGATTGAGCCCTAAAGTTCTAAAGGAGCGATCAGAACCAGAACCACCCGTGTAATGGCGTTACCACGGTAACCTGGTTCACACAGCTAAAGTGGAGAAATGTTGAGCCCCGCCCCCTCACCTCGGCCCCGCCCCTACGTTCCTCGAGCAGCAGGTGGTAGAGACTCGCTGTCAGCTTGTTGTCTGTGACTCCCTGACCGAGACCTCGGTTATCGTCCTGCTGCAGCCGCCGGTCCAACACCAGCTCCAGCTCACCTGCACAGGTAAGAGACAGGTAAGAAGGGAGAGACAGGTAAGCTGAGAGAGACAGGTAAGAAGGGAGACAGGTAAGCTGAGAGACAAGTAAGCTGAGAGACAGGTAAGCAGAGAGAAAGGTAAGCAGAGAGAGACAGGTAAGAAGGGAGACAGGTAAGAAGGGAGACAGGTAAGCTGAGAGAGACAGGTAAGAAGGGAGACAGGTAAGCTGAGAGAGACAGGTAAGAAGGGAGACAGGTAAGCTGAGAGAGACAGGTAAGAAGGGAGACAGGTAAGCTGAGAGAGACAGGTAAGCAGAGAGAGAGACAGGTAAGCAGAGAGACAGGTAAGCTGAGAGAAAGGTAAGCAGAGAGAGACAGGTAAGAAGGGAGACAGGTAAGCTGAGAGAGACAGGTAAGAAGGGAGAGACAGGTAAGCAGAGAGAGACAGGTAAGCAGAGAGACAGGTAAGCAGAGAGAGACAGGTAAGCAGAGAGAAAGGTAAGCAGAGAGAGACAGGTAAGAAGGGAGAGACAGGTAAGAAGGGAGACAGGTAAGCAGAGAGACAGGTAAGCAGAGAGAGACAGGTAAGAAGGGAGACAGGTAAGCAGAGAGACAGGTAAGCAGAGAGAGACAGGTAAGCAGAGAGACAGGTAAGCAGAGAGACAGGTAAGCAGAGAGAGACAGGTAAGAAGAGAGACAGGTAAGCAGAGAGACAGGTAAGCTGAGAGAAAGGTAAGAAGGGAGACAGGTAAGCAGAGAGACAGGTAAGCAGAGAGACAGGTAAGCAGAGAGAGACAGGTAAGCTGAGAGAGACAGGTAAGCAGAGAGAGACAGGTAAGCAGAGAGAGACAGGTAAGCAGAGAGACAGGTAAGCTGAGAGAAAGGTAAGAAGGGAGACAGGTAAGCTGAGAGAAAGGTAAGCAGAGAGAGAGACAGGTAAGAAGGGAGACAGGTAAGCTGAGAGAGACAGGTAAGCAGAGAGAGACAGGTAAGAAGGGAGACAGGTAAGCTGAGAGAGACAGGTAAGCAGAGAGAGACAGGTAAGAAGGGAGACAGGTAAGCTGAGAGAGACAGGTAAGCAGAGAGAGACAGGTAAGCAGAGAGAGACAGGTAAGCAGAGAGACAGGTAAGCAGAGAGAAAGGTAAGAAGGGAGACAGGTAAGCAGAGAGACAGGTAAGCTGAGAGACAGGTAAGCAGAGAGAAAGGTAAGCAGAGAGAGACAGGTAAGAAGGGAGACAGGTAAGCAGAGAGACAGGTAAGCAGAGAGACAGGTAAGCGAGAGAGACAGGTAAGCAGAGAGACAGGTAAGCAGAGAGAGACAGGTAAGAGAGAGACAGGTAAGAAGGGAGACAGGTAAGCAGAGAGACAGGTAAGCAGAGAGAGACAGGTAAGAAGGGAGACAGGTAAGCTGAGAGAGACAGGTAAGCAGAGAG